>CAJHNH020000723.1:2500-239828 GCA_905116865.2 Candidula unifasciata | reverse complement strand
ATGAATAAGCCAAATCTGGATTCAAAATGAGCCAGATCTGGATACACATAAGCTAAATCTGGATCGCGGTACCGATCGCGGGCGCAGCCATCTTGGAATTAAAAAAACACCGGGATGCAGTTTAATTAAAAAACTATTGGTAGAGACATCAGTCGGCAGACTACACGTCGCGAATTCGATGACTGTCGAAGTTGGTCAACAGGGGATACAACCGGAAATTCAACAATCGCTGAAGTTGGCCAGCATTTAACAAGAAATAAAATAGGAAAAGTGGTGGGGGAGAGAAGAAAACGAGACATAAGCCAAATCTGGTTGTAAAATAAGGCAAATCTGGATTTTAAGAAAACGAGCCAGATCTGGACGTAAAATTAGCCAAATCTGGATACAAATAGGCCAAATCTGGATTTAATATAGGCCAAATCTGGATTTAAAATAGGCCAAATCTGGATTTAAAACAGGCCAAATCTGATATGAATAAGCCATATCTGGATTTTAAAATCTGGATGTAAAACAAGCCAAATCTGGATTTTAAGAAAACGAGCCAGATCTGGACGTAAAATTAGCCAAATCTGGATACAAAAAGGCCAAATCTGGATTTAAAATATGCCAAATATGGATTTAAAATATGCCAAATTTGGATTTTAAAATGCCAAATCTGGTTTAAAATATGCCAAATATGAATTTAAAACTGCCAAATCTGGATTTAAAATATGCCAAATTTGGATTGAATATAGGCAAAATCTGGATTTAAAATAGGCCGAATCTGGGTACACATAAGCTAAATCTGGATCGCGGTACCGATCGCGTGCGCAGCCAAATTGGAAAAAGGCCAAATCCGGGATACAAAATAGCCAAAAATACTAATGGTAAATTTATTTTAGTATCAAATAAGCCATGAGTAGTTACCCTTAAGCTCGGTATTATGGATATCGCAACCTTTCGGCCTTGATTCCATTGTAAATAAGCCAAATCTGGAAGAAAATGTGCCAGATCTGTGTACACCCGGGCTAAATTGAACCCGGACCACAAGGAGTACGTCACCCATCTCCGTGAAAAAACCGGTTTGCAGTTTAATTCCGCTAGAGAGCCGGGCAAATCTATTGGTAGAGTCGGCAGACTACACGTCGCGAATTCGATGACTGTCGAAGTTGGTAAACAGGGGATACAACCGGAAATTCGACAATCGCTGAAGTTGGTCAGCAAAGTGTTAAAGGCCCAATGAAGAAGAAGAAGAAGAAGCAAAAGAAGAAGAACAAAGAGGAGGGGGAGGAGGAAGAGATCAAGAAGACGGAGAAGAAGATGATGATAATGATGATGATTATGCAACTAAACAATTGACTACCAGCTCAGATTTAGCCTGAGTTCGCAGAAACTACAGGCAAGTGCCAAGGATTGGACCAATGAAAAGCCTTCATGCCAACAAGGTGGAAGTTTTGAGTTGGGAGCTCTTTTGCCAGAATTCCGATTCCTTCCAGATTGTTTTGTTTTTAACTGTAATCTTACTCAGATTTCTACTTATAGAGGTGTCGGATCACACAGTCATGTCCTGAGCTTTCACAGTTATTGCTGAGACTTATTAATTTGTAATTATCGACGATGTGATTGATATAAACATTAGGTTGTTTGCTTGGCATATTAGTTTAGTCTGTGTACTGAACTGTGACTGCTGCAGCCGTTTGTTGCAAGTTTTCAGAATTTTTTTTTCTAGATCGGTAGGTTTCGGTTTCTGACTAAACTCATTACAAAAGATTTCAGAACAAACAAAAAGAAGAACCAGATTCAAAATAACACAAAGGACAGGTGAACGTTACGGCTAGAGAGACTTCATCATCACATTTACATAACTCACTACTACTTACTACAATACAATAGTAATACTAATAGTAATTTAATATACTGAATGCTCTGGTACGAAAAGAAATGAAGAAATAATACACTGTCATGAAATGACAAAATCTTTTTTTTTTTAAAACAACAACACATTTCTGAGCATTATACTGACATTGTTAATATTATCCTTTATCATGTTAATTAAGAACCGTATGACGTATGATATTGTTAATATTATCCTTTATCATGTTATTATTAAGAACCGTATACCACTAACTGCACTGTGGAAGTTTATGATTACAATCACTAGAATAGAAAAAATGATAAAAAGTAAAGGACCCTTTTCCACGCCTACTTTAAGTGTATTGGGCATATAGAACAAGACCTATATTTTATAGACCAATCTGCATTTGGTGGGTCAGCACCACGCTGGCCGCTTTTACTTCTCAGGACTGCACCTGGTACATACTCAAGGCTAGATCGACCTGGGAGTCAAACATGTTTCGAAAAAAGTTTGGCTCCCTCAGGACCTGAACCCATGACCTTCCTATCCGCAGGTAAGTATCTAGCCACTACACCACAGGGACTCCCACAAAGATTGATGACCTGCATACATTTTAAAAATTATTTCTCCCAGCCCCAAACTCTGAAAGATTCACAACCCATTCTTCTTCTTCCTCTTCGTTCACTGGCTGTGAATTCCGGCGGAAGGTCGAGGTTAATCGTCCGCTTGAACTTTTGGCTTTTACCTGGACCTGAGTTTTGCGTGTACAACCATTTTATTGGCTTTTGCCGTTCCCTGCCTCACGGGCAGATGTACTCTGACTTCGTGGGAAGACGTCAGTCCTATTTCTAGGATGACTGTGGCCATTGTTTTGTGTGGGTCGAGATGTTACCTTATTTGTGTGGTGTCCTCTTTGTCCCTTTCTCCACAGGTGTTGCCCCCGGAGTACCCCCTTTGGGACCGCCCTGTGTGGAATGGTTGGCCCTCAAGGGAAGGCAGGGGCAGATCATGGGCATTCCCCGCCATCCAAGGAGGCTTCCATAATAGCAGAGCTGATACATAATGCTCTGGTTCTGGGTTCACCCAAGGAATCGTCACGTCCTGCACATAACTGCTTAACCTCACAACCGTATATTGAGCTTTCCGCTCAACACAGGCTGCGTCCAGCGGGGAGCAGCCCGTGGGTTCTGGACTTTGTGAACACACAAATGGGTACATTCTTCTTCGTTGCACGGTAGACACCTTTAACGTTGTTTCAACTGTGCCCTTAGCATGACAGTATGGGGATGCATGCGTCAGGTATGGCTTTAATTGTTTGGTCCCAGCACTCGGGCGAGTGGGGCCAGTGTATACGGACATTTGGACTTTTTTTTTTTCTAATCGGTACGAATTGTGATGGTCGGACTTTGAGCTTGGCTGTGTGCCGTAGGATCTGACTTTGTTGAACATTATTGACTAGCCAGCAGATGAAAGTATGCTGTCGTTGTGTACCTCAGCGCGGTGACGACGACACTGAGGATTGACAGAGGGTATACGTAGGTAGGATCTGACTGCGAGAAACCACCCACAAGAGATGTTACTCGTCTTGGATGCGGGTAAATCTCTTGGTCAAGGATTGAGTCTCAGCAGCACAGTTTTCCGTTCGCTCCAGACTTTTAACAGAGTGTTTCATTTGGTGGTATATTTGCCAAGCAGACTTTACTCATGTACCGAATGAGTTTTGATAGACTTTTCACCCTTGTGTTTGTTTGGGGGCAGGCTGGTGAGGGCCAGAAAGGACACTACACCTCTGGGGGCCGCCAGCTCCGAGATCCCCTGCCAACTCTGTTAATGCTCATTTGAGACATTATTCATGGCGCACGATGGGGACGTTCAGCAGGAGTCTTGCATGGGGTTCCATAAAACCAGAACAGTGAAGGACTGGCGCCCTAGTGAGGTACAGAGTATCTCCTTATACACATCACATCAGACTTAACTTTCCTTCACGCCTGTGATCTAAATCACCGCGCCACTCACAACCCATTGACTTTAAACGATAAAGGAGGCATCAGTATTCAGATATAGATGCAAATTTACAAAATGTATGTTTATTCAACGGATCAACATCATCGCATACAGGTGTAACACATAATTGCTTTGTTCTTCTAACTCAAGCCTGAGTCTTAAGAATCTCAGGGCAGTGCACGAACTCCGTTGCACCGGCGAGGATCCTGAAATACTTTGGGTAGATTTTTAACTCCATATTTTGCTCGGGCAGCACCGTTTGGCTACTCTTTTTGATTTCCAACTGCCAAGGGATTTTTTACGTGCACAAGAATACACACGGGCATCTGACCTTATTACCCAGAGACCAGGGGAAATTACTAGAAGTCCACATGATAAAATCCCAGCCTTCACTGTAGCTTGAACCTGGTACCTCCAGCACTCGAGGCGGACACCATACCTCAAGACCACTCAGCCCCCCAACACAAAGTTAGAACACAAGGTAGGAGATATTGGTATGCTTGTCGATTGTGATATTATAGCATTTTGATTTATTCCATAATTATACTTTCTAAGATGCAAATATGCTTCACTTCCTGTTTATCAACACTGTCGTTACTCATACATTTTTTCATTAACATTTTTCAGAATAGAACAGAACGGATAGCATGGAAGGTATTTATTTGATGTCAGTTGTCTGTGAATGTCTGAAAGTAAGTGTGCCTCTGCCTGATTGTCCGTCTGATTATCTCTTTGAGTGTGTGTGTGTCAGAGAGTTAGTGTGCCTCTGTCTGCCTGATTGTCTATCTAATTATCTCCTTGGGTCTGTGTTTGTCTGAGACTTGTGTACCTCTATCTGACTTATTGTCCATCTGATTATCTCCCTCATGTAAACCTGCTACCGGCCGTGTTGAATACCATAACTCAGCCGCTGCATAAAAGAAAGGCATCCCACATGGAAAACACTGCTCACAATGCTGCACCAAGCATTAGCAAAGCACTTTCGGATGCAAAAATAACTTTGAAGCTAAAAGTTCTGCCATGCCTAGTCCTCCATATTGGACCAGAAGTTAGTTGTTACAAGTGCCTTAGGAGCTCCTTGTGCCTTATGCAGCTGTAGCTTTAACCCATTGTGTCCCAGTTGATAATTCAGCACCTGTTGCACCACAGTGATATTATTTTGACCCCGTCCTATCCAAATCTATCTTTCTTTAAAGAACTTTGGCGACTTAAAAAGAGTTTAATATATATAAATAAATAATGTACTTGGTTTTAATTCTTCAAGTAAAATATTATTTATAATTATGTATTTTTTATAAATAAGACATCCTATGAAAATAAGCTTTAACATGTTTGGTGGGGGGAGGGGAGTTGCGGTAAATATTAGATATTGTTTTATTTTAGAGGAAACACTGAAAAATACTTCTTGTTTCTTCTCTAACAGGATCAGCAGCTAATTCCATGAGCAGTGACCTGAGGGCTGGCTCTGCACAACTGGCCACTGTCGGGAAAAGTCCACAGGATTGGAAAGCGTATATTGATTCTGTGAAATTAAAAGTTCAGTCATGGGATGCCCACAGGCGAAACCGCATGATTTCATATTTATATGTCAGTGCGTTTAAGGTAATATTTGTAGCGTGTCTTTTGTGTCAGTCAGTAATCAATATGTTTGTATTTAAAGGACCATTTTTCACACCTTCGGGTGTATTAGCATAGAGGGCTAGACCTATATTTTATAGGCCAGTCGGCAAAAGGTGGGTGATGTGGTCAGCATCACGCCGGTCGCCTTTACTTCCCAGGACAATACCTGGGACCCACTCAAGGTTGGGTTGACCTGGGAGCCAAGGTCATTTAAAAAAAAGGTCTGGTTTCTCCTGGACTTGAACCCATGACCTTCCAATCTGCAGGCGAGAGTTTGGTTGCTACACAACAGCATTTATGAATAATGGGTCTATTCTATTCTTTTTCACCCAATCGTTGCATGAGATACCAAAAAAATAAGAGACCATTGCATGAGCTGGTTGAGGGCCTATTCTCCATTGGGGAGTACAAACGGCAGAAGAAAAGAAAAAAGACCTATGTATGTATGATTGAAACAGTGAAATTGGTGGTGGTGGGCGACTGGGGTTGTAGGTGGAAATATTAAGCAGTTGTGTGGGGGAAGGTGACTGTGAAATTGGAAAGGTAAAAGTCAAGAGTGCATGTTGTGAGTGAAAATGTCTTTAAAAATCAAATAGTACTTTAATGCGAAAACAAATACAAACATGATAACTGCTGTTGCTTAGCTTATTAAGTGTTTGTGTATGTTTAGGTGTTTGTGTATGTATGGTTGTGTATGTTTAGGTGTTTGTGTATATATGGTTGTTTGTGTATGTTTAGGTGTTTGTGTATATATGATTGCGTATGTTTAGGTGTTTGTGTATATATGATTGCGTATGTCTAGGTGTTTGTGTATATATGGTTGTTTGTGTATGTTTAGGTGTTTGTGTATATATGATTGCGTATGTTTAGGTGTTTGTGTATATATGATTGCGTATGTTTAGGTGTTTGTGTATTTATGGTTGTTTGTGTATGTTTAGGTGTTTGTGTATTTATGGTTGTTTGTGTATGTTTAGGTGTTTGTGTATTTATGGTTGTTTGTGTATGTTTAGGTGTTTGTGTATTTATGGTTGTTTGTGTATGTTTAGGTGTTTGTGTATTTATGGTTGTTTGTGTATGTTTAGGTGTTTGTGTATTTATGGTTGTTTGTGTATGTTTAGGTGTTTGTGTATATATGATTGCGTATGTTTAGGTGTTTGTGTATATATGATTGCGTATGTTTAGGTGTTTGTGTATTTATGGTTGTTTGTGTATGTTTAGGTGTTTGTTCATGTATGGTTGTGTATGTTTAGGTGTTTGTGTATTTATGGTTGTTTGTGTATGTTTAGGTGTTTGTGTATATATGATTGCGTATGTTTAGGTGTTTGTGTATATATAGTTGTTTGTGTATGTTTAGGTGTTTGTGCATATATGGTTTTGTATGTTTAGGTGTTTGTATATTTATGGTTGTTTGTGTATGTTTAGGTGTTTGTGTATATATGATTGCGTATGTTTAGGTGTTTGTGTATATATAGTTGTTTGTGTATGTTTAGGTGTTTGTGCATATATGGTTGTGTATGTTTAGGTGTTTGTATATTTATGGTTGTTTGTGTATGTTTAGGTGTTTGTGTATGTATAGATATATTTGAAAGTGTATGTATGAGCAAGAGTGCATGTATGTATATGTGTGAATGTTTGTATGTGTGTGTCTGCATGTGTTTGTCTCTGTGTGTCTGTATGCATGTATCCCTGTATGTATGTTTGTATGTATGTATGTATCTGTATGTATGTATGTGTGCACACGTATTTTACCACTCCATGCTTTTTTTCTCTTGATATTCATAATATGCATAATATTATATGAACATAACATGCTTTATTGGTAAAATACAACTGCTGTGTGAAAGATGGATGTTTGGAAGGGCCGAATCTATGACAGACTTGCGTACCCAATTTGTGACACTTTGAAAAAAGTTTGTTTGTTCCTTCAATATTTAAATGTATATAAAACTTCATTATTCTTCCCTAAAAATGTATTTTTTTTTCCTTCTGTGGGCTCCATTGTTGGGTAAGGATTGACCCACTGCCCCCTTAACAAGCATGTCGTAAGAGTCGACTAATTAGGATGTTTCCTTCGAAGTCAGAGCGCAGCTGCCTGGGACAAGGAACCAGTAGTCTTCTATACCAGTGTTTCACAAACTGTGCGCCGGGGAGCCGCGACTTGTTCACAGGGGCGCAGCAAAATATTCAAAGAAACATGAGTTTTATTTGTTTTGATCTCTTACATACGAATAGTCATACTTTTACTTAGGTTAGGGCACAGCGGAAATTTTTTTTTATTGGAAAAAGGTGCCATGACTAAGACAAGTTTGGAAAACACTGTACTATACAAATAAATCAGATCTGTCCATGCAAAACTCAAGTTCTATAATAAGACTAAAGTCCAGAAGTGGATGAACAACCAGAACCCCCCTCCCTTCCCAGCTGGTGATCATGAAGAAGAAGAAGAACTGTTGCAAGAATTATTTCTCTGTACAATTCTTGCATGAGAATTTATAACTATCCTCTCTTCACAGGTGATCCCAAACACAGATACATCCTTCAGCTATGCCCAGTTGCTTGTTGACTATGCAGAATTCACAAGGTGAGAATCGTCATTTTCACTTATGTTTTCTTCTCCTTACCTGTTGAACATATGTGCAGTAGCAGTTGCATTCCACCCGTTTTCCATTCTCCACGTTCTTTAGCTGTGCTGAATCATTCCCATTTCAGACCTTTTCTTCTGAAAAGTTATGGAAAATAAAAGTATGCTAAATACATGGAAGAAACATTACTGAACTATTTCTTATTGTTATGTTATCTCATCTGTATGTGAGTGTTAGTATATGATTGCTCAATAGTTAGATATGCATATTTATGGAAACAAATAAAACACAACTAAGTAGTCAATAAGCAAAGGCTCTCATGGCTGAGACACCTCTTGGTAAATGATAGAATACCAATAAGACCACTGAGTAAAAAAGGCAAGGGAAATTATAGTGATCAGCCTTCATCTGCAGAACAACCATAAGGGGAGGATTGAGGTGTGAACAACTGCATCAACATCATGACTCACGGCTAGTAACCCATAAGTGCTCCGTTCTTCTTTTAACTCAAGTCTGAGTCGAAGAAGCTCAACACAGTGAACAGGCTCTGTAGCACCGGAGACTGGTAAGGGGGAAAAATAGCAAAAAATTAACTCACTCTGAAATGACACCTTTGAGGCATTACACTCTTATACGCATAACATGTGGAGCAGTCTAGGTTAGTATTGCATACTTTATATGGTTCTATCACACAAGGAAATGTATTATTCAAATGTGAAGTGAAATTTTTGTTAAAGCACATCATTTTTTAAATTATTTTTTTTTAAATTGGATAACAGCTATCATGACTTGAATGAGGCTGTTCGAATGCTAGCATTTGCTCGGAAAATCTTACCACGTTATTCCATCATCCATATTGCCAGCGCAGAGACTGAGTTGAAGAAAGGTAGGTAGAATTTTATTTGTCATTGATTTGTGACTATCCATCTCTTTCTCAAAGACTCAACAACAGCAGCAAAAGATTAGAAAAACATTTAGTATAAATCAGATGTACAGGACCAATCACAATCAACAAACAAAAGATGTTTTAGTAATTAGCCTTCATCAGCATTTCAACGACGAGTAACAAAACACAACGCACTAAACAAAATGAACTGACTATGAAATGACTCCGAGACTCAGCAGTTCCTGGATCGGAACAGAACCATCCAGAATTGTCCACAAAAACAAAACTAAGAAACTACCAGTTTTTTTAAAAAAAAAGGCATTTTTGACCAGGTCAGCTTCCCCGACACTGGGTCATTTTAATGTTTGCTCCAAAAGACGCTTTAAGGCTTCGTTTCAGAGGATGTCTTATTTTGTTTTCAAGGTTTAGAATTCTACATTTTTTCAAGTACACATTTATGTTTATTCAAGCATTAATGTCAGTATTATTGTTTATTTGTAGTTATGAATATACTCCTCCGTTTATAATTAAGAACGACCGTCATGTGTTTCAGTGGCCAAATGAAAGCCAACTATCTGAGGATCTTAACTAAGGCTTATAGTTGGGATAGGACTTATATTGTGAGCATTGTGAACAATCATGCTACGGCTTTTTTCAGGTCAGGTCTTTTTTCGAAGAGACGGTATATAGTTTAAATTTTGCAAACCATGTTTAGCTGATGTTCCTATTACATATGTCATTTGCAAAAAGATAATAGCAGTCGCATTTCCTCATGTGCCTTTCTCATGCAAATTTCATCCAGGTCAGAGAGAAGAAGCTGTCAGTATCTTGCAGAAAGCCATTTTACTTGAGACTGAGCCAGTTTCTGAGGTCTTGAGAGCACTAGAGAGGTTGAACGAGGGCAAGGCAGAGCTGCGTGATCACACTAAAGATGGTAATGTTGAACATCTTCTACTGTTAAAATCATGTGTTTTGTGTTCGATTATCTGTTGGTTTGTAGGGCTGTACACACTGGTGGTAGCGTAAACAACAGTTAGCTGCTGGATGGTTGAGGTTGCAGACTGGTTGATCTATGATTACTTCATTCCTTTGCCGTTTGAAAAACTAGTGAAAAACATGTCAGGCCTGGCAAAATCTTGAAGCTCGTACATGCAAAACAAATGTATAAGGTAGCTGTCAGATGTGCCAACACTAACAGTCTTACGCCACAATTCTGGCTGACTGTTGATGCAAGCAGTCAGTTACACAAACCAGCAGGAGATATTCTTATTTTTAGCATTCATTAACTGTACATTCTGGCAAAAAGTTTGATTGTGTATGCAAATCTGGACTTCACTCTTGTTCCAGAACTTCAGTTTTGCATGCACCTCCATTTTACAGATCTGACGTATTTGTAAGTAAACTTCTGGTTCTTCATCTGTCAAGATGCATTCCTACTTTGAAGAAAGCACTCCTAATTAGTTGACCTTTATGATATGTGTGTTAGGGGGCATTGGATCTGTTATACCCCCCCCCCTTTTCCCTTTTTTCCCCCAACAATGGGGTTCTGGAACCCACACATGGAGGGCATGAAGTGATCCAGATAGGTAGAAAGAATAGGCAGATGAAGGGGTTACAGCAGGAGATGTAACTTGAAAATTCAGAAATTACTGTGTTGGACATTAAGGCTTTTACATTTTTCCCCCCAGATATTCCTTTTAATCGTGGCATTATTTTTGAATGTTTCTTCTGTTAATGCTTTGAACTAAATTTTTACAGAGCGTACACAAGATGATACCCACTCTGGCATTCTCCTAGACATTTCCAACAGACAGTGTGAAGCTGGACTCAGTGCATTGAAACATGTCAAACCTGATACACTGACCTTAATGTCTTCGGCTTCCAGGCAGAATCTCAATTTTCCTGTATTGGCACAGAATACCAGTGAGAGCTCCGGCATATTTTCAACTCCTTCATGTGAACTACCAAAAGTGGTTGACAAGATTATCATTGACGGCAGGTGCCAGAAAAGCGACAGCACCCAGAGAAATGACAGCGCCGAGAGAAGCCACAGCTCCCAGCAAAGCCACAGCTCCCAGCCAAGCCACAGCTCCCAGCGAAGTGACGTTCCTTCAATTGTCATAGCTGAGCCTCCCCCACATCAGGGACCTACCAGGAAATTACAGTTGCCATCTTCAGACAAAACTCGTTTGACAGCTGAAATTTCTGGACCCATAACTCAACAGTCAAATGGAACCTGGCCAGTGTATTCCAACACACCTTTGAATCTACGGTCTGGTGATCATCTGAAAGCCAGAGCTGATACTACAAGAGACTTTCTAGTTAAGCCTCAGGAGGTGCAGCGGCAGAGTGGAATTAGTGACAGGACTTTGTAAGTATCCATAATCCGTACAATGTCCTGTTCTTCTTTTCTCTACTCCTGGAATGCCCTGCGGCGTCAGGGCAGGAAGAGATCTCTGGAACGGGCCCTTCTGTTCACTTCATATAAAGTACTTTTCAGTGTCCCAGATATTTCTGGGGTCCATATTCGGCTTGGTCTACCTCTGGATCTGTTATCGCTGTATCTGTATAACATTGCTGTCTGTGGTGCCCTGTCTGCTGCCAATCTTGTTACATGTCCAAACCATTTGATTTCTTGTCTACCTGTAGAGTTCAGTATTGGTTCTGTGCTGAGTCCTGATATCATCATTCCTAGGTCGATCTTCCCTCGTTACACCTAGCGTAGTACACGTAAAATCGTTCCTAATTCGATCTTTCCTCGTTACACCTAGCCTAGTGTGTAAGTTGTGCTATAACATGTCACATAGGGCTCACAGTCTATTTCTCCATTGTGTATTACCCTGTGCAGTCTCTTGGATGTCATTGGGGGGGGGGGGGGGTCTCGAGGCATGGTGTCCGCCTCAAGTGCTAGAGGTTCTGGGTTCAAACCCCGGTAAGAGCTGGGAATTTTTCACGTAGACTTTTACTTCTAGTAATTCCCCCGGTCTGTGGGTAGTGAGAACGGATGACGGTGTTCATTGTTGCGCATGTAAAAAATCTGGGCAGTTGGAAATCGAAAAAGAGTAGCTCAACGGCACTGCCTGGGCAAAATTTGGGGTTAAAAATCTACCCAAATTATTTCAGCATTCTTACTGGAGCCTATGCACTGGGCTGAGCTTCTTCGGACTCAGACTTGAGTTAGAAGAAGAACGGAGCACTTATGGGTTACTACCCGTATGCCATGATGTTGATCTGTTGTTATACTTTGGATATCATGGAGGAAATCCAGTACAGCACCTTTGGCTTTTATCATCAACATGCGCCTTAGGGTTTCTTTCTTGTTTTTTTTTTCTTGTTTCTTTTTTTTTGGCCTTGTTTCTCGAAACTGCACCCTCTATTACTCTCCAGACCAGCATGTCGCTTGAAATGTCCCAAATACCTCAGCTTTCGGTAGAGGAAGCTGTTTACAAGTCTTCTCCTTGATGGTCAAATCACGCAGGACTCAAGAGTTACCACAGACAGTATGAAATCAACACCTATAGTTGTGATGGAGAAAATGGGGATGACCCAAGCACTGAGTGAACGCAGAGACACCAAGATGCTTTTACAAGCAGAAAAGTTTCTTAGCATGCCCAGTCACCCTATGAATGAAAGATTCCAAAATTTAGCTTTGGGACGACTAAAGAGAAGTAGTTTTATCCACCAGGCCAAACGGCTCGGCAGACAAACCACTGATTTACCTGCAACTGATAGATCCTTAAATGCTGTCCCAGAACGGACCCCTGGAGAGAGGAGTATAAGTTTCCAATACACATCAAGACTGAAGTGAAAGGGGTATTTGACAAGGAAGAACAAAACAGTGTGCAGCGCAAAACAGCCACCCTCAGTCTACTTGATGATGAATACCTGCAGAACCTTTGGGTCCGTGTTTACACAGATGGGTCAGCAGAAAGCGCAGTCAGAAACGGAGGTGCGCGAGTGTACATTGAGTATCCTAATAATACCAGGGATATAGCAAAAATACCAACAGGAAAGCCCTGTCACAACTATGATGCAGAAGTTCAAGCCATCAAGATAGAGGTAGAGAAACTACTAAATACAGGGTATTTTTCACAACCAATGGTATTCCTGACAGATGCAAAAGCAGTACTTCAGTCACTCTAGTCTGGAAAATTACCAAGCATACAGACACTATTATCCGAACTAGGCAACCGCTGTAAACTAGTAATGCAGTGGATACCTTCCCACTGTGGAGTTCCCGGAAACGAAAGAGCTGATAAACTAGCTAAGGAAGGTGCAACTGAAGAACAACCTGACATACCAGTCTCTTATCAACAGAAGAAGAGAATGATCAAATCAATCAGAATGCCACCGAAACTGGCACAAGATGATTACCATATTATGGACAGACCAGAGCAAGTCATTATCCTTCGCCTTAGAACAGGGCACAATCGACTTCGCTGCCACATGTACAACAAATTTAAGATTGGCCAATCAGCCATGTGTACTTGTGGACTGGCACCTGAAACAACAGATCACATCCTTCAAGACTGTCCCAGATTCAACGCTTTCACGCAAAACCTTTGGCCAAAAGAGACACTTGTGGAAGTCAAACTTTACGGGCCGCTTAGTGAATTATAAAAGACAGTAAAATTCATACTAGAGACAGGAGGATGAGCCTGTCGCTGCACCAGCCCCTACGGTGCCGACAGGGCCAGTACCGACGGACGACCCGGAGGAGACACCAGCCTCACACACCCAGACGCCTCCAGCCCTGGATGTGGGCCCTATCGAGGCACCCGTCTACCTAGAAGCCGCCCCAGTCGAGGCGCAGGAACCGAGCAACACCCGCCCACTCAGGCAGCAACAGCAACGACCGGGAGCCTACACCACAGAAGTTTTGCAGTGCTCTCGCTGCAACAAGGCGTGGCACTCTGCCTCGTCATGCCGCAGCAGCCCTTCGTGCCGCTACTGTTCCGGCCCTCACCTATTCAGGGAATGCCCTCTGGCAAAAGTGGACCCTGATTTTAAAAAGCCGAACGCAAGCAGAAGATGTTCCAACTGCTCCGGTGCACACAGCGCCAGGTACATGGGTTGCCCGTATCTGAAAGAAGTCAAGAGAGCGATGGCAAATACCACCACCAGGACCACACACAATCCAGAGCCGAAACAAAGATATCAGGCGCCCAGTCCGACAGCTGCGAACAACAACGTCATTACTCAACTGAGAGACGAAATCAAATCCCTGCGAGAAGAAAACGCACGAATCATGGCACTCAGGACTCAAGACAGGGACGAGATGATAGACCTGCGAAGCATCCTGCAGGCGTCTCTCGAGACCCAAAGGAGACTCGAGGAGGAAAACACAGAAATGGCGAAGTTCAAAACAGAATTGATGGCAAATCTAACCGACCTCAAGAAGTTAAAGGAAGCAGACGCAGTAGCCGCCAAAGAACTGAAAGACAACCAGAAAAGTATACTTTCCGAGATAGCCACCATCAAGAAAGACCAGGCGAAAACAAAAGCAGAGGTAGCCGAGGCAAACAAAGAATGCGACAAACTCAGCTGTGTAATCGAAGCCACGCACAGAGTAATAGAAGCCAGAGAAAACGCGAAGAAAGAAAAAGACAGAAAAAGGCAGATCCACGACGCTCACGTGAAACCCGGAGATCTAGAGAAGAAGTGCACACAAGACCTGTACATCCTCAAGGAATGCCTGAAAGGCGATTTCGCAGCAATAAACAAGGAGATGAAGCAACTCAAAGAGGCCACCCGGCATCTTCAACTCGAAAGCATAAGAAACAACAAAACGAAGATAGCAGCCCACTCAAACGGAAACGACGCCCACGTGAAATAGCAAATTGAAAGCCAACATCCAGCAACCAATGAAAACCGCAAAAGCCGCCATGACAGCTGAACAACCACGCCCACCAGCCCTGAGAAACCTCACAGCCCACAACCAGATGACATATGTCCGCCGCCCAGCCACGCCCACCTACCTCATTCTGACAGAAGCAACTAACCTCAGGCAGAAATGAAATCGCCACAACAGAAACGACTATAACTGGAGAACAAAACTCCAGACAACAAAACACCGCTTCGATATAACCAACGCTCATTCTAGGAGCCGGTTGAAAGAAGCAAGAAGTTTTTCGTTTTTTTTACCAACACCAGTACCAGTACTAGAGACAGCATTGCAGATATAGACAATTTATTTCATGCGAACGAAAGAAGAAGAAGAAGAAATCATGCAGGATGTTGACGTTTTTCTTCTTTTTGGTCTGCAGTATTGTAGGAATTGTTTTGGTAGCCTTTTGCTGCCCATTTCTGTGGACCTCTCATGCCTGTGGAGCATTAGGAATATGGGGCTAGGCTCATTTTTATTGACTAGTTGACGCTGGATCGGTGATGTGGTCAGTATTACCTTGACCACCTTTACTTCCCAGGGCATATCTCGTTACACATTTTAGGCTGATTTGACCTTGACAGTGGATGTCCAGAGAAGCCCTCCTCTTTTTCTTTGCGTTTAGCAGCTGTGAACTTTGCTGGAAATACTGTTCACACACTTGTGGATTTTAGCCCTTTTCCAATACTTGAGTTTTGCGTGCATATCTGTTTTACAGCTCTGCTTATTTGTACGCAGACTGGTGGTTCCTCACCTTTGAAGCAGATGCGCGCCAATAAGGTGGCAATGGTTCTGGCCCCCCCCCCCCCCCCCCCCCCCCACCCCTTTCCCAGTGGGATCCCACAATCTACACAGTGGGAAAGAAACCCTTAAATGAACATTGCTGAGAGAAGCCTAAGCTACTCTGGGGTCACTACTGAGTGTGCCTGGCCCTGGCGTGAACAGTTTGTCAAAGAAGTCACCACGCCATTTTGGAACTTTCTAATTCACTTACACACTTGCTGGACCTTCACTTGCCAATGAATTGTATGTTAGTTTCACCTCCTCAGGCATCTCATTTCACAAATGTTAATTTCACATAGGTTGGTCTTTAATAATGTCCAGGGGGCTGAGTGGTCTTGATGCATGGTGTCCGCTTCGAGTGCTGGAGGTCTCTGGTACAGGTCCCGGTGAAAGCTGGGTTTTTTCATCTTGACTTCTAGAAATTTCCCTGGGATCTGGGTAGTATGTATTCTTGTGCACGTAAAAAATCCCTTGGTAGTTTCAAATCGAAAAAAGTAGCTTAACAGCTTCCCAGGTAAAATTTGGAGTTAAAATCTACCCAAAGTATTTCAGAATCCTTGTCAGTGCTACAGAGTTTGTGCACTGCGCTGAGATTCTTTGGACTCAGGCTTGAGTTAAAAGTAGAATGGAGCACTTATGGGTTACTACACGTGTGCCATGATATTGATACATTGTTCAAACCATTCAGTTGATAATGTCCAAGTTTGACCCTAGTAGCACAGCAGAATAAGCTG
Source organism: Candidula unifasciata (assembly GCA_905116865.2). Lineage (NCBI taxonomy): Eukaryota > Metazoa > Mollusca > Gastropoda > Stylommatophora > Geomitridae > Candidula > Candidula unifasciata. The sequence continues at coordinate 223,501 of CAJHNH020000723.1, read as the reverse complement.
TTAATAATCTGTATACTTATGTTTGGATGTCTTAATAACGATGTCAGTTGGTATATAAGTGCAATGACTCAATGGCATCTTTTTCTGTCAGTATTGTAGGTAAAAATCAAAATTGTTGTGAAATTTAAAAAAAAAAAACTTTTTTTTTCTGAAAACAAAACCCCGAACAGCTCGATGCCTGATTATATGTCTGCGGTGAACAGTGCCATTACTCCAGCAAAATCTCTCATCATGGTAAGTTAGCACAGTTGCTGATTAATTTTTTTTAAATAATGGTTTCTTGCCACTGGTTTGTAGTGGTAAATGTGTACACTGATTTATACTGGTAAATGTGTATACTGATTTGTAAGGGTAAATGTGTACACTTATTTGTAATGGCAAATGTGTACACTGATTTATAATGGTAAATGTGTATACTGATTTATAGTGGTAAATGTGTATACTGATTTGTAGTGGTAAATGTGTATACTGATTTATAATGGTAAATGTGTACACTGATTTATACTGGTAAATGTGTATACTGATTTGTAATGGTAAATGTGTACTCTTGTTTGTAATGGCAAATGTGTACACTGATTGATAATGGTAAATGTGTACACTGATTTATAATGATAAATGTGTATACTGATTTGTAGTGGTAAATGTGTACACTTGTTTGTAATGGTAAATGTGTACACTGGTTTGTAGTGGTCAATGTGTACACTGATTTCCCTGTATAGGTTCAGGGGCCCCAATGGGGGCGGGGGGGGGGGGTTGATACTTTCCTCTGACAAGTTATGTTGTAAAAGTTGACTAATTAGAGTCCATCTGCATGAGAGGTGAGAAACCAACATACAAATAAGCCTGCATACATGTTAGCCAGATCTGGGAAATGGATATGCACACAAAATTGAAGTTCAGGAACAAAACCAAAGTCCAGAAGTGGATGAACATTCAGAATCCCCTTCACCTCTTCCGACCCCAGAGCTTACAGCTGATGAATGCTAAGAAAAAGAAGAAGTAGACTGGATTAAAGTGTTAAATTTGTACACTTTGTAATGGCAAGTTTGTAGGAGGATTCAGAGCAATAAATATGTACGTGGATTTTGAATGATAAATTAAAATGTGGATCTTAGTGGTAAATGTGAATGTTGATTTATAGTGATAAATTTGTGCAATGAATTGTAATAATTTATTTAAATGATTTGTAATGTTAAATCTGTAAGTGGATTTAAAGTGATATCTGCGTTCAGTGGAGAGATTATATCCAGGCAGACCTACAAGCACTTGGTGTCACCAACTGGAAAGAGAAGGCCAACCAGAGAGATGATGGAGGTGGGTAATATCTGCAGCAATGAACCTTAAGGGATAGGAATGCTGAAGAAGAAGAAGAAGAATATCTGCCTTGATTTATAGTGGTAACTTTTCTTTGGGTGGATTTATAGTGGTAACTTTTCTTTGGGTGGATTTATAGTGGTAACTTTGTATGAAGATTTGAAATGGTAAATTTGTGAATGGATTAGGATTAATAGTGTAGAATTTGTGTGTGAACTTTTTTTTAAAACTAATATGAAACTTTAACAAATACCTATGTAGATTTTGGAGCCCTTTTGGGAGAGAGGAAAGAGAGAATTGGCCCACTGTCTCCGTAACAAGCACATTGTATAAGGCAACTAATTATGGGTTTATGAAATTAGATGTGTTGAGCTGAAAGGTACTGATGTCACAGCCTAGCTGTAAATGATGCAGCATCATGTCGACCATCCTTTTAAGGGCAAACACGGAGGAGGAGATTGATCAAGACAGTAACAGTTCTCTTGTTGTTATTCCGTTTTCTATTGACCTATTTATTTCCTGTTCCAGCCGTCAAATTGCTTTATGGGAGACAGTGCCACACCTTGTTCTGGTCTAGATCTGGGCTCCAAAAGAGGTAGGTGTGTTGTGGTTAGTGCTCAGTCTCTTACAAGGCTGCTACTGTTACTTTCAGTGACTTAGATCAGTACGACCCAGTTACCTATGACCAGCTGTTTCACACTCCATATTTTTAAAATAAAAAAGTACAGTAAAGGACTTTTTCCCCATGCCTTAAGGCGTATTGGGCATATAGAACTAGACCTATATTTTATAGACCAATCGGTACTTGGTGGTCCGCATCAAGCCAGTCGCCTTGCAAGGCTGGGTTGACCTGGGAGCCTAGGTCATTTTATTGCTCATGTGGGTCCCCGGATCCCATTGTGGGGAGAAAAAAAACAAGAATAGACCCACTGCCTCCCCAGTAGACATGTTGTAGGAGTCGACTAATCAGAGGTTTCCTTTAAAGTCGGAGTGCATCTGCCTGAGGGAACCAATCGCCTGCATATAAATAAGCCACATCTGTCAGACGGATGTGCACTCAAGTCTCAGATTCTGGAACAAGACCGAATTTACAGCTGGTAAATGCAAAGAACACGATGAAGAAGAAATGCAGTGAAGTTCATCCCCTGAACTTTGAATCTGAAAACTGTTATGTTTACAACACATGTTTTTCATTTTATTGAAAGATAATACATTTCTTGTGTTGTTTATTTACAGGAAACCAGAATGGTGGAAAAGATTCTTCAGGAGAGTTCAGTAGCTCACAAAGTGCTACACTTTCATTTCGGTAAGGGGCGTCATATGATGATGTATTTCTTTTGTTAAAAAAAGATTGGAAAAACAGAAAAACTGTGTCAGCTTTACACTAGAAAAACCAACGGATGGTGCAGCAATTAGCTTTCATTAGCAGAAAACAAAGAGAAACAAAAACAATACGCAAAAAGTTAACTCTGAAATGACTGCTCTTCATATGGGTTCCGTGGCTTGATTTTGTGGAGAGAAAAAGAATAGATCTACTGCCCCCTTGCCTAAAAGCATTTTGTAAGGCAAGGCTATTTAACTAAGTTTACTTGTGGGCAAAAACTTTATTTAAGGGGTTCATCGCGGGCCATAAGCCCGAGCCTAGCACAAAAAGATCATTTTTAAAAAAAATACAACTAGCAGTGATCCGTGGGTCATTTACTAGGCCTCTGCTTGCCTAATGTGGCCCGCGTGCTGCCAGTTAAATAGCCCTGTTGTAGAAGTGGACTAATCAGGGGTGTTTCACCAACGTCAAGCAGCATGGACTTTAAGAAGGATATGGCTAGACGTGACTACCAACGGCACGTAGCATGGATTTAAGAAGAATCTTGATTTGATTTGATTTGATTCAAGAACCGACATCACAGCACTCAGGGCATTCCAATTTGTGCTCCGTCCCCATCTTCAGCATCCAGCAAAGAGTTTCAATACTAATGGTGCGAGTAGCATTCTGATTAAACGTCTGTCTTGCCTTTCCCGTGAGCCTCGAGCATCTGCCAGAACCTCTCGTCACCCCCCCCTGCATCAATCTCACCAGACTGGTGAGCCATCTGCTCCTCCGAACTGTACATGCTCTCCCACAAGGCACTAACCACATCTGCCTTATCATGCATCAGTATTCCACCAAGTTGTGCAGAGTAGCTTGTCTGTCCGCCTGTTCATTTCCCAAAACACCGGCGTCGCCAGTGAAAAAATCCAGGCAATACACCTCACCCGTGTCCTCAGCAGTGAGGCATGCCACTGTGTACGAAGCATGCCTGTCCTGATCTTCCTCATCATGCTTTCTGAGTCAGTTACATTCACGATGTGTGTGTGTGTGTGTCGTGTTCTCTAACCAGCGGAAAGCTGCAGTGACTGCCTCCACCTCCATTCTTAAGCTGGATGTTGTGGTATCATATGATAGGCTCTCCTGCACCGAACATCGACCATTAACGTTTGCTAAGAAACCCCAAGCACTTCTTTTGCCTCTTGACACTGAACCGTGTGTATAAATGATCAAATCCTCTGAATGAGCATTATCGTGTGCCAAACTAGCTTCAACATTTCTCTCTAGTATGGCTTTTAAAAAAAAAAAAGGAAGCCAAACTGGACGTAATGATGAAAACTACCAGCACAAGCACTACATCTGAAACGATCTGATGTGAAATGAAAAGGTCAGCCTAGGACAGAGCTATTTAGTTACCCTAGGGCCAAAATGCTGATAATGGGGATCGTCACAGGACAGAGGACATGGTGGGAAGTGGTAGGACACCACAAGTTTTGGGGGAAATTTCTTAGTAAAATCTCTTTTTTCCTCTTGTTTGCCTATCTTTTTTCTTCCAGAAATTTGCCCCAAAATGCTTCAACTACTTTTTTAGATTATCTATTGAGGTGTGAAATGATTGTCCGAAACAAAATTTTCAGCTCTTGGAAAATGTCAATTGTTCGCAAAACCTGACAGCAGTGTAAAATGATCATTTACGCAGTACAACTAACAGTGATCCTTGGGCCACTTTCTAGGCCTCTGTGGAACACATTTGGCCAATAGATGGCCCTACTCTAGGAAAATATGGATTGATGACATTAAAGAGCTTCTATGTCGGCACAGAATGACTAGCCATTGCTGCTCATTAAGGAATGAATCGCAAACTGCACCACCTCTCCCTGTGATGCTCAGTGGCAAAAGTGGAAAATTGGTGATGATGGCGATGTATAACAGAATACCAAAGAAGTAATTCATTTGTAGTGATGAATCACAAACTGGGTAAACTCCCTGTTTTTGTCTGCAAGTTAGTTCACTGTGAAAGTGATCTGTCCTTTCAATTAATTTACTCAGCAAAGGTCTGACCTTTTTTGTGTGTGTTGGTACTCAATCCAGAAAATTTCGGCCTTTGAACTTGGGTCCACCGCGGAGGGTGAAAGTCGACCCAGCCTTGAAGAAGCTGAGTGATGATGAAGACGAAGCATTCCAAAGTCAGGAGATGACATTCTCTGACCCGGAGTCCCATTCACAACCAGCAACTGGTATCCTGGGACCAGCAGAGGCCCAGCTTGGTCAGTTTTAAATTACATCTTTATTAGTCGTCATTAACCTCATGTAGCAAGTCTTTTGCAAGTTGTTGGTCTCATAAAAACCTAGTAGGAATACTTTAATAAACCAGGCAAATAGTAATGTGGTTTCTCTTAATGGTATTCCACTCCAAGACGTGGAGTTGTACACCTATTTGGGCAGTAATGTACATAAATTTGGGGGAAGCTTATATAAATATTAAACTACGAATACAAAAGGCAAGAGGAGCTTTCATAGGCCAGTCAAATTTGTGGAGGTCAAAACAAAATTAAAACTAATATTGAACCTAATATTTTTAATTCTAGTGCCTTATTTTTTTTTTTTTTTTAGTATCCAGAATCCATAAGTTGTAAACCCTTTGGCTCGGTACAGTGGATATCTTAACCCTTTGGCCTTGATTCCATTATAGGTACCGTTAATCTGGGAGAAATGTTTCTTTTCTGCCTACCCCCGGGAGTGAACCCGGACCACAAGGAGTTTGTCACCTGGTCGCCGCGAAAGTCAGGTTTAACCAACTACGCCAGAGAGCTGGGCTAATTCTAGTGTCAAATCAGTGCTGGTGTACATGGAGCGGAAACATGGAGAACAACTAAAACAGTTACTAAAAAAAACTGCAAACATTCATTAACTGGTGTGTCTGCTCAGAATAAAGGGAATCAATAAATATGATATAATCACTAATGTTGAGCTTTGTGAGAGACCTAAACAAGTTCTGTTGATCAGTGTGTGAAGAAAAGATGCTGGCATTAGTTAGGACCCTTGTTGAGAAAGCCTGAGAACAATATAACGAGAATCTCTTTGCAATGGAAACTACAATGGCCTAGAGTTAAAGACAGACATGCACAAAACATGAACAAAGGGAGCCAGAGAGTGAAGTTAATAAGATGGGGGAGGACATGGGGTGAGCTGCATGCAATTGCAAAGAATAGAATGACTTGGCGGAGTTGGTTGAGGGCTTGTGCTCCATTAGGGAATAGGAGGCAGCAGAAGAAGAAGAAGGAATACTTTTAATCCTTCAACAAGCCCTGTCCCTAATTTTTATGCTGTTAGAGTATTTATTGTCCCGTCAGTGAATCATTGAGATGCCATCTCCACAGTAGGGTTGTCTGTAATGAATTTCTAACATGCTCTGTCTCTTGTCTTTGTTGTAAACTTTCAGACTGATATTTTTCCTTCTCCACATATTGTCCTCCCACTTGTATGTTTGTCTGCCTCTTGATCTCTTGACTTCCATTTTTCCTTCCAGTATAGTTTTCTAAAGAGTGTTATGCCATTTTTTGGTGGCTATATTTAATTTGTCTGCTTTTTTTCCTTTTGAAACTTTTCTTCATTCCTAGTATTTTGAGGGGCGCGCTGTCTTGTAGCGCCCCTGTCTTGTAGCGCCCCTGTCTTGTAGCGCTGCTGTCTTGTAGCACCCCTGTCTTGTAGCGCCCCTATCTTGTAGCGCCCCTATCTTGTAGCGCCCCTATCTTGTAGCACCCCTATCTTTTAGCGCCCCTATCTTGTAGCGCCCCTATCTTGTAGCGCCCCTATCTTGTAGCGCCCCTGTCTTGTAGCGCCCCTATCTTGTAGCGCCCCTATCTTGTAGCGCCCCTATCTTGTAGCGCCCCTATCTTGTAGCGCCCCTATCTTGTAGCGCCCCTATCTTGTAGCGCCCCTATCTTGTAGCGCCCCTGTCTTGTAGCGCCCCTGTCTTGTAGCGCCCCTATCTTGTAGCGCCCCTGTCTTGTAGCGCCCCTGTCTTGTAGCGCCCCTGTCTTGTAGCGCCCCTATCTTGTAGCGCCCCTATCTTGTAGCGCCCCTATCTTGTAGCGCCCCTGTCTTGTAGCGCCCCCTGTCTTGTAGCGGCCCCTGTCTTGTAGCACCCCTATCTTGTAGCACCCCTGTCTTGTAGCACCCCTGTCTTGTAGCACCCCTGTCTTGTAGCGCCCCTATCTTGTAGCACCCCTGTCTTGTAGCGCCCCTGTCTTGTAGCGCCCCTGTCTTGTAGCGCCCCTATCTTGTAGCGCCCCTGTCTTGTAGCGCCCCTGTCTTGTAGCGCCCCTATCTTGTAGCACCCCTATCTTGTAGCGCCCCTGTCTTGTAGCGCCCCTGTCTTGTAGCGCCCCTATCTTGTAGCACCCCTGTCTTGTAGCGCCCCTATCTTGTAGCGCTGCTGTCTTGTAGCACCCCTGGGGTAGAGCCTGTTCCTGTTCCACCTTTCAGTATCAGGCTTTGAAGAGCATCTGGTGTGAGCCTTGATGTGTGCCACGTAGATACTGGTATTTATGGCTGTAGATGCTCCATCTGTCCATCGCTTGTGTGGGCATTATATATATTTCTTCTTCTTGTTCACCAGCTGTAATCTCCGGCGGAAAGTTCTGGTGTTCGTCCGCTTCTGAACTTTGGTCTTGTTCCAGAACTTGAGTTTTGTGAGCACAAGTTTTACAGGTGTGGCTTTTTTGTGTGCAGACTGTTGGTTCCTCATTCTAATACAGATGTACTCCGACTTGAAGGTAATATCCCTAATTAGTCAACTTTAATGACATGCTTTTAATGGGGGGGGGGGGGGTGAGGAGCGGTCAGTGGGGCTATTTTTGCTCTTCCCTAAAATGGGCCACAGAATCAACACGGGGAATTTTCAGTTACAACTGTCATCTTCTAATAATTTTCTACCTCCTTTGTTTCCAGGCAGCTCAGTTACCAACACCACAGAGCAAGTCCAAACACAAAAACATGCGAGCATTCTCCAAGACAGATCCCATCAAAGAGCTGGTACCAGTCTTTTCACAAACGTCAAGCCTGATGTATTGTCAGCTTCGGAGAAAACAGACTCTGGGTTCCCACTGGATAGGTCCTGTCAGAAATCTGGAACCAAGTCATTTCCAGCTGCCAAATCTGACACATTGACCCATTTTCTTCCAGCAAGAGCTGGTACATCTGGGTTTCCCTTCGTTTTACACAATAAATATGAAACTAACAGCATGTCGGCTCATCCTTCTTATGAAGCGCCAAAAGTAGCTGACAAGACGACCATTGGAGATACCATTCTGAGAAATGAAATTTCTGCAGTTCTCAGGGTTCGGCCTGCCCCATGTCCGGGGTCTTCCAGAAAGTTGCAACTGCAATCTTCTGATTCTGCAAACCAACTGACAGCTGAATTGTCTGCACCTATGGCTCAGTTGTCAGATGATGCACATCCAGTTTGTTCTAGAACATCTGTTAGTGATCAACCCGACGACCATCAAAAGGGTGAGTCCACCAAAGAAATACTGATAAAACAGCAGGAGATAATACAACAGCTTCTGCAACAACAGCAGCAGCAACAACAGCAGCAGCAGAGTGTGGTTAATAACAAGACATTGTAAGTATATTAGTGGCGATAAATGTTGACAGAAAATGAAAATGTCAGTTAATTTTGTGTGTGTATTATCTATAGTTTGAAAGTGGTGATATCACAGTCAATAGACACTAGCCTGCTAGTCCAAACTCTTGGGTTTGTATCCACAGTGAGATGGAGTTTTGTAATTGGTCTCAGCTCCCACATTGGCCCAGCCTAAAAGGGATATCAGGGAAGTTGCTGTTGTTATCGATTCAGCGGCGCATGAGCTTTGGTCCAGTGCCATGTAGTGGAATTTGCATGTTTTCACAAGCTGTTCTTTTCGTCCGTACAAGGTGTTCCATTTGTCTGGTCTCGGAGGGAGTAGCATTCTTCTAGTCTCACTGAGTTTATATCTGGGAAGTAAAAGCGACCCAAATTTTGTGAACCCTTTCACCCTAAGAAGTTGAAATACTGCCAATTTCTATTGTGTCCAGTTTCCCCATAAATGTCACTTTTCTGACTTATCTATAGTAACCCGCTTACAGACATATAGTTAAGGCTGTGTTTTCCCGCATGCAACCGTTTAAGAGGTCAGAATATTGAAACATTTACTAAAAATATAATTTAAGTGGGGTTTTCCCCTTTAAGCAAAGTGGCTTTTTTTAAAGCCAATTAGACGTAAGAGTGACCTCTAAGATTCAGTTAGAAGGGTCACGGGGTCATAGCGTGAGTTACCTGTTACATATGCTTTTTTTTTTTTTTTTTCAAATTGACTTTGCCAGGTTTGACTCAGCCTAAAATGGGAACCAGGTGTTGTCCTGGGAAATAAAAAGTTTGCCAGTGTGATGCTGACCATATCACCTGTGAAATACTGATTGGTGGGAGTTTCTGAGGTGAAGAGGTCAAGCTGTTTGCCTCATGCGCTGAAGGCTGTGAGTTTGTTTTGTGGCTGCGTCACTCTGTTTGTGTGTGCAATTTTTATGACAGTCTCTATGGACTGTCGCCGGAGCTAAAGAGTTTGTGCTCCATTACTTACCTTATTACACTTACAAAAGATAGCCTGCCATCCTTTGCTGGTCAGGGTACAGTGAGAACAAAACATTAAATTATAATTATCACAAATAGAGGCAGACCAAAAAATACATGGAGAAGGGAGCTAGAGAGTGGTTGACAAAGATAAGGACATGGGAAGAGCTGCATGAGAGAGCGAAGGAGAGAATGATTTGTTGTGAGTTGGTTGAGGGCCTGTGCTCTGTTAAGGGTTAGAAAGGATGAAGAAGAAGAAGTTATCACATTGTTTTACTTCTGTGTAACACTGTTGATAATTTGTGTTTCCTGGTGAACTTGTTCACAGTTCGGTCCATGAGTCGCAGTCAGGCATCGCACCTGCAAAATCTCTCACTCAGGTGAGTGTCCTTGTTATAGATTATTTCCTCCTTATAAATTACAAACTGAGGGATTGGGGAGTGATAAGCTGAGGGAAGGAGAAGTGATATTTAGTGTCATATATGGTTAAGGGAAGTCATGGTTGGGGGTAAAGGGGGAAGCTGTGTGGACTTGTCATGATAGAGAGGTAGGGGAAAGCTCTCTAGGCTTCTCATGGTAGAGAGGTAGGGGAAGCTGTCTAGGCTTGTCATGGTAGAGAGGTAAGGTGCGATGTCTAGGCTTGTCATGGTAGAGAGGTAGGTAAAGCTGTCTAGGCTTGTCATGGTAGAGAGGTAGGGGAAGCTCTCTAGGCTTGTCATGGTATAGAGGTAGGGGAAGCTGTTTAGGCTTGTCATGGTAGAGAGGTAGGGGAAGCTGTTTAGGCTTGTCATGGTAGAGAGGTAGGGAAAGCTGTCTAGGCTTGTCTTGGTAGAGAGGTAGGGAAAGCTGTTTAGGCTTGTCATGGTAGAGAGGTAGGGGAAGCTCTCTAGGCTTGTCATGGTATAGAGGTAGGGGAAGCTGTCTAGGCTTGTCATGGCAGAGAGGTAGGGGAAGCTGTCTAGGCTTGTCATGGTAGAGAGGTAGGGGAAGCTGTTTAGGCTTGTCATGGTAGAGAGGTCACTGTCTAGGCTGTCATGGTAGAGAGGTAGGGAAGCTGTCTAGGCTTGTCATGGTAGAGAGGTAGGGGAAGCTGTCTTGGCTTTTCATGGTAGAGAGGTAGGGGAAGCTGTCTAGGCTTGTCATGGTAGAGAGGTAGGGGAAGCTGTCTTGGCTTGTCATGGCAGAGAGGTAGAGGAAGCTGTCTAGGCTTGTCATGGTAGAGAGGTAGGGGAAGCTGTCTTGGCTTGTCATGGTAGAGAGGTAGGGGAAGCTGTCTTGGCTTTTCATGGTAGAGAGGTAGGGGAAGCTGTCTAGCTGTCATGGTAGAGGTGAGGGAAGCTGTCAGGCTTGTCATGGCAGAGAGGTAGGGGAGCTGTCTAGGCTTGTCATGGTAGAGAGGTAGGGGAAGCTGTCTTGGCTTGTCATGGTAGAGAGGTAAGGTGAGATGTCTAGGCTTGTCATGGTAAAGAGGTAGGGGAAGCTCTCTAGGCTTGTCATGGTAGAGAGGTAGGGGAAGTTGTCATGGTAGAGAGGTAAGGTGAGATGTCTAGGCTTGTCATGGTAAAGAGGTAGGGGAAGCTCTCTAGGCTTGTCGTGGTAGAGAGGTAGGGGAAGCTGTCTAGGCTTGTCATGGTAGAGAGGTAGGGGAAGCTGTCTAGGCTTGTCATGGAAGAGGGATAGCTGCTGTTATGTAAGCATCTCCTCACAGTTTAGATGATGGAAGAACTATGCTGATGTTTAGTGATTGAAAGAAATGTGGGGAGATAAAAGAATGTGGTAAGATTGAATTAAACATGAAGCTGTAAAGGTATGTCACAGATAGAGAGGGAGTTTATATATTTACGTCACAGCTGAGGAAGAGGTGAAGCTATTCAGGTGTGTCACAGCTGAGGGAGAGGTGAAGCTATTCAGGTGTGTCACAGCTGAGGGAGAGGTGAAGCTGTTCAGGTGTGTCACAGCTGAGGGAGAGGTGAAGCTGTTCAGGTGTGTCACAGCTGAGGGAGAGGTGAAGCTATTCAGGTGTGTCACAGCTGAGGGAGAGGTGAAGCTGTTCAGGTGTGTCACAGCTGAGGGAGAGGTGAAGCTGTTCAGGTGTGTCACAGCTGAGGGAAAGGGGAGCTTTATGTATGTGTTGCAGCTGAAGGAAAGAGGAAGCTTTCTGTAGGTGTTGCAGCTGTAGGAAAGGGGAAGCTTTATGTAGGGGTTGCAGCTGGAGGAAAGGGAAAGCTTTATGTAGGTGTTGCAGCTGTAGGAAAGGGGAAAACTAGATATATCACAGCTGAGAGAGAGGGGAGGCTATACAGATGTGTCACAGCTGAAGGAAGTTTGAGCTTTGTATAGTCACAGCCACATGAGAATCTAGCTGTAACTTAGTTATGCAATAGGGAGAGAGCTGTCATCATAATTACCATCACTCATATATGTTTGTATATTTTGAATTTATTCACACATGACACCTAAAACAAAAAACAGCACCTCTGTAAAGACACCAACAAGAGATGACACACAATGCACTTTTAAAAAAAAACTTTTTTTCTTTCTGAAATAACAGTTTTAAAAAAAATAGGGGAAAAAGATATGGATTATTTTTCTTCCTTCTGGTTTTCTAGTCGGAACACAAAACCATCGTTGTTAATGGGAAACCATACACAGTGATGAACCTCGTAGGTCGAGGTGGCTCTGCCAAAGTGTACCGGGTGTACGACCCAGCAACAAACACCATCCTAGCTGTCAAGTGTGTCAACCTAGCATGTGCCAACCAAGTCATAGTCGAAGGCTACAAGAATGAAATCAATTTGCTGAAGAAACTGCAGCAGTGTGGCCGTGTTATTAAACTGTATGACTAGTAAGTTGCCTGTTTGTACAAGTGGCTAGTCACATTTGTTTTCCATGGCAAAATTTCACTTGCTAAACTTCACATATACTCGGTTCTAAATTTATGAGGTGGTGATAATTGCTAAACTTCACATATACCAGGTCCTGGATTTTTGATTTGAAGATTATATGCTAAATTTCACATAAGCTGGTTGGTAGATTAACAAGGTGGTTCCACGTGTGGGTTCTGGGGCCCTATTATAGGAAAAACAAGAACAGACCCACTGCCTACCCAAAAGCATGTCGTAAGAGTCAACTAATTGGGAGCTTTTTTTGAAGTCGGAGTGCATCCGCTTGAGAGGCAAGGAACCAGCAGTCTGCATACAAATGAGTCAGATCTGTAAAACATATGCACACGCAACGCTCAGGTTCTGGAACAGGACTGCAGTCCAGAAGTAGATGAACAACCAGAACTTTCAGCCAGAGTTTACAGCTGGTGAACGCAAAGAAGAAGAAGAAGGTGGTGACCATATACTTAACTTCACAGGTATACCAGGTCCTGGATTAACGAAGATTATATACTAGACTTCACATATACTGGTTCGTACATTAATGAGGTGAAGACCATATGCTAAACTTCACTTGTACTAGGTCCTGGATTAATGAGGTGGAGATCGTATGCTAAATTTCACATATACTGGTTCATACATTAATGAGGTGGTGGCCGTATGCTAAACTTCACACGTATACCAGGTCCTGGATTAATGAAGATTATATATTAGACTTCACATATACTGGTTCATACATCAATGAGGTGAAGACCATATGCTAAACTTCCCTTGTATTAGGTCCTGGATTAATGAAGTGGAGATCGTAGGCTAAATTTCTTCTTCTTTCTTTACGTCCTCTTTTATCACTTTGGGTGTCAAGGGAGATTTAAGGTCCTGCTTTGTGCTTTTCTGGCTGCTTCGACCATACACACATCATGGTGCTGTGGAGTTTCTCTGATATCTTCCCATCTTGTTCTTGGTCTGCCTCTTGCTCCACTTCCCTCTCTTTTGGTATATGCTAAACTTCACATATAATAAATCCCACCTTATTGATCTGATCATATGCTAAACTTCACATATTATAGGTAGGTCATAGTTTATTGCATCTTCTATTGTAAGCTTTTGTAACAAACACATTTTAGTCATGTTTTCCAACACACTTAACACAATAAACATGCGCATAACAACCTCACGTACTAACACTGTAGTGAAGGAGGGATTTAAGAAACGACCGTCATGGGTGGATCAGTGTAACCACTTGATTGATCAGAACAGATGGAGATTGGTAACTAAAGTGCTTGAGGTAGCTACTTGAAGTAGCCTAAGTAATTGAAGTAGGAAAGTAATTGAAGTAGCTGAAATAATTTAAGTAGCAAATAACTAAAGTACTTAAAGCAGTTGAAGTAGCTAAAATACTTAAAGTGGTTAAATTGCTTATTTATCTAAAATATTCAAGGAGCTTAAGTACTTGAAGGGATTAAGTTGTTTGAAGTGGTTAAGTTACTTGAAGTAGCTAAAATATTAAAATGGCTTAAGTACTTGAAATGGTTAAATTACTTGAAGTAGCTAAAATACTTAAAGTAACTGAAGTAACTCAAGTACTTAAAGCAGCTAAAGTACTTGAAGCAGCTAAAGTATTTGAAGCAGCTAAAATACTTGAAGTAGCTAAAGTATGTGAAGCAGCTAAAGCATTTGAAGTAGCTAAAGTACTTGAGGTAGCTAAAGTATGTGAAGTAGCTAAAGCACTTGAAGTAGCTAAAGCACTTGAAGTAGCTAAAGTACTTGAGGTAGCTAAAGTACTTGAGGTAGCTAAAGCACTTGAAGTAGCTAAAGTACTTGAGGTAGCTAAAGAATGCATTAAGCTTTTGGCCCTTAATATGTTAACTCTAAAGACAAGCATGTCGTGAAAGTCGACTAAAATGAAGTGCTTTCTTCAAAGTCAGAATGCATCTGCCTGAGATGTGAGGAACCAACAGTCTGCATACAAAGCCAGATCTGTAAAAATGGATGTGCATGCAAAACTCAAGTTCTAGAGCGAAACTAAAGTCCAGACGTGGACGAACAACCAGAACTTTCCACCAGAGTTTACAGCTGGTGAATGTGAACAGGAAGAAGATTTATCATAACTGATAGATTATGTTTGACCTTTCCAATGCTTTCTTTACTTCAGCGAGTATGTTGAAGCTAGAAAGAAGCTGTTTGTGGTGCTGGAGTATGGAGAGACGGATCTCTGCAAGTTTATATCCCAGAGTGAGAAGAACCCAACCTGTTTGCATCCAATCAACATAAGATACTTCTGGCTTCAGATGGTCTCTGCTGTCCATGCCATGCATCAGGAAGGTATGCCAGTGTTGGACATCTTTTTGTTGTTTCCTTTTCTTTCAGAAAACATATTTGTCATTACTGTTCTTTCTAAACCATTGAGACAGTTAATGTCGCAAAATTATTTAAATTTCCGAAGCATGATGCCTATATACCAACTGGTCCCTCTATTTATATTTACAACTAGTTAGATGATTGAAGTGCACCAGACACTCCAACTGGTTTCCTCTACAGACAGCTCCATGACTGTAGTGCACCAGACACTCCAACTGGTTTCCTCAACATACAGCTCCATGACTGTAGTGCACCAGACACTCCAACTGGTTTCCTCTACAGACAGCTCCATGACTATAGTGCACCAGACACTCCAACTGGTCCCCCCTCTACAGACAGCTCCATGACTGTAGTGCACCAGATACTCCAACTGGTTTCCTCAACAGACAGCTCCATGACTAGTGCATCAGACACTCCAACTGGTTTCCTCTACAGACAGCTCCATGACTAGTGCATCAGACACTCCAACTGGTTTCCTCTACAGACAGCTCCATGACTAGTGCACCAGACACTCCAACTGGTTCCCCCTCTACAGACAGCTCCATGACTGTAGTGCATCAGACACTCCAACTGGTTTCCTCTACAGACAGCTCCATGGCTGTAGTGCACCAGACACTCCAACTGGTTTCCCCTACATACAGCTCCATGACTGTAGTGCACCAGACACTCCAACTGGTTTCCCCTACAGACAGCTCCATGACTGTAGTGCATCAGACACTCCAACTGGTTTCCTCTACAGACAGCTCCATGACTGTAGTGCACCAGACACTCCAACTGGTTTCCTCTACAGACAGCTCCATAACTGTAGTGCATCAGACACTCCAACTGGTTCCCCCTCTACAGACAGCTCCATGACTGTAGTGCATCAGACACTCCAACTGGTTTCCCCTACATACAGCTCCATGACTGTAGTGCACCAGACACTCCAACTGGTTTCCCCTACAGACAGCTCCATGACTGTAGTGCATCAGACACTCCAACTGGTTTCCCCTACATACAGCTCCATGACTGTAGTGCACCAGACACTCCAACTGGTTTCCCCTACAGACAGCTCCATGACTGTAGTGCATCAGACACTCCAACTGGTTTCCTCTACAGACAGCTCCATGACTGTAGTGCACCAGACACTCCAACTGGTTTCCTCTACAGACAGCTCCATAACTGTAGTGCATCAGACACTCCAACTGGTTCCCCCTCTACAGACAGCTCCATGACTGTAGTGCATCAGACACTCCAACTGGTTTCCTCTACAGACAGCTCCATGACTGTAGTGCATCAGACACTCCAACTGGTTTCCTCTACAGACAGCTCCATGACTGTAGTGCACCAGACACTCCAACTGGTTTCCTCTACAGACAGCTCCATGACTGTAGTGCATCAGACACTCCAACTGGTTTCCCCTCTACAGACAGCTCCATGACTGTAGTGCATCAGACACTCCAACTGGTTTCCTCTACAGACAGTTTAATCATTGTAGGTCATCAGACACTCCAACTGGTTTCCCCTACATACAGCTCCATGACTGTAGTGCACCAGACACTCCAACTGGTTCCCCCTCTACAGACAGTTTAATCATTGTAGGTCATCAGACACTCCAACTGGTTTCCTCTACAGACAGCTCCATAACTAGTGCATCAGACACTCCAACTGGTTTCCTCTACAGACAGCTCCATAACTGTAGTGCTTCAGACACTCCAACTGGTTTCCTCTACAGACAGCTCCATAACTGTAGTGCTTCAGACACTCCAACTGGTTTCCTCTACAGACAGCTCCATGACTAGTGCATCAGACACTCCAACTGGTTTCCTCTACAGACAGCTCCATAACTGTAGTGCTTCAGACACTCCAACTGGTTTCCTCTACAGACAGCTCCATGACTGTAGTGCATCAGACACTCCAACTGGTTTCCTCTACAGACAGCTCCATAACTGTAGTGCTTCAGACACTCCAACTGGTTTCCTCTACAGACAGCTCCATGACTAGTGCATCAGACACTCCAACTGGTTTCCTCTACAGACAGCTCCATAACTGTAGTGCTTCAGACACTCCAACTGGTTTCCTCTACAGACAGCTCCATGACTGTAGTGCATCAGACACTCCAACTGGTTTCCTCTACAGACAGCTCCATAACTGTAGTGCTTCAGACACTCCAACTGGTTTCCTCTACAGACAGCTCCATAACTGTAGTGCTTCAGACACTCCAACTGGTTTCCTCTACAGACAGCTCCATGACTAGTGCATCAGACACTCCAACTGGTTCCCCCTCTACAGACAGCTCCATGACTGTAGTGCTTCAGACACTCCAACTGGTTTCCTCTACAGACAGCTCCATAACTGTAGTGCTTCAGACACTCCAACTGGTTTCCTCTACAGACAGCTCCATAACTGTAGTGCTTCAGACACTCCAACTGGTTTCCTCTACAGACAGCTCCATGACTGTAGTGCATCAGACACTCCAACTGGTTTCCTCTACAGACAGCTCCATAACTGTAGTGCTTCAGACACTCCAACTGGTTTCCTCTACAGACAGCTCCATAACTGTAGTGCTTCAGACACTCCAACTGGTTTCCTCTACAGACAGCTCCATAACTGTAGTGCTTCAGACACTCCAACTGGTTTCCTCTACAGACAGCTCCATGACTGTAGTGCTTCAGACACTCAACTTATTCCTCCTACAGACAGCTCCATGACTGTAGTGCTTCAGACACTCAACTTATTCCTCCTACATACAGCTCCATGACTGTAGTGCTTCAGACACTCAACTTATTCCTCCTACATACAGCTCCATGACTGTAGTGCTTCAGACACTCCACTTATTCCTCCTACATACAGCTCCATGACTGTAGTGCTTCAGACACTCAACTTATTCCTCCTACAGACAGCTCCATGACTGTAGTGCTTCAGACACTCAACTTATTCCTCCTACATACAGCTCCATGACTGTAGTGCTTCAGACACTCCACTTATTCCTCCTACATACAGCTCCATGACTGTAGTGCTTCAGACACTCCACTTATTCCTCCTACATACAGCTCCATGACTGTAGTGCTTCAGACACTCAACTTATTCCTCCTACAGACAGCTCCATGACTGTAGTGCTTCAGACACTCAACTTATTCCTCCTACATACAGCTCCATGACTGTAGTGCTTCAGACACTCAACTTATTCCTCCTACATACAGCTCCATGACTGTAGTGCTTCAGACACTCAACTTATTCCTCCTACATACAGCTCCATGACTGTAGTGCTTCAGACACTCCACTTATTCCTCCTACATACAGCTCCATGACTGTAGTGCTTCAGACACTCCACTTATTCCTCCTACATACAGCCAGTTTGATAGCATCAGTTCCCAGTGTGGGTTCCGAGGTCCCAATGTGGGGAAAAGAATAGATCCTTTGCGTCGTAAGAATCGATTAACTGGCAGCTTCTTTCAAAGTCAGAGTGCATCTGCCTGAGAGGCAAGGAACCAAAAGTTTGCATACACATGAGTCAGATCTGTAAAATGGATGTGCACGTAACACTGAGGTTCTGGAACAGGACTAGAGTCCAGAAGTGGACAAACAACCAGAACTTTCTGCCAGTTTACAGCCGATGAAAATAAAGAAGAAAAAGATAAACATGAAGATGAAGAAAAAGAAGATAGTGCGAGTATGCCAACTGGTTCATCTAACAGATTGTCAGTTCCACAGTTATAGTGTTGTTTCAGCAGCCAGTTCCTCATGTTTCATATACTCAAGTAAATTCAACATTGTGCAAAAACTGCTTTTTCAGGGGTCATCCATTCCGACCTCAAGCCTGCCAACTTCATCCTGGTATCAGGCGAGGTCAAGCTGATTGACTTTGGCATTGCAAACTCCCTGCAGCAGGACAGCACTAGTGTACTCAAGGACAACATGGTAGGGACGCCCAGCTACATGAGTCCTGAAGCACTGATGTCTGTTAGTCCATACACGGATGGGTCCAAGCCTACATATAAGGTAAAGAGGACTTACGCTCAGATTTATTACAAGTTCTGTAAGAAAAATTTTTACCACATCTATAAGCGTATTTGTATTGTCACTAGAAGGCTATTTGTGAGGTTGTGACCCAGAAGAGGTAGAGGTCATTGCCTGAGATGTGTCTACATGTGGGTTCCAGGGTCCCATTGTTGGGAAAACAAGAATTGTCCCACTGCCTCCCCATCAAGCATGTCGTAAGAGTCAACTTATTGGGGCTTCCTTCTGAGTCAGAGTGCATCTTCCTGAGAGACAAGGAACCAACAGTATGCATACAGATAAACAAGATTCTGTAAAACGGATGCACACACAACATTCAGATCCTGGAACAAAGCGAAAGTCCAGACATGGACCAAAAACCAGGTCTTTCCGCCTGGGTTTACAGCTGGTGAACGCAAACAAGAACAACAACATTGCCTGAGAGGTGAGGAATCAACAGTCTGCACACAAATAAGCCAGACCTGTAAAACGAATGTGCATGAAAAACTTAATTAGTCAAACAAGTGCAAAGTCCAGAAGTGGACAAACAACCAGAACTTTGTTGCCGGTGAATGCCGAGAAGAGGAAGACATGTTAAAGTATCCAAACTGTCTTCATTCTTGCTTTCTAGGTTGGAGTGCGGAGTGACGTTTGGTCATTAGGTTGCATTCTCTACCAGATGGTGTATGGGCATACTCCATTCCAACATGTCAGGCAAAAACTGGAGGCCATAGTCAATCCAGCTCATGAGATTCCTTTCCCTGACAAAGGAGATCCAAAACTGATGGATATTCTCAAGGTGATGTTCTTGTTTTTTTTTTTTTTTTGTCTTCATTGCTGTAAACAATGTCTGTCTGTCTGATGGTCTCTATTCGACTGGTCAGTCGGTACCTGTCTGCTGCTCTGTTTGTCTTACTGGTGGTCTCTGTTTGTTCAAACATAAATTTGTCTTTCAAACACAGTTTGTCTGTTCTGGTTTCCCAAGCTGCAGGCACTGTCTAGGTAAATACTTTTACTGGCTTGTATCTTTAGCTGTTATTTATGTTATTCTCCATGTAGCCACTGCTGTAAGTGAAGGAAGATCTTATTACATGTAAACCTATATTAGAACCACCACATACACACACACAAAAAGTTTAAGGTTTTGTGTGTATGAGAGACACTTTAAATTTGTTCCATTGACTCCCTGGGGACGACTAGTTAGGTACTACTGATCTTGTAGATCATAATTGATGACACTGTATGATGACCACATCCCTTCCTGCTATTTTGCTTGGATCCAGTCTTCAGTATCTCCCTCAGTTTGTGGCGACTGAGAACACCACTTCTGTGTTGGTTTGTTATTCTTTAAATACCCGTACAATGTTCATGTCTGACATGAAGTAGCCGTGTCGAGGTTGCCGATTCACATTCTTCTTAATTATAATTCCTGTCTCCTTGTTAGCACTGAGAACATTAGCCCAGTCCATTGCTTTTCCTATACCCACCATGGTCCTGCCAGCAAGCCAATCAGCTCATTCATTTCCTCTTAACCCATGAACATCCTAGCATGAAAATAAAAACTTGAATCCTCTCAGATGAAATTTTCTCAGCCAAGAGGCAAAAGGGCAGAGAGTAACGCTTGACTAATATAATTAAAACAGTGGTTTTAATATGAAAATAGAAAAATTTACTGTAAATCTTTTTAGCTTTTCATTTAAAAAAAAAATACTAATTAAACACTCATTCATATGTATATCACTTTTTTCCTCAGAAATGTTTAACCCGAAATATTTCGGCACGTCCGACAACCAGGGAGCTCTTGAACCATCCATATTTACAGAATTAGTTTTAAGATCGTTAATGAAGTCTGATGGTCATTAAATCGCTGAATACAGCAGCCACTGAGGAAAATTCTTCCAAGATGGAGGGGGTTGCTTTTAAGAAGTCCTTCTATACAGTGAACTAAATAAGACTCAAGAATTCACTCAAAATGTTTGTGTACACAACATACTTTTGTCATTATTCATTCATGATGGGTCTTCTGAGCACAGTTGAACTAAGCTGTGAGATTCTGAGTCCAGAGTCAGTGCTGCCACTGACTATTGGATCCCAGATCTCAAAGTCATTGCTGCCACTGACCTATGGGATCCCAGGTCTCAAAGTCAGTGCTGCCACTGACCTATGGGATCCCAGATCTCAAAGTCAGTGCTGCCACTGACCTATGGGATCCCAGATCTCAAAGTCAGTGCTGCCACTGACCTATAGGATCCCAGATCTCAAAGTCAGTGCTGCCACTGACCGATGGGTTCCCAGGTCTCAAAGTCAGTGCTGCCACTGACCTATGGGATCCCAGGTCTCAAAGTCAATGCGGCATCTGACCTATGGGATCCTGGTATCAAAGTCAGTGCTGCCACTGACCTATGGGATCCCAGGTCTCAAAGTCAGTGCTGCATCTGACCTATGGGATCCTGATATCAAAGTCAGTGCTGCCACTGACCTATGGGATCCCAGGTCTCAAAGTCAGTGCTGCATCTGAGCTATGGGATCCTGGTATCAAAGTCAGTGCTGCATCTGACCTATGGGGTCCTGGTATCAAAGTCAGTGCTGCATCTGACCTATGGGATCCTGGTATCAAAGTCAGTGCTGCATCTGAGCTATGGGATCCTGGTATCAAAGTCAGTGCTGCATCTGACCTATGGGATCCTGGTATCAAAGTCAGTGCTGCATCTGACCTATGGGATCCTGGTATCAAAGTCAGTGCTGCATCTGAGCTATGGGATCCTGGTATCAAAGTCAGTGATAGAAGCAGAGAATATTTATAAAACAGGCATGTGCTGATCTATCAATGCAGATATATTTTGTTTTTTAAAAACCGCCTTGAAAGTGAAGGGTGTACCCAATAACTGTCTTTGGGAATATTATGTCTGTAATCCACAGTACGACTCTCGTATCATTTTTCAGCATCCATCTGTCCTCACTAGGTATTTAGCACATTTTATTGTGGTGTAGACAGGGTGGTCGTGAACCTGAGAATTTAGGGTCGCAAGGCTAGTGCTGTCACCGAGGACTGTGCAAGTTAGGATGTTTAATTTTGTCACCGACGAGAAAACTCTATCACCTTATTTAGGGGTCGAATTCTGTCTCCTGCATGAGAGCCTGAAGTTATAACCGCCCAGCCAGTCACTCTTCTGGAAAATCAAAATAAATTTAAAAGTTGAAAAGAGGAAAAAACTGTCAGGGAAATCAGACCCAAAAGATCAAGGATCATGAGATTTCTAAACATATTCACTGACCTCTCAGCCACAGAGCCGGCACATACCTGGAATTAAAGAGCTGCACAAGACAGGCATCTGTGGGCTGTCACTGCTGTCTGTAGGTACCACTTATTAGGGCAGTGTAGACGGGGGAAGTCATGAACCCGAGAATTTAGGATGGCATGACTAGTGCTGTAGCCATGGACTTTATACTTTAGGATATTTAATTCTAACATCAGCAGAAAAACTCCATCACCTTATCGGGAGTCAAACCTGGGTCTCCCACATGAAAGATATCTAGTATGGAGTGATGAAGGCAGCTTTCAGACCAGCACGAGGGCTGAAATACTTAGGGCTACATTCATAAATGCTTGTTCAGTATATAACTTGAGTCATTTGATTAGTTCTTTGTTATGTGTACAGATTGTCATTTATAAAATGTATCAGTTGTAAAGTGTGTCATTTGTAAAGTGTCATTTATAAAATATGTGACATTTGTAAAATGTGTGACATATTTTCTTATAAAATAGTTGTTTCTCAAACTATAAAAGAGCATACATTCTTTCTTGGGTGTGAACTTGTGTTATCCATATACAAGGGTAAATCAAAATGGAAAGGCAGGTTTTCACAGAACATCTTTATTTCCACACAAGAAGAACTAACTACACATACATCATTTTTCCACATATACCCCTTGCATGGGCCTAATGGACATCCAACGAACCGCCAGACTTGGAGAGCTATGACCACTGCCCTATGTGCCGCCATAGGCTTAAGAGGAAAGACTAATTAACTGTCACCTTGCATGGCAATGCAGTTTTGGTATCCTGCAGTGAACTTCTATATCCCATCTGTGGTGTTTGGTTGCTCACATTTTTGGTTTTCACCGCCTTTGATTTTTCAGTTGTTCCTGATACTGGTTTCTGCCCGTTGGATGTTTTCTTCTGTGCAGGATTTTTTTTGGCATCCACTTGGATTGTCGACCATTAAACTTGTGCAAAGCCTTTCATTAAATCATTTTGCTTATTCCATACTGCGCTACAGCTGTCAGTTGTCAGCTGGTTTGACTCTCTCCTACCGCAGAGGGCGCACTACGATGCATTGTTCCTTGATGGTTCATTTGTGGAGTAGTGTGTTCATGCTTGTGATATTATTGCTTCACGAAACTTCCTGAATGGGGCGGTGATGGATACTACTTCTTCCACGTCACTCCAAGTATGCATTTGGTGACATCAGATACCCGTGTTTTTTATTTTATTTACCCTTGTACAGCACCCAGAAAACATGTATATCTTCTGTGTAATGTGCAGCACCCAGAAAACATGTCTATCTTCTGTGTAATGTACGGCACCCAGAAAACATGTCTATCTTCTGTGTAATGTGCAGCACCCAGAAAACATGTCTATCTTCTGTGTAATGTGCAGCACCCAGAAAACATGTCTATCTTCTGTGTAATGTGCAGCACCCAGAAAACATGTCTATCTTCTGTGTAATGTGCAGCACCCAGAAAACATGTCTATCTTCTGTGTAATGTGCAGCACCCAGAAAACATGTCTATCTTCTGTGTAATGTGCTCTGTGTTTGCTGTGGGGGCAGCCGGTGGAAATGATGTGTGTGTCAAGGAGCTGGAAATGTCTGGGCAACTACTGGTAACATCAGTTAAAAGACGAAGAAGTTGGTGTTTTTTTGGGGCACATCCTGAGAATATGCGAGCAGAGAATCACTAGACAGGCCCTAAATGGATTGAGAAAATTAGGAAGTCCACAGGAAACCTTAAAATAAACATTGGTGAGAGAGACAAAGCTGCTGGTCTGGGTGAGAGAGACAAAGCTGCTGGTCTGGGTGAGAGAGACAAAGGTGCTGGTCTGGGTGAGAGAGACAAAGGTGCTGGTCTGGGTGAGAGAGACAAAGGTGCTGGTCTGGGTGAGAGAGAGACAAAGGTGCTGGTCTGGGTGAGAGAGAGACAAAGGTGCTGGTCTAGGTGAGAGAGAGACAGCTGCTGGACTGGGTGGGAGAGAGACAAAGGTGCTGCACTGGATGAGAAAGAGACAAAAGTGCTGGTCTGGATGAGAGAGAGACAAAGGTGCTGGACTGGGTGAGAGAGAGAGAGAGACAAAAGCTGCTCGACTGGGTGAGAGAGAGACAAAAGCTGCTGGACTGGGTGAGAGAGAGAGACAAAAGCTGCTGGACTGGGTGAGAGAGAGACAAAAGCTTCTGGACTGGGTGAGAGAGAGAGAGACAAAAGCTTCTGGACTGGGTGAGAGAGAGAGAGAGAGACAAAAGCTGCTGGACTGGGTGAGAGAGAGACAAAAGCTGCTGGACTGGGTGAGAGAGAGACAAAAGCTGCTGGACTGGGTGAGAGACAAAAGCTTCTGGACTGGGTGAGAGAGAGAGAGAGACAAAAGCTGCTGGACTGGGTGAGAGAGAGACAAAAGCTTCTGGACTGGGTGAGAGACAAAAGCTGCTGGACTAGGTGAGAGAGACAAACGCTGCTGGACTAGGTGAGAGAGACAAAAGCTGCTGGACTAGGTGAGAGAGACAAAAGCTGCTGGACTAGGTGAGAGAGACAAAAGCTTCTGGACTGGGTGAGAGACAAAGCTGCTGGACTAGGTGAGAGAGACAAAGCTGCTGGACTAGGTGAGAGAGAGACAAAGCTGCTAGACTAGGTGAGAGAGACAAAGCTGCTGGACTAGGTGAGAGAGACAAAAGCTTCTGGACTAGGTGAGAGAGACAAAGCTGCTGGACTAGGTGAGAGAGAGACAAAGCTTCTGGACTAGGTGAGAGAGACAAAAGCTGCTGGACTAGGTGAGAGAGACAAAAGCTTCTGGACTAGGTGGGAGAGACAAAAGCTTCTGGACTAGGTGAGAGAGAGACAAAGCTGCTGGACTAGGTGAGAGAGACAAAGCTTCTAGACTAGGTGAGAGAGACAAAGCTGCTGGACTAGGTGAGAGAGACAAAAGCTTCTGGACTAGGTGAGAGAGACAAAGCTGCTGGACTAGGTGAGAGAGAGACAAAGCTGCTGGACTAGGTGAGAGAGACAAAAGCTTCTGGACTGGGTGAGAGACAAAGCTGCTGGACTAGGTGAGAGAGACAAAGCTGCTGGACTAGGTGAGAGAGACAAAGCTGCTGGACTAGGTGAGAGAGAGACAAAGCTGCTGGACTAGGTGAGAGAGAGACAAAGGTGCTGGACTGGGTGAGAAAGAGACAAAGCTGCTGGACTGGGTGAGAGAGAGAGAGACAAAGGTGCTGGACTGGGTGAGAGAGAGACAAAGGTGCTGAACTAGGTGACAGAGAGCTGCTGGACTTGGTGAGAGAGACAAAGGTGCTGGACTGGGTGAGAGCTGCTGGACTGGGTGAGAGAGACAAAGTTGTTGGATTGGATTCAATCCATTACATTGAGGAGATTGCACAGGACAGAACAGAATGGAGGAATG
Organism: Candidula unifasciata; assembly: GCA_905116865.2. Classification (NCBI taxonomy): domain Eukaryota; kingdom Metazoa; phylum Mollusca; class Gastropoda; order Stylommatophora; family Geomitridae; genus Candidula; species Candidula unifasciata. Next base: position 198,383 of record CAJHNH020000723.1, on the reverse strand, counting down.
GTCTGCAAACTCTATGCGACATAATGGCACAACAGGACAGGGATGACAATTATGAAAGGTGCTGGAGTGAGGAGTGTCTGGCAGAATGGTTAAGGTGCTGGGCCCATATGCAGAAGGCTTGGGTTTGAATCCTCAGTAAGGTTATGGAGATTTTTTTCAGTCAGATAAAAAAAAATCCATACCTGATCAGAACTGCAGTGTGGAAGCCACTGGTGCCCCAATTATTTCTGTTGAGGTTGCACAGGATGTCTGGAATTTGCCCTGTTGGCTTGTCATCCAGACTAAGATTGTGTAATCTCAGATTTTCAGGTCAAAGACAGAGGGTTATTCAGACACAGCAGGACCCTGCTCTTTAAGTCAGCTTGACTAGCCCAAGACAAGAGAAGGAAATCTTAATACCAGTTGTTCAGCCTGTGCTGGAAGCTATAAGTGTTCAGCCTGTGCTGGAAGCTATAAGTGGTAATGTGATCCTCCAAGATAAAGGTAAAGTCGAGGGATGTGAACCAGCGTCATTGCACGCGATCCTCCAAGATTACGCTCAACCCCACCCATCTCCTATGGGGAATGACTTTTTGAGGTAACAAAGGACCATTAGAATGGTGTGGCCAGCTTATTCCCCTGACCTTTCTCTGATTCAGCATCTCTGGTGGAATGTCCTTGATTGAAGACAACAAATAACCCCCTGCCAATGGATACTGCAAAGCTGACTACATTTTTGCTTCAGGAATGTCAAGTTGTTCCTCAGGATACTCTTCAGACCCCCGTTGCGTCTTCGTGGTCTTGAATGCTTTGCCGCAAATGATGGTCAAACCAAATTTTGAAATTTTTATTGTGTTTTTCAACTTTGCTTGAATGTGTGTTTCCATTTCTTTACAAGAAATGTCAGTTTGGCATTCAATAGATGACTTTTTCACTAATGTCACTTACTCAAATCAGATTTATTTTCAACCAAGGTTTTTCTAAGTGGCCCTCGAAGAGTAGTAGATTTCAGTGTTTTTTTTAATTTCTTTGAGCAACTCTTCATTTCCTTAAAACTGAATTTTATTGTATCTGTTTCTACAAAATTTGACCATTTCTTCTGTATACCACATCTCCAGAGACTCAATTCAATTTTCTAATTAACTATTCCAGTTACTTTACCTTACACATAAGATAATTTACAAACTGGACACATTACTAGGAAGACATAAATGTTTAATGTATGCAGGTTTCAATGTAAATGACAAAATATAATCAAATTTCTGCAACATGTCAAACATAATTATACAGTGCAGACCGCTTAAAATGATCTCAAATGTCAAATGTGGCAGGTTTCTGTTGTAAAGAACATTTTTTTTTTAATCCCATGTAATTTTTCTTGCTTGAACTCTTATCTGGATAAAAAAAATTTCGGATTAGAAGAACAATTTCTTGAGTCCTGATTGTTCTCCTTATCAGGTCTGCACTGAATTGGTAACCATTTCTGCAAACAGATCTGTTCCAGAAGCTCAGCAACACACGTGTCCCTGTAGAGAGCAAGTCTCCCTGACTTGGCATGGATGGCTAGTCTTGCCTCATTCCAAACTGAACACATGAGAATCTAAACTGGACATATGCGAATCAAAATTTGACACGAGAATCCAAACTGGACACATCAGAATCTAAACTGGACACATGAGAATCCAAACTGGACACATGACAAACCTTGTCAACCAGCATAGGACTGGCACAGTTAATAATAGCAGAATGCTAATATATATGGTGGGGGAAACTTAGCACTTTTAGATGTATCCCGGATACTGTGAAGATAATTCAGTTCGTAACTTTCCCCATTTACAAGACATTCATTATTTACCTCTTTCTTTTTCAAAACCAAGACAGACCCAAATGATTTATGTCTCAGATACAACTACCCAAATTGGCAACCAGGCCATATCTTGGGTCAGACACTGCCACCAAGTGACAAAGTACTTTTTTCGCATTTCACCGGCTGCAAACTCGAGTGGAACTCACATAAAAGAATCCACTTTGAGCTTTAAACTGATGTTTTTTCTTTTCCAACTCTAGAATTATATATTTCTATCTCTATATAAATCCCTAATTAAAAACTAATCTTATAAAACAAATTTATATACTTATTAAATGTATGAATGATGGAAATTTTATTTAATTTTTAGTAAAAAAAATAATAATAAAGGTGACAGAAAAATTACAAAAATTTTATTTTATAATCCTTATTAGGAAAATTGCATTTGTGAACAAACAGAAATCTGTTGAGGGTTCTGTAGAGGCCTTAATCTGCAGCTTAATTAGCTTATGCCTGTATCTAGCACAACCTCGAGTGCACTGTCATGTTTTCTCTCTCATGTAACCTCCACCAGGTGTCTTTCTCTTTCATAACCTCAATCTAAATTTTTTTCTCTCTCATTATCTACAACACTTTCTCATACATTCATTTTCTCTTGTTATCTCCACTTCATATTTTTCCTCAACTCCCAAAATTTCACACGCGTCTCATTCATAATTCTGTCAGGGAAAATTTCTTTTTTTAATTTTCTGTACTTTCACAAGTTTCTCATTTTTTTTTCCCCATTTCAATTTACTCTCTCATCATTTACATCACATGTAAACATTTACTGTCTCCCCATCACTTTCATGTCTCTGTTGTGTCTTATTATCTCAATGACTTTTACATGTGTTTTCCCTGCCGCTTCCTCTCTCATTATTTACACATGTTGTCTCATCTCCCTATCACTTTCAAATGTCCATTCTCCCTCTCATCTCCCCATCACTTTCAAATTTCAGTTCTCCCTTTCATCTCCCCATCACTTTCAAATTTCTATTCTCCCTCTCAACTCCCCATCACTTTCATGTCAGTCTGTTAACCTTACACAGAAAATACAATTAAACTGATACACCAATAGAAAACTGGGGGGAAAAAAGAAAATGCTGGAACCTTCTGTCTAAGATTCCTTACAACATAAATCCAAAACACCTTTTCACACACTATAAGACAATTGCAAAAACAATTTTTTTCTGATCAAGCAGACTGTTCCGAGGCATCGTCATTGAGGTGATTTGTTTCGGCATACAGTTCATCCTCCCTGTCGGAATCCTCACAGAAAGACATCCGGGGTGTTGGCCGGAAACCTCGGCTGGCGTATGCTTGCAGCTTGTTGCATGAGGCCAGGAGCAGGCCGAGGTACGGAGGTGAGGGTTTCATTGGACGGGAGATGTATTCTGGGTGGAACTGTACCCCGACGTAGTATGGGTGACCTGTAACAACAAAATGATTGTCACAGTAAATCTATTTTCTCAAATCAACATAATCAAGACAACAACAAAAACGGAAGATTAGGAAAACTATGCTGATATAATGTTAAAAGTGAAACAAGAAGTGATTTTTTCATAAATAAAATCTGAAAAAGTGAAGACATAAAACTTTTCGCTTCTATTATATAAATGAATAAAAACACCCTATAAAATTGACATCAAATATATAAACAAGCTAGTACAAAGTAATGGGAAAAAACCATGAACTTGTCACACCAATACAAAGAGAAAAAAAAAGAACATTCACACACCTACATACAAGTATGAAATGTTTAACCCCTTTGCCTCTGGGAACATTAAAATAAAAATGATTCATGAACCCGAGGATATTCACGAAAAGAATCCTTAAGAAAAAAAATATTTTAAAGAGTAAACAATATTTTTTTTTAAAGTATTTATCTACATTTTTTTATTTGTTGTTTCCCCAGAATATATCTAGGGAGCAATCAATAAACACGATTAGAGTGAAGAGCTCAATGGAATAAATTCCCCAGTGTCAATTTTTTTTTTAAAAGCATGTATCAGGTTACTCGTGCTGTGAGGCTATCACTGAGGCTTACCAGAAAATCTGATGTCAACTTGGCTTCATAAAAGCCAATTGGTTCAAAGGAAATAACCTCTAAATGCTTTTTTTAGTTAATATAACAAAATATCAAGAAGATGTCACATTGACAAAAGCCTGTGCATAGTCACATGAAGAATGTGTCATAACAGGACGTAACTAGAGCTAGTTTTCATGGAGAAACAAGGAAAACAATTTCATTACTAGAGGTCAGTTAAATTAGAAAATAAATCAAGGCAAGATGCGCTCCTTGGTATCATGACAGCTCCTTGATATCATGACAGTTCCTTGGTATCATGACAGTTCCTTGATATCATGTTAGCTCCATGGTATCATGACAGTTCCTTGGTATCATGATAGCTCCTTGGTATCATGATAGCTCCTTGGTATCTGACAGCTCCTTTGTATCATGACAGCTTCTTGGTATCATGACAGAGTGCTAGCCTGATATTTTTTTTAGACTAAATAGCGTACAAGTAAAAAAAAAAGAGATCACTGGTGGTGCCTTAACCTCCACAGGAATCCCTAAAATCAACTTCATGAGGCTGTCAACCCTACAGGTCGGAGGGGGAAAAGCCACCATACTGAGCTAAGACGCTGCCAGCCATTTTACTTTCACATCACTATGACAACTAAATCTTTTCACTTCAGACAACCCCTGCACAGCAAATGGCTGTTTAAGACCTGTGTTACTCCCCACTTACCAACCCTCAATGATTAGTCGTGGGGTGTTCAATGACCTAAACTAACGTGGAGGGAGGTGATCATTGTTCCTTAACCAAGTGACAATAAAAGCCCTTGCCTTCCAACTCCATAATCTCCATGCGCTCTCCGTCCTCACTGCGGCCGATAAACTTCATCCCTTTCTCTTCCAAAGCAGAGACTACTTCTGGGTTCACCTAAACACAAATAAATACATAAAGAATACATGAACAAAAAACCTTATGTATTCGTGTTTACAACTGTGTCACTGTCCATTTATGTCATATGCTGATGAAGACTTCCTGACCTGAACGTTCATGACTGTGGCATTGTGAAGCTGAATATTTTCACTTCACATTTGGATATATATTTTATTTTCATAAAAATACTTCTTCATGTTCACCGCCTGTATAAACTCCAGCGGAAAGTTATGCTTTTTCGACCACTTCTGGATTTTGTTTGTTCCATAACTTGAGTTTTGTGTGCATATACATTTTACAAATCTGGTTAAGTTATTTGCAGACTGTTTGTTTCTTCACCTCCCACCTGGATGCACTTTAAAAAACAAATACTCATAATTAATCAACTCTTAGGACTAGCTCCCTGCTCCTCACACTGGAGTCCCGCAGCCCACACCAGCATTTCATGAAGACAAATATAAAGCTAGAGGTTCCGGGTTCAATCCCCAGTAAGGGACTTGGACTTCTAGTAATTCCCCCTGGTCTCTAGGTAGTGAGATTGGACGCCCGTAAGCATGGTTGCGCATGTAAAACAAAATCCCTTGGTTACTGGAAATCAAAAAGAGTAGCCTAACGGTGCTGCCTGGGCAAATTTTGGAGTTTAAAATCTATCCAAAGTATTTTAGGATCCTTGCCGGTACTACAGAGCCTGTGCACTGTGCTGAGCTTCTTCGGACTCAGACTTGAGTTAGAAGAACGGAGTCTTTATGGGTTACACCTGTTTGCCATGATGTTGATCCGTTGTTCAAAACCTAAAATACCTCAAATCAATGCCTTTCTTTTTCATAACATTTTGAAAAAGGTTACTTTAAAAAAAACTCTCGCAGGGCGAAACAAATCTGACCAGTTGGAACAACACTTGAATGCTACACGATTAACTCTTACCTCATATCTGTGTCTATGCCGCTCCTCCACAAACTCCTGGTTATGATAAAGTTTACCTGTGAGAAAATGATATAACTGACATTAGATGATTAACTGTGCATAAATATAAATCATTCTTTCTCATGTAGTAGCGGTTGATCTCCCAGCTCGTCATGTGGCAGAGCAAAAAACACTGACCTGGTTGGTGCCTGTCTCCTCCTGGCACATTAGGGCAACCACTCCTCCTGGCAAATTGGGGCAACCATTAAATATTTGGGCAACCATTGAGTGTTTAGACAGTACTATTACTGTATATTTGGGCAACCATTGAGTGTTTAGACAGTACTATTACTGTATATTTGGGCAACCACTGAGTGTGGAGACATTACTATTACTGTCAGCTGCATGTCTTAAAGGACATTGCAAACCCAGACCTGGATCTGGTTTCACGAAGCAATTTTTTTACATTGATATTTTGCCCGGGCTATGTAGGTTGTTTGGGAATGAGCAGGCAGATAAATTGGCTGGACTGGCCCCATTTGGCGGTGTACTGCAACTGCCCATGGCAGAGGCAATCTCTCAAGTAAAATGGAAGATACTTAAAATCTGCACCTGGAAAGAATGATGCAGCGGGGAGTGTCTGTAGGCTATGGGCGCCGCTCAAGGCTCGGGGGAAAAGTAGGACCAGTAGTTAATTAGGTGAAAATGGGTGCAATGGAGACTCTTCACTGGTCAGTGAGGAGGGAGACGAAGTACAACTAAGACAAGAGATAGAGTTTGTTGGAGATCCATCACAACCAACTTTCACCCTGGAGACGGCACCAGACTGATTAATTGTCAACATGTACTAACAACTATCACAAACAGATATTACATACGTAAAATGCTCTTTTCTGTTTTGAAATTGGTTTTCCGTTTGCCCAGTCGCATCGTTCCTCCCATCTGCCCTTGGTTGTGCTCTGGCATATCAATAACCTGTTGAAGGTCATTGATTATTTCATTATTCATCAATACAGGGTTCAGTACAGAGAATACAATGAGATATAATGCCATACCATACAAGGTATACACAAAAGAGAAGGCGAAAGAGGTTGAGCAAAAGGTAGACCAAGAACAAGATAGAAAGTTAACATCAAAGTAACTCAACAACAGCATGATGTGTCTATGGTTGAGGTGGTGTGAACAGCAAGAAACAGAACTTTATATCTACCTCGATGCCCAAAGTGGTAAAAGAGGAAGTAAAGAAATAGGCAAGGGTTAAGTTGAGAGTTAATATCATAGCACTTAAGAGGTTGAGTTGAGAGTTAATATCATAGCACTTAAGAGGTTGAGTTGAGAGTTAATATCATAGCACTTAAGAGGTTGAGTTGAGAGTTTATATCATAGCACTTAAGAGGTTGAGTTGACAGTTAATATCATAGCACTTAGGTTGAGTTGACAGTTAATATCATAGCACTTAAGAGGTTGAGTTGAGAGTTAATATCATAGCCTAGAGTTTCAGTTCACCCTCTCTCTGTTGCTAGTTAACGATGATACATATGCACACAGAACTCCCTCTGGCGATGATTCTGTTTATTTTTCAAGTACAACATTATATTATATTTTATAAATCTCAATAAGGTTTAAGCAATTTTATGTACTAAATGTATTCTAAATGTTCTCAAGATTGATAATATTTTATTTATGTTATAATCAAATAATTCTCACACAGCAATACTGCAAAACTTTTAGCCATTTCTTTCAAAGACATATACACATTTTTTTTTTAAATAACATTCCACAAAGACAAATCATGGAGTTTGTACCATCACAATCAAACTGTACCAATACATACAAAATATTAACACATAAAAACTGTACCAAAACATGTAAAATACCACACAGAAACTGTATCAAGATACAGAAACTACCAACACATCGAAACTGTACTAACAAACACAAAATCAGTACCAACACAAGAAAACTGTTGCAATGCAAAGAGATGACTGAGTTAAACAAGCCACAGACTTACAACTGGATGTTTCGTTGCCTGGTCAAATTCTGTGGAATTAGCACCTTCCCAATTGAGGACATTGCGAGCAAACTCAATGACTGCACACTGGAGCCCCAGGCACACACCTGGTATGGGAGCAAGTAAAATCTGTCACAAGAAAGGTCAACTATATGATTCTTATGATAAAGATTTTCATGAGGAAAATATCTGTGGCCTTTGCTTTATCTTTTTTTAAAAATCTTATTACAAGTTACCACATGCTCCTTTTGTTTGCACAATGCAGAATGATTTTAACTGTCAGTTTCTGCCATTTCAAACACCTATTATGTGTAGTAAATAACTCTGAAGGCACAATCCCTATCAACTACTTGCCCGTAGCGAAGTAAATTATGTCCTATTGAGGAATTAGTTCTGTCTGTGGTTGATCTTGCCATCCTTGCAGAATTTCCACTCACGAACATGGTTAATCCTTGAATTTTCACACTTCTAATATTACGAACAAAATTTAAGTTTCGAGCAAGAGACTTACCCAAGAATGGGACCTTTTTAGTTCGAGCCCATTTGCAGGCTAGGATCTTTCCATCTGTCCCTCTGATTCCAAAACCACCAGGCACAATGAGACCGCTGTGGAACAGACGTACACAGTTTCAAGAGATTACCTTGAATGTGCATCACTTTTTCATACTTCATAATAATATGTTAAAATATTCAGGGCATCGGAAGCCAAAAGACGAGATCAGAGCTCATCAAAAAGAAGAAAAAGATTAAAATAGGTCAGAGTTCATCAGGGACAAACAAAAATGGGACTGAAAGAGGTTGAAGCTCAATGGAAAAAAAGATATAAAACATAAAAACAATGTTAAAAATGTCTGACAACCGGAGACCAACCATGAAACATGAAGAAAAGAACATTTTAGGGGACTGACAGAACACACTCGCAAATACATTTGTCTATAGAAAACTATCAGATCTATCTGTACGCAATGAAGTAAACAATATGTTACAGAGGACATGTTAAAATACATAATTAAACTATTTTTGTAAGTTTTCTCCAGGTTTGTTCTGGGGTCCAATGTAGGGGAAATAAAGAACAGATCCAGACCCGCTGCCACCAAACAAGCATGCTGTAAAAGGTGACCAATTAGATCACTGAAACCAGGTGTGTTGGACCAAAAGCTGCAGATATTACAGTAAACTATAACACAACCTGGCATACACCTTTTTTAGCCCTTTCACCCAAGCAATAATAAAAACAATTGGGTCATGACCCCGTGGGAATTCTCAAAAAATCTTTTTAAAAATAACAATTTTAAATAGGTCACCAATTGTTTTTTTTTTTTATTTATGTACTCTTCTTTTAACTTTTATTTTAAGAAAGAAAAAAAAAACGGAGAATCATAGACAAAGTGAACCTCAAATAGCAGATAGTATACACATTAATGACATGAGAATATTGACTGATGGTATAATAAAAAGGAATGGTAATGGTTCGTACTTGGCCCCAGTGACTTCCCTCCAAGCTTCGTGATACCTTTGTGGGTTGTCTTGAAGAGTTTCTGGTTCTAAATCACAGGCTTCTATACACTGTGGGAGACACACATGCGCAGGTCATGAAATACACACAGTGGACAAAACACACACAGTGGACAAAACACACACAGTGGACAAAACACACACAGTGGACAAAACACACACAGTGGACATAAAACACACACAGTGGACATGAAACACACACAGTGGACATGAAACACACACAGTGGACATGAAACACACACAGTGGACATAAAACACACACAGTTGACATAAAACACACACAGTGGACATGAAACACACACAGTGGACATAAAACACACACAGTGGATGAGAAACACACACAGTGGATACGATATACAAATATAGGATATGATACACATAGTGGATACAATATACACATATGGGATATGAAACACACAGTGGATATGATATACACGTATGGGATATGAAACACAGTGGATATGATACACACATATGGGATATGAAACACACACAGTGGACATGATATACACATATGGGATATGAAACACACACAGTGGACATGATATACACACATGGGATATGAAACACACAGTGGACATGATATACACATATGGGATATGAAACACACACAGTGGACATGAAACACACAATGGACATGATACACACATATGGGATATGAAACACACAGTGGACATGATATACACACAGTGGACATGATATACACATATGGGATATGAAACACACACAGTGGACATGATATACACACAGTGGACATGATATACACATATGGGATATGAAACACACAGTGGACATGATATACACATATGGGATATGAAACACACACAGTGGACATGATATACACATATGGGATATGAAACACACAGTGGACATGATATACACATATGGGATATGAAACACACGGTGGAAATGATATACACATATGGGATATGAAACACACAGTGGACATGATATACACATATGGGATATGAAACACACAGTGGACATGATATACACATATGGGATATGAAACACACAGTGGACATGATATACACATATGGGATATGAAACACACACAGTGGACATGATAAACACATATGGGATATGAAACACACACAGTGGACATGATATTCACATATGAGATACTAAACACACAGTGGACATGATATACACATATGGGATACAAAACACACATAGGCCATATAGCTCATCCCTACACAATGAGAGAAATATATACGTTTTTAAAAAAACACAGCAGCTATGAAATACGCACACACAAAGGATATGAAACACACACACACAAAGGATATGAAACACACACACACCCAAAGGATATGAAACACACACACAAAGGATATGAAACACACACACACACACATCACCACAGCCTGGTGAGCGGCGCAGTGAGGAGTAACAAGGGGATCTGGCCAATACTTGACGCTCAGAGGAAAGGCAAGATGGACGTTTCATGAGTCTGCCACTGGCACCCCTAGAACTGAAACTGCGCTAGCTGCTGAAGATGGGGACGGAGAGCTTATGGGAATGTTTGAGTGCTGTGATGTCGGTTCTTGACTTATCACAAAAGGGATTGCATTCTAAACTTGAGTTTTCTGTAAATGTGTCACAGACTTTGAAAAGTTAACTCTTTTAGTAGGAGATGTCTGTAGGTATAAACAATCAAAAGGGCAAACAGTGAGTATATTACTTTCAAACAAGTTAAACACTGTGCAAGCCAGATTTTCTTATTATGTTCTGGTCAAATGTATTTAAAAAGAAAAATACAAGTACATACTACACTTTGGATGGGATTCACAGAAGATGTAATCACACATCATACGCTGTTTCGGACTAAAAGAGTTAAGGGGGTCCAAGGACAACTAAATGGGAAAGACTGCACTAGGTGATGTCTTGCAGCGATGGTTTCTGCGATAATTCATTATGCTATGGTTAAGTTTAGTTAACTGATCCCAGGTTTTGTATTATTAACAAGCCACAATCGTCCGCTGGGAAGAAAACATCCGACAGTCCCTAACTGTCAGAGGACTGGAATGGAACAAAGCCAGAAATAAAACTGCTGATAGAGAAGTCTGGCGATCTCTCTGGCAAACCTCTACACCCCAAGGTAGAAGAGGAACAATTAAGTAAACGTAAGTAAGACAAGCCACGGATGTGGTTAGAATACGGACCTCTTAAACAGGCTTAACTGTTCTTCTTCTTCTTCACATTCACCAGCTATAAACCCAGCAGAAAGTTCTGGTTGTTCATCCGTTTGTGGACTTTAATCTTGTTCCAAAACTTGATTTTTGCATGCACATCTGCTTTACAGATCTGGTTTATCTGTGTGCAGTCTCTTGGTTCCCCACCTCTCAGGCAAATGCATTCTGACTTTGTAGGAAGCTCTAATTAGTCGACTTTTAGGACATGCTTGTTAATGGAGCAGTGGGTCTATTTTTTCTCCCTCTCCCCGCCCTTCTCTCTGGGGTTTCAGAACCGACACGAGGAGTCTAAATGTTTAATGCTAATGGATAAAGTGATAAGGAAATTGAGATAAGAGGAACTCAGAACTCAGCTTATGTGGACAGGCACTCCAGATTACTAAGCATGGGCTGCAGACATGCTCTCTGCATGCAGGAGGGGCTGAGTGGTCTCCAGGCATTGCGTCCACCTAGAGTGCTGGAGGTCCCAGGTTCAGGCCCCAGTAAAGGCTGGGTTTTTTCATGTGGACTTCTAGTAATTTCCCTGGTCTCTTGGTAGTAAGATCGGACGCCTGTTGTATTGTTGCTCACACACAAAAATCCCTTGGCAGTTGGAAATCAAAACATTAGCTTAACAGCGCTGCCCGGGCAAATTTTAGAGTTTAAAATTTACCAAAATTAGTTCAGAGATCCTGTATCAGACCAGTGGAAAGCTGTATGGCTTAGGAAGACAGGCCTGTGGCCTTATCTGAAAACCGCAAGGACAAAGATGAGAGGAAATAATCAAGTGCCTACTGACCTTGAGATCCAGCCGATGGTTGACAGCCAGCGATGCGTGCTGCAGAGCTTTAATAACAGACGCGTATGAATCAGACAGTTCAGTATATTTGCCAACCAAAACAATGCAGACTTCCTTCAGCAGTCGGTCATGCCTGGACACATAAAAATGAATTTTTCAGACCAGGGAATATAAGGAAAGCAAAGTACAGTCATACTCTAGCACGTCCTGCTTTACACAAAACATTCCACTGGCCTGACAAAAAAGACATAGATAACCGGACAGATATGACTTCTATCGAATATGTCAGCTAAGTGATTCTGTGTGTTCTTGTTCACATCTGTGGCATTGTAGATTTCATGTAAAACATAAACCTTGAACGTTGAGGATTTGTTTTCATAGATAAAGTTGTAATTAAAAAAAAAATTTTATATTAGGAATGAATGTTTTGTTTAACAACCAGGCGTTTCAATTATTAATAAAGGCAAAATGCATAAAGAGAATATGGTAGAAAAACAATCATAGAATCTATGGTTAAAGTAATTAAAGGACGCTCTCCAACCCACCTGTCTGCCAGCTCTTTCCACCTGGCCATATGGTTAACAGCACTGACTTTAACACCTGAAGTATCCAGACTCAAGCGTCTGATCAGGAACTCGTCTGCTCCCTGGGCTTGCAGAAGTAAAGGCACACGGTAGATTGAAGTCACATCGTGGACACAGTACACCTGTTGAAATTGTCATTTTTCAAGATTAACCCTGTCGCCCCGAGAAGCCGCAAAACTAACAAAGCCGGTTGGGGGCAATTCCCTGTAAATGTCACTTCGTTGACTTATGTGTTTACCAACATACACGGTTAACGCTACTGGCTAAGTTCACGCCTGTGCAGTGTTGAGAAGGTAACAATAGGAATATATGGTTCTATCCCAATATCTTCCCCCAGACAGACAGTCATGGGACCTAGGCCGCATGCAGTCATGGGACCAAGGCTGCACTCTCTTGTAGGATGTAGGTGGGTTTGGGTAATGCCCAGTTCCATGTTTTTTTGGGGTTGTTAAAAGCATCAGAAAGCTGGGAACCACTCTTACCACCCTCTAAAATACTGGATTGTCCTGTGATGTCATCCTGGGGGAAGATATTGAGATAGCACAGAATATATTTATTAACAATAGTATTTAGGGGAGTTTTCTTGTTTACATCAAATTTTCCCATAGCCTCAGTGATAAAGATCACAGCTTAAATCGCCAATCCACAGCACAAGTCACACAAATTATTTATTTTGTGCCTCAGGGAATGTATTCCTTTGATTGTTTTCCCCCAGTGTTTATTGATTAGTCCATTTATTTATCTTTACATATTTTGAACCAATTTTTTTTAAATGTTGGTGAATAACATTTTTACAAAAGTATAAGTGCTGTTGTTTTATCTTCTGTATGACTTCCATTTGCTGTGTTCACTATATTTCTTCTGATTAATTCTCTCTGTGGCAGCTAGCATCAGGGCTTTCTCACTCAGATGGACAAACCATCAGCTCTGTTGCTGTTTAACGTTTTGAGTCCCAAGAAACACATCATACGTTCACAGATTCCTACCTAGAAGACCAATGAACGCAAGATGCGCTGATTTTACGTCTCTCTTGACTACCCCTTGGGCCTGTGATGCTAAACCCCCTGGGACAGTGTTAATGAATTTATTGCAATTTATTGTTTCCTGTTAACTGGCAACTCTTCTAAGAATGATATGATTTTGTTCATGACCTGATTAAAGTAATTAAAGCTCAAATAAGGTCAAAAACATTCAAAGCAATGAGACTTACCTGCTCAGGGTCAACGTGACAAAACAAAGATATTTTATCTTTGACAGATTCAGCCAAGGGGGTGACACTTCGGCACACAATCTAGGGGGAGATAAATATAAAGCAAAGTATAGTTCTCTTTGAATCTAAACAAACAAGGCCAGATAAAGTAAAATAGGCCGGGAGATTATAAATGTTTTCAGAACAACCAGCAACATGCTAATATATCCAGGATGACATCAATCTGCTTAGAAGAACAGTACAATCGGCTATCTCACTGATAGTGCATTTATTTGTCTTGACTGTATTGTATCTATAGAAATAACATTCTGTTCAACCATTCTGGGTTACAATCCTATGGATTTATTTTAACTAGTCATCCCCTCATGGGATGCAATTTTTTGTTATTTTGAAGTCTCACCCTGGCACTTGCCAGAGGCCGCAATATAGCCCGGCCATAAATATGGTCTAATGGCTGAATGCGGTTTCCGGGACCTCTCCACAGGTGATCCTCATCCGCATGGTAGCACTTTGTGTCATCGGGTGTTTATCGCTTGTGTGATGTCCTGATGGGGTAAAATCTACTACTACTACAATCCTATGGATATACAAAACAAGTTTTGGAGCAAGAATAAAGTCCAGAAGTGAACGGTACATCATCATCATCATAATCAATTTCCCCTTCTGCTGTTAAGTGTCGTGGAAAGGAACAGTTTGCGATCCATTGCTTGATGGCTAATGCCATTCCATGCTGATGTAGAAGCTATTAAATATCATTAATCCATGTTCTCTTAGGGCGACCGCTTGTTTTCATATAAGATCTTTCCATGTGTAGTGCCCGCGATGGTAATTGTTATGGCCGCATTCTTACTAGATGACCAAACCATGTGACCTTCTATTTCTCAAAGAATTTGCTGCATGGCCTTGTTCCAGTCTGTCTGACAACATTTATAATTTTGTCTTGGATGGTTTAACTGGCGGCTTCTCTCAGGCATCTTATTTCACAGATGTTAACTTTACGCAGGTTAGCCTTTAATAATCTACAAGTCTGGCACTGGTAGCACTGTGTTGGTATGAATGTGTCATTCATAATCTGTTTCTTGGTACCCATACTTAGATTAAGATGCCTTAAAAAGGATGTTAACTGTATAGACATACTGTGTATATTATTTCACATTTCTTCTATGATCTACCTTAAAGAGAAGCTGGCAAGTTACATCAGCTAGACTGAGATATATGCGTCTTTCGGGTCAACACATCCGATTTTAACATAAGCCTTTTACAACATTCTAGTTAGGGGGTAGTGCCCCCCTCCCCCACCACCAATTGGGTTCCAGAAGCCACACGGGGAAACTTTCTTCTTAGTGTGCACCGACTATAAACTGGTGGCTAATTCTGGATGTTCATCCAGTTCTGGACTTTAGTCTTGTTCCAAATCTGGCTTATTTGCATGCAAACTATTCGTTGTATGCCTTCCATGCAGATGCACTCCGAGTTTAAAGGATTCTACTGGTAGATTTTAAAGACTACTTTACATTACATAACTAAACAAACATAGTCAGTTTTGAACATGCGATGACAGATAATGCAACTTACAATATCTGGGGAAATGCCAAGTCCTCGAAGTTCACGAACACTTGACTGGGTGGGTTTTGTTTTCTGTTCACCCGTGGTCTTTGGCTGCGGAAGACAAAATATATTCACGTAAACATTTCTGCAAAACCTTTTCAGATAAGTGTTTCCTCACTTTCTCTTTAAAACATCAAACGGAATCTTTATACCCAGCTAAGCCTGTACCACATCATGTGCCATGCCAATACATGTAGGCAGCCATGGTTTGCCATCCCACACGACAACCAGAATCACAGATCAGGTCAGTGCTCCAGTACTTTTCTATCCATGCAGCAAAGCCATCAAAGCATTTATATTTGTCCTCCTATTGCTCTTTTTTGATCAGTTAACCTTTGGTTCTCTAGTCTATTCCTTCTCGACAAAAATAAAATTCACTCTGTATAATTTCTTTAATCAGTTTGCGGATCACACCTGACGAGTGTACCTAAACATTACAAATAAATTTCTACCCATTACAGAAAACTACAAATGGCCAACATCTAAGCATCACATATAATCTCTAAAATGAGAACTACAAACGGCCGACAACTAAACATCACATATAATCTCTACTCAATACAGAGAACTAAAAATGGTCGACATTTAAACATCACATGTAATCTCTACCCAATACAGAGAACTAAAAATGGCCGACATCTAAACATCACATATAATCCATACAATCTCTACCCATTACAGAGAACTAAAAAATGGCCAACATCTAAACATCACATATAATCTCAACCTGTTACAGAGAACTAAAAACAGCAGACATCTAAACATCACATGTAATCTCTACCCATTACAGAGAACTACAAACAGCCGACATCTAAACACCACATTACAAGCAACAGCAGATGTCCAAACATCACAGAAAATATCTATACATAGCACAAACAAACTCTGCAAAGACAGACACATTAAAAATTACTAAACATGAACTAACTACATCCGTGTGTGGGGTGGGTCCCCGAAACTAATTTTGAAAGACCACTGCCCCCCTCCCCCAACAAGCACGTCGTAAAAAGTTACTAATCATGGAAGTCTCCTTCAAAGTGCTGCTGTGCATCTGACTGAGAAGGAAGGAGCCAATAGCATGCGTACAAGTTCTGAAACAAGACCAAATTCCAGAGGTGGACAAACAGCTAGAACTTTCTTGTGGAATTTACAGCCAGTGAATGTTAAGAAGAAAACTTACAAACTGCTGCCAAATATAAACTACAATATACATTTCTGAGGATACAGTTTCTGGAAAACCTGGCAAGGGCAGGTACAAGATAACAAAGATGCACTAGCTATGAAAGCACACATTCTGTAATAGACACGCTGATTGACTGACACATTTAACAGTGAAACTGTGATCTTATCGATTTTACCTTAAGATATCTTTTGTCAATATCTGCTTATGCCGCTAGGCGTCGCAGATCATCAGACGACTGGCAGCTAAGATAGGGTGCGCTCAGTCGTTTGGTATGTCGTGATATTATGCAATCTCAAGGTGTCAGTGACTCTTTCAATCCATCATCTTCTCGGTCTTCCTCAATTTTCAGGTAGTACGCTCTTGCTGCTGGCATTGTTGGTTTCATTACTTTAAGATATAAAATACTAAAATGTTCTTACCTGTGGTATAAGACTAACATGAACACAGCAGATGTTCTCTCGCTTCACTCGAAACTGAAACTGCCTGAAAGCTTCCACAAATGGCATGCCTTCAATGTCTCCAATTGTGCCACCCAGCTGAGAAGAAAAATGGAATGGTTAATCAAATGCAGATATTTAAATTAGATGGTAAAACTAATTTGGCTTGAGCAGGTCTCTTTACCATCTACTCTAGTAACACATCTGGCCACCCTCTAGTAACACATCTGGCCACCCTCTAGTAACACATCTGGCCACCCTCCAGTAACACATCTGGCCACCCTCTAGTAACACATCTGGCCACCCTCTAGTAACACATCTGGCCACCCTCTAGTAACACATCTGGCCACCCTCTAGTAACACATCTGGCCACCTTCCAGTAACACATCTGGCCACCCTCCAGTAACAAATCTGGACACCCTCTAGTAACACATCTGGCCACCCTCCAGTAACACATCTGGCCACCCTCTAGTAACAAATCTGGCCACCCTCTAGTAACAAATCTGGCCACCACAGGAGTGTAGTCTGATTTCTGACATGCATGCTCTATTCCTGACTGATGAAAAATAAAGTTTATTTGTTCACTTCCTAAGAATTTAAACATACGGCTATTTCTACTATTCTATTCATATTTCCCAAGTAAAGTATGGTCTAGCTAAAGGAGAAAAGATAAAACCAGAATGGTACATGGCACAGATGGCATCATAAAACAAGAACGAAGATAAGTCAACACCAAAGGCGTAACAGAGAAGATACCAAAAACTAAAATATTAATGATCTTTCACTAAATCATTCACACGTTTTCATTTCATTTCCAATGCTTCATTACTTCTTCGTTCCTGGGATGTGAATTCTGGCAGAAGGCCAGTAGTTCGTCCATTTTGACTTTCGGCTTTTACCTGGACCTGGGTTTTGTGTGTACATCCGTTTTACTGGCTTATTTGTTTGCCATTCCCTGCCTCACTGGCAGATGTACTCTGACTTCGAGGAAAAGCGTCATTGCTTAATAATGCTGGATGAACAATGTATTTTCTGCTTTAATCTTTATGGAAGTATACCACAGGCAGACATACAAATATCTGATAAATGCAAAATAATTGTTAGTAAAGCTGAAGAGCACCCGTGTGTTAGCGGGGCCCTCACAGGAAGCAAAAAATAGTAACATTGCACACGTCAGGAGTGTCTTAAGAGGCGACTAAGGATAGGGTTTGGTTTGGCTATCCAATCCTGTAACAACAATAGCCATAAAAACCAACCAACCAACGAAAAATCAAAAAATATCATCTAGCGCACCAAGATGGGGAGGGGGGGGGGAGGGTGCTCTTCTAATGGAGGAATGATGACACAGTATGGAGAAAGACAGGGAGGACATGGGGTGAGCTGTGTGAGTTGGGGGAGAACCTATGCTACATTGGGGTAGAGAAGGCAAAAGAGAAGAAAGTTGAAGAGGGGAGGGACTGGCTGAGCGGTACAGAATGCTGAACTAGTAAACAGTGACAGAAATTTCCAAGAATTGAAGTTACAATTAATATCCAACATACCTCAATAATGCAGACATCTGCTTTATGGTTTCCTTCCACTGGGGTCTCCGCGACTCTGGTGACCCAATCCTGAATGGCATTAGTAATGTGTGGGACAACTGCAAGAAAGTTAAATGTATCAGAGAGGTTGTATTCCCCCCTCCCTCAATACTGTATTTTTCAATGTATAAGACTACCCCTATTTTGTAGCATAAAATTAGGAAATTAATACTTTTGATCACCTTTCATGTAAAAGACCTCCAATTTTAAACTTACAAAATTTAAGAAAACACTGTATACAGAAAAATATGGTTCAGTCATTCACCACAATACTGTATCTGACTGGCACAGCAGGTGCGAGGTACTGCCAAAAAACTGACAGTACTGCCTGTGATTACCACTTCCACGTGTAGGAAGGGGATGGGAGTGTTTTTGAGCGTGATGATTTAAGGCCGCATGGCTAGTGCTGTCGCCCACTACTGCGCAGCTTAGGATTTTATTTTTGTCTCTGACAGCAACAAAATCCCCAACCTTACCAGGATTCGAACCAACGATGAAGCCCTGTGTTCTTATCCATTCAGCCAGTCACTCCTCGTTACGAGGTATGATTACAGATACACAACATGGGTACAGTCAGGTAATGCTAAAGAGCATAAACAAGCAGGCAGATGACTGGTCGGTCCTGCGCCACTTGGTGATCTATGACAAGCTAGATGTTGTCAAGGCCCTTTGGGAGGGAGTAAACAGGACAGTGCAGATGCACAAATAGATCATTACAGTCTGAGGAGAATTGCGCTGCAGGGAGTTACCAGGGGATCTGGCCGATGCTCAATATTCAAGAGAAAACGAGACGGATGTACAATCAGACAGTTACTGGTACCATCGGGAAAGGAATTCTCTTGCTTCTGAAGATGGGGAGGGAGCGCTGATAGGAGTGTCCCAAGTGCTATGATACTGATTCTTAATACAATATTCAACAGTGGTTCCCAAGTGGCTTTAAGAGCTCGGACCCTCTTATTTATAAAGGTCAGCTACAGACCTCATAAAGTCATAATGAAAACTTCGTTTCTAAATATTAGAATCACCAACACACAAAATATTTGATACTGAAAGTTATGATAATTCGTCCATTTCTAGACTTTGGTTTTGTTTCAAAACTTGAGTTATTGCATGCATATCCATTTTATAGATCTAGCTTACTTGCATGCAGACTGTTGGTTCCTCACCTCTCAGGCAGATGCTCCCTGGCTTTGAAGGAAATGCTCCTAATTAGTAAACTTTTACAACCTTCTTGTTAGGAGAGCTGTGGCTCTATACATGTTACCCTTAAAAAATGGGGCCCAGGAACCTACATAGGGCTTTTTGTAAATAATACAGACCCTTCAAATTTGTGGATCCTGAGAGAGCACAGACCACCAAAATAGGACCAAACTGCCACAGGTTTTATATTTAATGGATCTAGGTGAAAATATTTCAACAAAATACTTCTCTGCCAAGAGAAAGTGGAACAGTGCAATACTTCTCTACAACTTCATGGCGAAAACAATGTAAAAAGGCCACTTCTCAATAAAGGACAGCAACTTTATCTAATGTAACAGTGACTTTCCCTGTCTCTAAAATAATGCTTACAAATAAATACCATACCTTGCACTGTTTTGCCGAGGTAGTCTCCCTTCCTCTCCTTGCTGATGACCTCTTGGTAAATTTTACCGGTTGTGATATTATTGTCTCTTGTTAGGGTCACATCCAGGAAGCGCTCATAGTTGCCTAGATCAAGATCTACCTCTCCACCGTCATCAAGAACAAAGACCTCACCTGCAATAAAACAGATCACCTTTGTGAAATATGGTGACCTGCACAATTGTTTAAGACACCTTATGTTCACCTAACTAATATAAGTCAATGACTGCATTATCAATTATGATGTCTCAATGTGGGATTAAATTTTTCGTTATCTGAAACCCCATCCTGGCTTTTTAAGGGGTCCCTAAACATAGCCGAGCCTTAAATATGGCCTAACTGCTAAACAGGATTTCTGGGACCTCTCCACGGGTGATCCTCATCCGCATGGTGACACTTTGTGTCACTGGGTGTTTATCACTTTGTGTGATGGTACAACTTACATACATACATACCTGCACGTTTACGACATCTGTCCCAGTGAGGAAAGTGAATTTTTTTAAAGCCCCACCCTGGCTGCTGTCAGGGGTCCTAACATAACTCAACCTATGGGTTGAACAGGGTTTTTGGGACGTGTCCCCGGGTGATCCTCATCCAAATGGTGACTTTAAGCCACCAGTTTTATCGCTCGGCGTGATGTCCTGTGGGGCTGAAGATCAGTCAGTCAGTCATGACTGCATGTCGCCAAAGTCACTGAAGTGCAATTTTGACAATTTTCACCTGTCACTTTCAGAACTGTTGTTTGTCACTTTACAGAACCCCTAAGCGCAATTTGGAAGATTTTATGACTCCTTTTTTTTAAAGTCTAAGCCAGGATGCGTTGGTAGCCATGTCTTTCCACAATCTTCTGTCTCAGGTACTTTAAACCAACCATGCCATGATGTCAAACCATCCAGCATCTGTTCTCTGGGTCTCCCTCTGCCTCTCCTCCAAATTTACTAGTCACAATGTACTCATTTTCTCTTCATCACATGACCAAAGAATGTACATTTGATGACATGCTGTGTAAAAGGCAGTGGGTTTATCCATCAATGTGCTCCCCCAATCCCTAATTTGGCAGGCTGTGAGAGCAGCATTTTGCAAAGGGCTTGCTTTAGAATGATAAGAACCCTGTTTGGGTTCCAGGGCCCTATTATAGGGAAAACAAGAATAGACCCACTGCCTACCCAAAAACATGTAAGAGTCGACTAACTGGGAGCTTCCTTTAAAGCCGGAGTGCATCTGCCTGAGTGGCAATGAACCAGCAGTCTGCATACAAATCAGATCTGTAAAATGGATGCACACACAACACTCAGGTCCTGGAACAGGACTGCGGTCCGAATTGAATGAACAACCAGAATTTTCTCCCAGAGTTTACAGATAGTGAACACGAAGAAGAAGAATGATAAGACAATATAACACCATGGGTGCATTAATCAGTCGAGGAGTAATTAGTGAGGACCATCATCATGGCACTCCTGGACAGTTCATTAACGGCTCTGATCGCCTCAACAGCTCCATAGGCATACAAAAACTGATGATGCCTGTTCTGTGCTGATTAATCAAATGTCTTGTGTCCTTGGTGAAATATTCACTGCTTGTAGCTCCAGGCTGCACCTCCATGGCCACCAACCTGCACCTTCATGGCCATCCACCTGCACCTTCATGGCCATCCGCCTGCACCTTCATGGCCATCAGCCTGCACCTCCATGGCGATCAACCTGCACCTCCATGGCCACCAACCTGAACCTCCATGGCGATCAGCCTGCACCTTAATGGCCACCAGCCTGCACCTCCATGGCGAGCAACCTGCACCTTCATGGCCACCAACCTGCACCTCCATGGCCACCAACCTGCACCTCCATGGCGATCAGCCTGCAGCTTCATGGACACCAACCTGAACCTCCATGGCGATCAGCCTGCACCTTCATGGCCACCAGCCTGCACCTCCATGGCGATCAACCTGCACCTTCATGGCGATCAACCTGCACCTCCATGGCGATCAGCCTGCACCTCCATGGCGATCAGCCTGCACCTCCATGGCGATCAGCCTGCACCTTCATGGCGACCAGCCTGCACCTTCATGGCCACCAACCTGCACCTCCATGGCCACCAGCCTGCACCTCCATGGCGATCAACCTGCACCTTCATGGCCACCAACCTGCACCTCCATGGCGACCAACCTGCACCTCCATGGCGACCAACCTGCACCTCCATGGCGACCAACCTGCACCTCCATGGCCACCAACCTGCACCTCCATGGCCACCAACCTGCACCTCCATGGCCACCAACCTGCACCTCCATGGCGACCAACCTGCACCTTCATGGCGACCAACCTGCACCTTCATGGCCACCAACCTGCACCTCCATGGCGATCAGCCTGCACCTTCATGGCGATCAGCCTGCACCTCCATGGCGATCAGCCTGCACCTTCATGGCGATCAACCTGCACCTTCATGGCCACCAACCTGCACCTCCATGGCGATCAGCCTGCACCTTCATGGCCACCAGCCTGCACCTCCATGGCCACCAGCCTGCACCTTCATGGCCATCAGCCTGCACAGGGATACGAGGTCATGCCCTTTGCTGCATTCATCTTCACAGTAAGTGCTGCAACTGGCACTGATGACATCACTTCTGTCTTATACCATACCAGCCACTGCAGTGTCTGCAAGATAATCTACATGCTTGTTGCCTCCAACACCCTCATGACTCAGCACAAGCGCTTAGAGATACAATCCATGAAAGAACATAAAGAGTAACTCCCTTTTTAGCAGTAAATGTGTTTTTCATGGTTCTACTATGTTCATCTTACCATGTTCGTATGGGGAGAATGTTCCAGCATCAATGTTGATGTATGGGTCAATCTTGATGCTGGTAACCCGTATACCACGTGACTTGAGGATGGTTCCTATGCTGCTGGCAATGATGCCTTTCCCCACCCCACTAATCACACCACCAGTGACCAGGACGTACTTCATGGCTTGACGACACAATGGAAAGTGCTTAGACAATTCTGTAATGAAACAATAAATCAGCAGTATAAGTTTTTTCAAGTAATGTTCATCTTATGTTCTATGGGGAAATGAGCATCAATGTTGATGTAATCAACTTGATGCTGGTAACCCGAAACCAAATCACTTGAGATGGTTCATGCTGCTGGCAATGATCTTATCTAATCACACCACCAGTGACATACTACTTCAAAACACACAATGGAAACAACAATTCTGTAATGAAAAGAAATCAGGATTTTCATCAAGCAATCTTTTCTATGAAATGACTTGCTGGAAACACTAACTCTGTAACGAAAAGAAATCAGGATTTTCATCAAGCAATCTTTTCTATGAAATGACATAATTAATGAAACAAAATAAAGATAACTTACTGACAGCTGGCAATTATGATGAGGAAAATAGGAGCAAATAAAAGAGTTAAATACACGGATGGCCTGGCCACAGAGTATGGGTGAGACAAAACAGAAATTTGATTTATGATTCTGGTGGTTGTCTGAGACAGTGAGCCATGAAGCCTATGTTTATCAGCATGGCATGTAATGATGATGAATCTTAACGATGATTCCCACGAATATGCTGGTTGACAAGACCTCTCAAACATCAGGTGTGCCTTTTGTGCCTCGACACGCTGATTTTTACTCCATAATCTCTCCTTCTCAGCTGCAGTGTTGGATGCTCCTATAGTCTTCTGATTGTCTTCTCTCTAAAGGTTCTATTACTTACTGATTGTGTGAATGGGATTGGCCAAAAACATAGCTAGTGAAGACTACACACAGGTAACAACAGTTCTTCCACCTCCAGAGCTGAAGGTCCCGGGTTTAAGCCCTGGTGAAGGCTGGGATTTTTTCACATGGACTTCTAGTAATTTTCCCTGATCTCTGGATAGTAAGATCGGACACCCTTGTGTATTCTTACGCACATAAAATAAATCCCTTGCCAGTTTGAAATCGAAAATAGTAGCCTAACGGCGCTGCCTAGGCAAAATTTTGAGTTAAAAATCTAAATAAAGTATTTAAGTATCCTCGCCAGTGCAACTGACTTCATACAATGCACTGAAATTTTTCAGACTCAGGCTTGAGTTAGAGTAGAACGGAGCACTCATGGGTTACACCCGAAT
Source organism: Candidula unifasciata (assembly GCA_905116865.2). Lineage (NCBI taxonomy): Eukaryota > Metazoa > Mollusca > Gastropoda > Stylommatophora > Geomitridae > Candidula > Candidula unifasciata. Next base: position 173,869 of record CAJHNH020000723.1, on the reverse strand, counting down.
GCCTTGAAGTTGATCCGTCAAATGAACGAACAGTTCTGAATTGATATCAGACAAGCTAAACATTCAGTTTTGTCTGGGTCATAAACAGGCTGGTGGGTTTAAGGTCACCACCAGTCACCCACATCTTGTCTTGCAATGCAGATTCATTGGCTCAGATCCTCAACATCTGCTGAAAGTGGTCAGGGCAATTCTGTAGCTCAGGAAGTTGGGAAGTCTGCCTTTCAGTCACAGGTGTCATGATTCATTTATGGTGGTAACAACTGAGACGTCACTACATTGAGATTATTTTATTACAATTTTTACATAATTTTTTTGAGATTATTTTATTACAATTTTTATATAATTTTTATTACAAATATTTTTGGGCACTTCTCCAGGACTTTTCTGCTTACTGAGTAACACTACTTTTTGTATGCCATTTTTTTTTAGCTGCTATTGAAACAGACACTGTTTGGTGAGTACCGGTACCTTTTTGGATACTGTGGTAAATACAGACATTTTTAATGAGTTGAAACAAAACAAAAAAAGACAGTGCAGAATGGAGAGTGAGAAGCAACAACTAAATTCATAATCTGACTAATACAACTGAAATGACTGGGGCATACTGAGAGAATGTCAGATGACAGAGAGGTAAAAACTATACACAAGGGAGATGAATGGTGGTAGACCACGAGGCAAAACAAGAAGACGATGGAGAGATAATGTCCAGAGAGACCTGCAAACATTTGGTGTTACCAACTGGAAAGAGAATGCCAACCAGAGAGATGAGTGAAGGTGGGTGATATTTGCAGCAATGAACCTCAAGGGCTCAGAATGCTGAAGAAGAAGAAAGCCCTGTCCTTCTCTAAACATACATCAGCTATCCTCAGAATAACGGTCCCAAATTATCGAGACCGAAAATATACCCTAACAGGGCCTCAGTCACGTGTCAATTGCGCACTTCCGGGGACTATACCGCAACCGCCGAATTGCGGACTTCCAGGGACTATACCGCCACCGCCGCTCATGCGGCGTGGATTGGGGCTAAACTAGATGGCTGGGACTCACGAGCAAATAAAATGAAGGAAGCTGCAGGTGATGCGGTAGCTGCTGCTCGTGAGTCCCAGCCATCTAGCTTAGCCACAATCCACGCCGCGTGAGCGGTGTGGGGGATACTCCCGGCAGTGGCGAAGTTGCCGGAAGTATGCAATTTAAGTCGCCAGAAGTGCGCAATTGACACTTGACTGAGGCCCTGTTAGGGTATATTTTTGGGCTCGATAATTTAGGACCGTTCTTCGGAGGATAGCCCATACATTCTTATCATAAAGTTTTAATAAAAGAGTCTCAATCCATTTTATTTTTGGCACTCCTTGCAACGGCAACCCTAGGGGGATGCAATCTATTGTAAGTTAACATTACTGTAAGCGCCCACCCTAGGAGAGGTAATCCAGTGTTAGTGTAAGTTTGCATAATAATAATATTCTTTCATATTCACTTTATTTTTGGCACTCCTTGCTACGGCGACCCCAGGGGGCAGCAATCTATTGTAAGTTAACATTACTCTAAGCGCCCACCCTAGGAGAGGTAATCCAGTGTTTGTAAGTTTGCATAAAAATAATATTCTTTCATATTTGATATTGTTTGAGATTAGGGTCAGAGAGTAAGCCTAACCAGAAGCAATATTAAATATTACAGTACAGAACATTATTATGTGAACGCTTATGGTCGCTGTGAACAAACACTGATTGCATCCATCTCGGGTCACCCAAGACCGGCTCCAGCTGACAGGCCATGCACATAGACTTGGGTCACTGTTACAAGGAGTACCTAATTTTCCATATTTCCTCCTGACATATTTCTTTTTTTAATGACAATGAGAGGAAAATGTTTCAGTCTGACCAAATCATGCTCTGCACTTGATGCGGCAGTCACCTCAGTGTCTTCATGTTCAGCGTACCTAGTTGAAGTTGATTAGTATGTCTTCTTTCTATGCTCTGCAAGCAATTTCTGCATTCTTGTCCTCGTCTAGTACCCATTTCCAACAGGCCTTAGACCCCTTGTGTCTCAAAATCTCTGGGAACGTGGAGCATTCAGTATGCCTGCCATGTCCATACTTTTTCCTCAACCAACAACAGCAGACACTGCACACGGACAATCTGTCGGCTCCTTTCCTGTTTTTGGTTAGGGTTATCGTTATGTTAGTTTCTTGTGGTGGGACTTCTGGATGCTGCAGTACAGTCAAGCCATTCTTATGTTAGTTTCTTGTGGTAGGACTTCTGGATGCTGCAGTACAGTCAAGCCATTCTAGTCAAGATTGTTGAGAGTTCTGATCTTCTCATGTATGACAGTATGTTTATACTTACTGAGTCTGTCACTGTCAAAACGTGAGACCCTTTTCTGTTCCACCAGCCACATGTAAGAATCTCTGCGACAGTGACAGCTGCTATGGAAGTTAATGGAACACTCCCTTATCATCATAAAATAATCTAACCTGTTTTTTATTTTCCTATCTTTTTTAAGACTTTTGCCTTTTTCCCCCTGATATGTAGTGTGTACTCAAACAGTTTTCCCTGAATTCTTTTTTCCCGCCAGAACATCGACCAATACACAGAAAGTAATTCATAATCAAATAAATAATTAAAATATGAATATAAAACGACGTGCTGACCACGCACTACCTTTATGACCACATCTGACATCACAGCACGTGCACTCTACTCAAACGGCATTCATATGTAACATGTAAGATCTGTACTACACATAAATTAAACCACATACAAGTCATAAGATATTAAAATCTACCAACTCATAAAAGAAAGAATCAGAGGTGTGGGAAATCACGTTGAAGGTCTACTGGCCGACCCGAATATGAGGCGCCTTTTTATCCATTGAATTCTGTCACGGAGGTTAAAGGTCATATTCTATCAGCACTTCGCCGTTTGTGCGAAAATATTACAACAATTTTAAATTGCCTGACATGCAGGATCATAGCATTACGTACGGACGAACGAATGAATAAACTTAATTTTTTGAAGGGTTAAGAATTGGGCACTTAGGCCTCATCAGGTCCTTTACAGAACGTCGCTTTCTTGACTGCACTCCTAAAAGTATCTTTCTCTATCACAGTGGTTCTCAACCTTCCTATACAGTTCTTAATGTTATAGAGACCCCAAGCATAAGATTATTTTCTTTGGGATAAACATCCGGTGATATGCCACCATGCGGATGAGGATCACCCGTGGAGAGGTCCAGGAAACAGCATTCAACCGTCAGGCTATATTGCGGCCCCCGGCAACAGCCAAAGTGGGGCTCAAAAATAACGTAAAATTGCATCACACAAGGGAGACGACAATATAGTGTGAGATACAGAGGATCTCTTTATATGTCGGCGTCTGTGGCTTGGTCTGCAAGATGTGGACTGTGCCTGGCTCTACATCCAGCAGGGTTGGGGTCGGCTAGCTTCTCTTAGGAGAGGTGAAAAGTGAAAGTTAGTAGCCTGCCGATGACCCACAGTACACATAAGTCAACCTCTCCTCCCAGTGGTGCAGACCGGGAAACTATGGCCGTGAGGCCACAGGCGAACGAGGCTCTGGCTCGCCAGATGGGATGGGGTCCATCTGGTCAGATTTTCCCTTAAACTGCGACTGGCCTAGCAAGCCGGCAGTGGATTTTTTATTGCTACGAAAATTAGAAAGGACTTGAAACCTGCCAAAAGCATAGCCTCAGAACATCAGATGCTGCCCGCCTTGCTTATGACAGGAACTTGCATCTCCCCACAACGCTTAGCGGCATACGTGGAAGGAAAAAGTAAAAGTAAGTAAAGTCTGTGGCTTTGGCGTTGCAAACGCGCTTCGTAATGCCGGGGTGCTGGGTTCGATTTCGGCTGTGGACAATTTGTCTTGCGTTGGTTTCGACAGTAGTACCAAGAGCTGACCGATTAGTGAGCAATGACAAACTACTAAACGTAAAATTTGTCGAGGAAAAACCACAACAACCAAAAAAAAAAAAAAAAAGCTGCGGTTGGTTTTTCAAAGTCTAAAAATTCAATATAAAGTGGTGAGTTCAGTTCAATGCTTTTGCTCTATTATAATACGTAATGTGGCTATCTGGTCAGTACAGGATCTGTTTGACCGAAAACCTGCCTGTTCATCTCTTAGCTTTATATCAATAGCATCTTTTAATCTTTCCCAAATAACTAATTATTTTTCCAGGAACTGACTACTACATAATTCCTCTATAGTTTTCACACTCCTGTAGATAACCTTTTTTGTGCAGTTTTTTTTTCTGGTCCTGTTAAAAGATACGCAGCTAACTTTTTAACCTCGGTATACGTTCACTTTGGTATACTTTGAGCCTGGTATACGTCCTGTTTAGGCGCGAAAAATGCTGCCTGGTATACGACGTTTGTTTGGAACACGACCTGCGTAATAGAGATTGTATGAGTCAAAATTTGTTGTGATACTGCGCGCTATCTTTGTTCAGTGCTCTCGGGACAGAGCCACAAACAGATGTCAGCTCAAGCAAGCCGTAATAACTTGGTTTATGGCATTGTCATAAACGTCAAGTCCTCGTGTACTGTAGCTAGAGCAGAATATCCGTATTAATGAAGATGTGATCAACGTGGTGGTGTGAATTGTAGATTCAGAAAATGGCGCGATTCCTGTCGTTGCAATGTTGGTGGTGCCCGTATGAGATTAAAATTGTTCGCGTGGGCAACTGCTGATCTGTTGGTGACTTCGGCTACCATCAATGATGAACTGCATTTCTAATGTCGGACTGTTTGTGTTAGCACTTCGGACGGCTACCGTATACTTTATTGCGAGTGTATGCTAGATCTTTCCACAAGGGTCTGTGATAAATATTCTGTGTGTTTTTCGTTGGCACAGGAGCGGAGCAAAGATGGGGTGACCTGTTTGCTATGAAACTGAAACTAAGACTACCAGACTATCAGTATTAATGGTGCCAGTTGTTATAATATTAAAATGTTTACAAATGCGATGTCACTATTTTTTCCGAGCTCTCTCTCTCTCTCTCTCTCTCTCTCTCTCTCTCTCTCTCTCTCTCTCTCTCTCTCTCTCTCTCTCTCTCTCTCTCTCTCTCTTGTTGTGCCCCACCAGGACATCACACAAGGGATAAACACCCGGTGACACAAAGTGCCACCATGCGGATGAGGATCACCCGTGGAGAGGTTCCAGAAACCTCTTTCAGCCGTTAGGCCATATTTATGACCCAGCTATATTCAGGGCCCCCGATAAAAGCCAGGATGAGGCTTCAAATAACGAAAAATTGCATCCCACATGGGGACGACTTATGATGATTCCCGAGCTTACTTGACGCTTTATATATATGGACACACCGTATCCAAAAGCAACGCATTTCAAATCTTTCACACTTCAGACAATGGCAGAACGCTAAGATTTCTTGAAACCGCCGCGATTTGTTACCTCCGCCCTGAACTTTGTAAACGAAAAAGACATCATTCTGCCCTGGTAAAATAAAAAGTCAGTTGTGTTTGATTGTTGTTGACTTTGTACTTCAGTTATAAAGGATTCACTTATTTGCTTCATTTATATAATTGTTACTGTAGTATGCACTTAACGAGATACAGCAACGTATGCCAGGTAATAACTTGTGCAATCTATTGTTCTTTTCAACGGGGGACCATATGAAGTCGTCCCGAAGTGGGATGGAATTTTTTTTGTTATTTGAAGCCTCACCCTGGCTTTTGCCGGGGGCCCTAATTGAAGTCAGGCCATAATATGGCCTAGCCATAGATATGGCCCATCGGCTAAAAGGGGTTTCTGTGACCTCTCCACGGGTGATTCTTATCCGCATGGTGGCACTTTGTGTCACCGGGTGTTAACCGATTGTGTGATGTCCTGGTGCGATACAATTACCTACCTACCAACGGGAAGCATTGCTTTGCTTCATATATAGTTCTCAGTGTTTTTGTGTGTGCTCAAATCAGAACATTTACTTATAAAAGTCACTTACGTTAAGGGTAAGACAAGATAGAAGGTGACACATTGACCTAATTACCAAGTTCACATTCCGGGTTCGGCCTGTAACTAAATAACTGTACGCATTAAGTTATTAGTTTTCCTCTGAACGGTGACAAACGGACAGCTGACGAGCAGGTAGTCACTGGCTGAAGTGTCAGCAGTGCAAACAACTTGAATAAACGGTTTTAAACTGTACACAGCAGCTCTGTTGGTTATGGTGTTTTGTGGGGCTGCATTTTACAAGTTCCTGTCAGTTTTGTTTTTAAATACTGGATTGTCAAAGCGTAACGTCGAGAGCGTGGGATTTCAATACTAATATGTGACGAGAAACTAGTTTTGTAACAGGAAGTTTATGGTAAGTACAGTTGGTAGAATAATATTCCAATTCGTAGTAGTATATAAACTGTATTAGACCGTATTGTGTTGGTTTTGACAGTAGTACAGGGAATCGACCGTTTAGTAGCAATGGCGAACTACTGAACGTAAAATTTGCATAGAAAAACTGCAACAGCCAAAAATAATGCATGGGTTGGTTCTGCAACGTCCTGTAAGATATCATCATTAACATCAGGTGCCTTGCCGACTGGTGTGGGCGATCATGCCTCTTCATAATCCACGATCTCCTGCAACAAGATTGTCAAGCATCTTCTCTTATTGTCTTCCTCTATCCCTCCTTCCACAAATATTTCCAGTTGTCACAACATGTTCTATTTTCCCTCTTCTCATAACATGGCCGAAAAATGATGACTGGCTCCTTCTGATGTCTGTGATAAGTTGTCTTCGGGCTCCCGCCTCTTTCAAAATCTCTTGGTTGCTCTTTTTGTCTGTCCAAGGTATTCTAAACATTCTTCTGTAAAACCACATCTCTGAGGCCTCAAGAAATTGTTTGGACTGCCAACCGATTGTCCAGGATTCACATCCATATGTTAAAACTGGGTGTATGTGGCAAGCAAGAATTCTTTTTCTAACTCTCAAAGACAAGGATATATTGCACAATATGTTTTTCATTTATAAAATGCAGTTTTTGCCTGTCCTATTCTGTTTCTTATCTCAGTTATGCATCTTCCATCTGATGTTATCCATGTGTCCAGATACTTAAATTTCTCTACTTGTCCCAAAACAACACCATCGACTTTTATTACATATTTAGGAATAATTCGTTTCTTTGATACCACCATTACTTCTGTCTTTCCATTATTTAAACTGAAGCCCATTCTTCCACTTTTCTAACATCAGAATGTCTATCATTTCCTGTATTTCTTTCTGACTTGTTGCTATCAAGAGATAGTTGCTAAGAGATACGCAACTAATGTATGAGAGTGATGATAGTTTTAGTTACTCTACATGTATTCCATGTCTGCTATTGGGAGCTTCTATAGAGTTGATAAGTGTTGTAATTCCGAGAATTTTACAGGTTAACTATCGATGACAAATCTTGCCGTTACGGTTGGTATTTCTATGAATGCCACAGACCCGCTGTTGATGTTTCCTTTTTGTTTTTAGGTTTGCACTGGCCTGTTTATTTTAATTCTCTACCGTGACATCTACAGTTTTGTCCGTGTTTTGAAGCAGCTTTTCACATCCTGTTTGATAAGTATCCTAGTATGTATACCTACCATCGTGTCAGCCCCGTCAGTGAAGTTTAACGTTAGCCAGTGTACGGTGGTGATTTCTGTGGAATATTTATTTAGTGGATTAGGAGGCGGTGGACTTCTGACGTGATTCATGGTCTCTCAGGTCCCCGTGTATGTCCGTTTTAACCTCTCCAGTACCCGCGTAGTTCTTTAATGTCAAATGTGATAGTAGAATATATAATTATCAACCCATTTTATTTGATGTGTAAGTGTGCTGGATTTTATAAGCCCCAACAGCTAACAGTAACATCGAATATAAGTAATACAACAATTGAATGTGACCTATTTTTGAACCGTCTATGAAATACAAGTAAATTAATTAAGTAACAGAAAGTGTTTGATCGGCACTCATAGAAAGAAGTAGAAAGATAGAAGAGTGTATTGATCGGCACTCATAGAAAGAAGTAGAAAGATAGAAGAGTGTATTGATCGGCACTCATAGAAAGAAGTAGAAAGATAGAAGAGTGTATTGATTGGCACTCATAGAAAGAAGTAGAAAGATAGAAGTGTGTATTGATTGGCACTCATAGAAAGAAGTAGAAAGATAGAAGAGTGTATTGATTGGCACTCATAGAAAGAAGTAGAAAGATAGAAGAGTGTATTGATCGGCACTCATAGAAAGAAGTAGAAAGATAGAAGAGTGTATTGATTGGCACTCATAGAAAGAAGTAGAAAGATAGAAGTGTGTATTGATTGGCACTCATAGAAAGAAGTAGAAAGATAGAAGAGTGTATTGATTGGCACTCATAGAAAGAAGTAGAAAGATAGAAGAGTGTATTGATCGGCACTCATAGAAAGAAGTAGAAAGATAGAAGAGTGTATTGATTGGCACTCATAGAAAGAAGTAGAAAGATAGAAGTGCATTGATCGGCACTCATAGAAAGAAGTAGAAAGATAGAAGAGTGCATTGATCGGCACTCATAGAAAGAAGTAGAAAGATAGAAGAGTGCATTGATCGGCACTCATAGAAAGAAGTAGAAAGATAGAAGAGTGCATTGATCGGCACTCATAGAAAGAAGTAGAAAGATAGAAGAGTGTATTGATTGGCACTCATAGAAAGAAGTAGAAAGATAGAAGAGTGTATTGATCGGCACTCATAGAAAGAAGTAGAAAGATAGAAGAGTGTATTGATTGGCACTCATAGAAAGAAGTAGAAAGATAGAAGTGTGTATTGATTGGCACTCATAGAAAGAAGTAGAAAGATAGAAGAGTGTATTGATTGGCACTCATAGAAAGAAGTAGAAAGATAGAAGAGTGTATTGATCGGCACTCATAGAAAGAAGTAGAAAGATAGAAGAGTGTATTGATTGGCACTCATAGAAAGAAGTAGAAAGATAGAAGAGTGCATTGATCGGCACTCATAGAAAGAAGTAGAAAGATAGAAGAGTGCATTGATCGGCACACATAGAAAGAAGTAGAAAGATAGAAGAGTGCATTGATCGGCACTCATAGAAAGAAGTAGAAAGATAGAAGAGTGTATTGATTGGCACTCATAGAAAGAAGTAGAAAGATAGAAGAGTGTATTGATTGGCACTCATAGAAAGAAGTAGAAAGATAGAAGAGTGTGTTGATCGGCACTCGTAGAAAGAAGTAGAAAGATAGAAGAGTGTATTGATCGGCACTCGTAGAAATAAGTAGAAAGATAGAAGAGTGTATTGATTGGCACTCATAGAAAGAAGTAGAAAGATAGAAGAGTGTATTGATCGGCACTCGTAGAAATAAGTAGAAAGATAGAAGAGTGTATTGATCGGCACTCATAGAAAGAAGTAGAAAGATAGAAGAGTGTATTGATCGGCACTCATAGAAAGAAGTAGAAAGATAGAAGAGTGCATTGATCGGCACTCATAGAAAGAAGTAGAAAGATAGAAGAGTGTATTGATCGGCACTCATAGAAAGAAGTAGAAAGATAGAAGTGTATTGATCGGCACTCATAGAAATAAGTAGAAAGATAGAAGTGTATTGATCGGCACTCATAGAAAGAAGTAGAAAGATAGAAGTGCATTGATCGGCACTCATAGAAAGAAGGAAAGATAGAAGTGTATTGATCGGCACTCATAGAAAGAAGTAGAAAGATAGAAGTGTATTGATCGGCACTCATAGAAAGAAGTAGAAAGATAGAAGTGCATTGATCGGCACTCATAGAAAGAAGTAGAAAGATAGAAGTGTATTGATCGGCACTCATAGAAAGAAGTAGAAAGATAGAAGTGTATTGATCGGCACTCTGTTTATTTATTCATGAAATACAAGTGATATTTATAGACAGCAATGTATTTCCAAGCTCATAATGTATAATATAAAGCAGTATTGCCAGAATGGAATGACTGTGTGAAGTTTAATCCACCTTTTGTGTGACTGCTGGATAAGGGCGTGTTTATCAAACGCTAAAAAGTGAACTGAAAGTACAGAACAGGGATGTTAGTGATTGATGACACACGGAGATAAAGAGACAATAATGGAAATAATAGGAGAGGTACGAGATTGAGTACATTGTCGTGTCTTCAGCTCCTGTTATTCTTTGTTTTTCTTTCATTGTAATGCATTTTTATTTTATTTTTTACAATTGTTCTGAAACATATAGATGCTTTCATTAGATAGAAGATGTTATCGAGTGTTATGTTTCAGTAATTGGCATTTTCTTAATTAACGGTCAATATTGACTATATTTAACGAGATGAACAAATAAAAATTGGTTGATTTTTTTGGGGGCTGTTTCTTTAACTTAATTATTTATTTTCCTCTTATCTCAAACATCACCTCGAACTCTTACCTGAGCTGCTTTTGCTATTTATACTTTCTTCTGTGACGCCTTTGAAAGAGCGATTGGCCCCTTGTTTTGTGGTTTACAGCTAAGCTGTGATATCTGCACATTTAGCCCCAACACATTCAGATTCAGTAAATCTGTTGTCGCCTTTTGCATGCCTGTTAAGGAATGGTGGGTCTATTCTTTCACACCAACCCCTCCCCTTCGTAGAACCCACACGAAAAGTTATTTCTGTATAATCCATGATTGTATCCATGTTTTGCTTTCTTAAATCCCGTGAAACAAAAGCTTTAACAATGATGGAAGTTATTACATTTCGCTTTCTGCCAGGACAATGGACTATGCACGCTGGAGTTTGCAGCCGCTGAAAGCTATAATTAGGGGGGAGGGGGGGGGGGGTTCAAATTGGCGGCTGTCTTTCGTTCAGGCTGAACGTTGACTACTTCCCATGGTCGGTTGTGCGAGCCCATTCCGGAGGAAACAGAATGGACCCACCAACACCTAATAAATATGTTTTAAAATGCGATCATTTACCGCTGTCGAAAAGTAAAGAAGCAACATTCCGCATACAAATATGACGAGATCTGTGAAATTAGGTTTCACAGAAGGCTCTAGATTGAAACAGTAACCATGATGATAACAAAAAAAAAAATCATTAATGAATGTAATATTTTAAAGCGACAATATAAGCGGTGATAATTACCATTGGGTAGCGTATTTATTTTTATGTTTTTCAGTAGGCTCAGTTTAAAAGTAAGAGAGCACATTGTGTTCTGGGGGTAGGGGGTTAAGGGAAAGAGCCACTCACACACGAGGGACTGCAAGAGTTAAAAAGACTCAAGTCAAGAAGTTAGTAATAGAGAATAAAAAATTAAAAAGAACACTAGGACTTTCCGCCGGAGTTTGCATCCGGCGAAACTTCAGAAGTAGTAAAAGAAGAAGACTTCGGCTATCACATTCTTCTTCTTTTTTTTCTTCTTCTTCTTGTTTTTCTTCGTCTTCTTATTTTTCTTCTTCTTCTTGTTGTTGTTTTTCTTCTTCTTCTTCTTCGCATTCACCAGCTGTAAACTCTGGCGATAAGTTCTGTTTGTTCATCCACTTCTGGACTGAAGTCCTGTTCTAAAAACTGAGGGTTGCGTGTGCATCCGTTTTACAGATCTGAGTCATTTGTGTGCAGACTGCTGTTTCCTTGCCTCTCAGGCAGATGCACTCCGACTTCGAAGGTAGCTCCCAATTAGTCGACTCTTACGACATGCTTCTAGGTAGGCAGTGGGTCTATTCTTGTTTTCCCTATAATAGGGCCCCAAAACCCACACGGGAGGCTACTACACTGACCTAGGTTTTATGGGTACCAGGTAAAGTCCTGGGAGGTAAAGACGGGCAACATCACCGTTCGAATGCCGATTGGTCTATAACAATGTGCGTATAGCATTATTGTACCTGACTTGCTACCTTCGTTAAAAAAAAAGTCCTTTAGTTCTTGAAGATATTTTACTATTTTCTGGTAGTTCTTACGTAACGAGCAGACCGGTTAAAATTTAGAGGATCGGCACTGTTGCAACGGGTTGTCCCATATAGCTGCGCCTCTCTTCACAGAAAGGCTATTCGCCGAGAGCGGCACATAAAGCACGAACTTCTAGCTCCAGCGACGTTCCCCTGTAATGTCTGTTAAAAAAAAAACTAAACCCGTGAACTGCAGTTATACGCGTCCGTAAAACGAACTCACCACCTTTAGAGCCCAAAATGCTTGGGCACTTCGCCACAGAGACTGGTCGGCCAGCTTGCAATTCGAAACACTACCCCTCCCCCCTTTTCATTCACCCCAGTGGTCCTATTCGCGTTTCCCGGTCCATCTAAACACTGGATGACCTTTTATTCATGCTTTCTCTGACTGTTCTACGTCAGAGGGGTGTCACGTTGTTTTGACGCCAATTACATCAGCGCTTATGTCGAGTGTTCTATAGGCCTACTACACGACGACACAGCTTTTAACTTACCAGAACATCTAGAACTGACCCTAACCCCTACCCACAGCGGGAGCCTAGGTCCCACAAGAGACTCTTTTCGAAGAAAAAGGTACAACGTGACACCCTTCTGACCTAGGCCAGACTAAGAAAATTTGTAGACAGGTCGAGAAACGTGAATAGAACTACCCTAGCAAAATGACATTTCTGTGACATTCCCGTGTGTGTATGTGCTCTCGCAATCGTCCGGCCACGAAAGAATGAAACAAAAGATTCATCCACCCGTGACGTTTCCTATGTGCCTACAGCTTATTACCATCTTTGACAAGTACACAAAACGCGCGCACTCACAAATCTGAAATTACATTTATTTACATGTAACTGCCTTCGACATAAACATCAGTGAGGAAAACAAAAAAGAAGTAGTTTGTGAAGCGACTGTTATCTCCATGCATCTCGGAAGCAGTACATTTTGCACGTTGATTTGTTGACTGTTGTGTACACGTTTGTATTTAGACACCAGAGATGGACAACAATGGCGCTTTCAGCAGGTCTACAGAACATGCCAGCTTGGCGGATGTCAATAAGGATGTGGAGAGAGTAGGAAGGTAATTAACACTGAATATAAAATTTTCGTATAAGCCAAATATAATCCACAATCTCCCCCCCCCCCCCCCCCTCTGTTTCAGTAGAATTTAATTTTATCAAAGTAAATCATGTTAATAACACAATGTTAATATAATAAGATTGTCTAATTATCAGTACAATTTCTATCATAATCAACCCAAATCACAGCAGAATGTGAAACAATACAAATTACATTTTGGTCATATAAATAATTGTGTGATATATAAATTCAAAATAACAAATATAAATTCTGAGAATTCAAATAACACTAATATATCCCATTATAAACCTGAGAGTTGAACAGAATATCTATTTTTGTTTGAAAAATTACTACTATTAGATAACATTCTGAGTTATACCAGAGATATAATATATAATTTCAAGATATTTGTCTTTGTACATATAAATAAATATCAACCTTTCAGCCAGGTGCCATCTCCACAGCAAAGGTTGGCTGTAAATGCGACGGATCTCTAACATGCTCTGTCCTTCCACCTGTCTCATACTTCTGTTCCTCAGTCTCTTGATGTTATCCTTCCACTTGTATAGTTGTCAGCCTGTTGCCTATAACTTTCTCCCCAGTACTGTTTTAGTAAGAGTGCTACACCTGCGCTATATACTATAGGTTTGATTTTATGTGCTCAGAATACTGAAGAAGAAGGAGAATTTTCTGTAAGCTACAAAAAACTGGAAGGGGATTAGGCCACAAAGCAAATCAAAAAGACAGTTAATTAGTTGTGTATGCTTTACAGGACATTGCAAAACCAAAAACATAATTTTTTGGCAGTTGTGGTTCTTCTAGACAATTTTTCATTCAGTATTTTGCCATTGCTATCTGAAAGATCAGTTCTTGGTACTACTGTCAAAACTAAAGCAAGACAAATCATCTGCAGCTGAGATCAAACCTGGCAACCCGGCATTATGAAGCAGGTTCGCAACGCCTAAGCCACATATGTCTGTGACAGATGAATGGAGGTGGGAGATAGCTCAATGACAGATGAATGGAGGTGGGAGATAGCTCAATGACAGATGAATGGAGGTGGGAGATAGATCAATGACAGATGAATGGAGGTGGGAGATAGCTCAATGACAGATGAATGGAGGTGGGAGATAGCTCAATGACAGAGATGAATGGGAGATTGACAGAGAATGCAGCTCAATGACAGATGAATGAAGTTGGGAGATAGCTCAATGACAGATGAATGGGAATAGTGGGATGAAGATAGATAGCTCTGTGAATGATAGATGAATATAGAGGACAGGGAGATAGCTTAATGACAGATGCATGGAGGTGGGAGATAGCTCAATGACAGATGAATTTAGGTGGGAGATAGCTCAATGAAAGATAAATGGAGGTGGGAGATAGCTTAATGACATATGAATGGAGGTGGGAGATAACTCAATGACAGATTAATGGAGGTGGGAGATAGCTGCAGTAATGAACCTCAGAATGCTGAAGAGGAAGACAAAGAAGAAAACTGTCAGTAGAATGCACATTAGCTCTTCTAAAATTAATATAAAATAAAAAAGGTACATAAATCATGAATTGTACTTTAACATGATCTCTCCCAGCATTGGCCCTAATATGGGGAAATTAATAATAAACATATTGCCTACTTAACAGACATGTAGTAACAGTAGACTAATTTTGGGCTTCCTTCAAAGTTGGAGTGCATCTGCCTGAGAGAAATTGAACCAACAGTCTGCATATATCTAGCCAAATCAGTGAAATGGATTTGCACTCAGCACTTAAGTTCTGGTACAGGACAAAAGTTTAGAGGTGGGCGAACAACCAGAACTTTCTGTTGGAGTTTAAAGCTGGTGAATGCAAAGAAGTACAAGAAGAAGATAATATGATCCAAACATTTCATTAACCTTAAGTTATGATTTCTTTTTAACAGTTTCACCTACATTGTTATTGCTGGAGTTGTACAGAAAATTCCTGTTGGCAAAACCCCAGGACGGCACCGTAAAGAGGTTTATCATTTATTTTATTCTAATTTAATTGGTCTGTTTCTTAATTTCAGTTTTAAAATCTTTGTCTCAGTGCCACATAATAGTTTGTAGATTTTTAACATGTTTTTTTTTTTTACAAAATGTCTGCCATTTTCTATAAATTAAAAACACAAATTTGCAATCAAACTTCAATTAAAAAAAAGTTACATTGATTAACTGCATGTGTTAATCTCTTACATTTTGTAATGACTTGTAACATTATAACATTGCTTATTTGTATTAACAACACTATGTTCATTTTAGTAACCTGAAGACTTTTACGTTTATGAGTCATTGATTGAGTGTTGCTGAAACTAGATTAAGTGTCTATTTCTCTGCTAGTTTATCATCAGTGTTATTGTTCTGTTGTGCCATTACATATCACATATGGTTTGCAATATATTCCTTCATTCCTTTCTATCCTGTGCAATCCATTTAATATCATAGCACACACCAACATTTCTCCCAGTGTCTGCTCAATGTTTATTTTAGGTCTGCTTTCGTTCGAAATAACCAGCCTTCACAGTCATTTTGCCAAGTGTTGTTTTATTATTACAGACATTCATTAAGTGGTTGCATGCGCAGGTCGACCTAGCCTAAAATGGGTACCAGGATGGCTGTCCTGGGGAAGTAAAAACGGCTGGTGTAATGCTGACCACATCCAGTTACGATTGGTCTGTAAAAATATGGGGCGCTCTTCCCATATACCCGATGCACCTAAGGTGTGAAAAGGGATCTTTGCTTTTTTTTTAAACACATGGAGAAGAGAGCTGGAGACTGAAGTTAGAAATATGGGGAGGACATGGGGAGAGCTGCATGCGATAACAAAGGATACAAGTGTTTGTTTGGTGATTCCTTGATCGTTTTTTCTCAGGATTTGTCAAATAAAGCAGCATCTTTTTTATATTATAAATGTTGTTACCAATGCAATGATTGTTTTTTATTTCTTCACCCCTCTTGAATTCATCCCATTTTATATTCAACATTTTCTTCAGGCATTTGTTTTGTTGTTTACGTTCACCGGCTGTAAACTCCGGTGGAAAGACCTGGTTGTTCGTCCACTTCTGGACTTTGGCTTTGTTCCAGTATCTGAGTTTTGCATGTGCATCCGTTTTACATCCTTGCATCTCAGGCAGATGCCCTCCGACTTCCCCCGCCCCCAATCTTTCTAAATTGGGGGCTCTGGCCTCTAGCCTGAGACTATGCCCTATCTCAAAATTGTGGCCCCTGAGTAAACAGCTGGCCAAGTGGTTGGAGCATTGAACTATCATGTGGGAGACCCAGGTTTGATCCTCAGTAAGGGATTGACATTTTTTTTCTATCAGAGCCAAAAATACAAATTCCTACCCAAATAATTCATGGCAACTGCACTAGTAAAGTGGCCTAAGTCTGACATAGCCCTAAGCTCTACAAGGCCCTATGGGTGGTAAACACAGGCAGTATGATTAAAGAAAAACTGTTTTGTATTTGTTTTATCTTCGCATTCACCAGCTGTAAACTCCAGCATAAAAATCTGGCTGTTCATCCACTTCTGGACTTTGATCTTATTCAAGAATCTAGTTTTATTTGAACATTCGTTTTATGCATGTGGTCTATTGATAAACAGACTATACTTAGGCACACATACTCCAGCTTCAAAGGACACCCCCTAATTATACTACATTTATGAAATGAATATGTTAGGGGGCTGAAGATCTATTCTTTTTTACCATGCCACAATAGACTCCATGATAAGTAAGTAAGTTTTACCCCACCAGGACATCACACAGAGCTATAAACACCAAGTGACACAAAGTCCCACCATGCAGATGAGGATCACTCATGGATAGGTTATTGAAACCCTGTTCCACCCCAGGGTGGGGTTTCAAAATAATGAAAAATTGCATCCACAAGGGAACAACTTATATAATAATATTTTTAGTACCTCATATGGGGATTAATTAAATAAATATTGACATGTTTTAAGCTATTTTTGCATCTCTTTTCAGCCTTCTCCAGTGAGAATGAGGAATAAATTACTCTCATCAAAAAACAAACCAGGTGAGTATTGGGCCTTTGGCTTCATTATTGTCTTATACATTACTGAGGGTTTAACAGAGTCAAGATGACAAAATGCTAAGATTCTTCTGGCTAGCTCCCTTTTATGACATGCTTGTGTAGTGAGTATTTTTCTATCTCCAAAATAGGGCCCGAAAACCCACATGGGTGAATAGATAAACTGATATTTGTCTCTTTGAAGGGGAGGGGGAAGTTAAAGATTCTAGCATCTACCTCTAGCTCCAGCAGTGTACTCACTCCCAGCTGAATGATTCTATCCAGATATGGATGCTCTGTTTATTCTGCTGCACATTTTACTTGATCCTAGAGAGCTTTCACCACATCAGCTTTATTGTAAAGTAGCTCCCCACCCAGAGCGGTGGCAGCAGTTAATTGATCATCCTGTTCGTTACCTAGCATGCCTGAATTTAAATTGGGAAAAACCACAGTGAGCTTTTTGTCTTTCCTTATCAAGCCAGAAATAAACACCCTTACCTGTACACACCAGCCATGAGGCCTTAAAACTTCATGCTAAAGACCCCATGTCCTACACCCATGTTCCTCAGCCCCTGGGCCATGACCCACTGATGGGCTGCAGAAAAGTCTCTGTTGGCCGCCATAAAAGTTTGCTCAGTCATGTGATTCAGGGTAGGTATAATTTTAGGATTATAGGATTATCACCTCAAGGACTTCATGTTTGTGTGCAAAAACTTATTCAAGCATGTAGATAAATAATAACCAAATGGATAAACTGCATTGCAGCGCTTTTTATATCAGAAACAATGCTCCAGCCATGTATATCAGATCTTCTAACCTCTAAGAACCAGCAAATGTGGCATTAGATGAAAACTGTAATTTTATGACGTCAAATTTAGGAAGTAAACTGCCATTGTAATTTATTTTTGTTATCTGCTTGGTTAGCTGTAACCCCTGTGTGGGTTGCGGGGCCCCATTGTGGGGAAAACAAAAATAGTCCCACTGCCTCCCCAAAAGCATGTCGTAGAAGTTGACTAATTGGGGAGCTTCCTTTGAGGTCGGAGTGCATCTGCCGGAGAGGCAAGAAACCAACAGTCTGTATTTAAGAGAATGAGATCTGTAAAACTGATGCACACGCAAACTCAGGTTCTGGAGCAGGACTGCAGTTCAGTAGTGGACGAGCAACCAGAACTTTCCACCAGAGTGTACAGCTGGTGAACGCGAAGAAGAAGAAGAAGGTTAGCTGTCAAATAGGTTGTAAACAAATTTCTACTGTTTTAGTGGGCATCAGGTGTAAAAAGTGTTATGGAACACTGTACTACACCACCCTAAAAAGTGGTAAATACATGAAATACTGATGAGAAAGAGAGAGAGAGACAGAGAGAGTCTTGCCCTAAATGATTTCTTTGATTTTTAACACTGAGTTGAGTTAGGAACTGACATCACAGCCCTCGGGGAAATCCCATTGTGCTCCATCCTCATCTTCAGCAGCCAGCGCAGAGGTCAAATACTGATGGTTATCGGTCACAATCTGGTTATGTCTGTCTTGCCTTTCCTCTGAGTGTTGCGAGCCGGCCAGACCCTCTGGTTACACCCAGGTGCCTCATTCACTCCAAGCCATGATAATCTTGTTTCTTTACTGATTCCGTTGCTTGCTTCCAAAGGGCCTTAACCACATCTGCCTTGTCATGTATCAATTCACCACCCAGTGGTGCAGATCCAGCCAATCTGTCTGCCTGTTTAAAATCACTCCTCAGCGAGCAGAAAAGAGAGAGTAATTTGAACACTGATATACCATCTAAAATAATTTATAAGAAAACATATTTTAGAACTTTTAAAGTAATCACCCTTTACATGAACAACAGTGTCTTTAAAAAAAACACATCACTATCTCATGTAATAGTTTCATGTTTTTTTTAAACCTCCAGACAGAAGAATTTCCTGCAAAGACCTTGGCAAGGGTGACTGTGAAGGCTGGCTATTTAAACGAAAGCAGACGGGTAAAACATTGAGCAGACACTGGGAGAAATGTTGGTGTGTGCTAAAACATTACAGCTTGTACTGCTATAAGGACTTGAATGTGAGTTACCAATATGCAATCATCATCAGACTGTTATCTTGAAACTCGGTACACACACTGAAGATCTAAATTTTTTTATTTACGTTTTACAATGTTTGTGAGGAGGTTGCATGGTCTCAAGGCATGGTGTCAGCCTCGAGTGCTGGAGGTTCCAGGTTCAATCCTCAGTAAGGTCTGGGATTTTTTCACGTGGACTTGGACTTCTAGTAATTCCCACTGGTTTCTGGGTGGTGAGACTGGACACTCGTGCGCATTGTTGAGCACATAATAAATCCCTTGCAGTTGGAAATCGAAAAGAGTAGCCTAACAGTGCTGCCCGGGCAAAATTTAGAGTTAAAAATCCAACCAAAGTATTTCAGGATCCTCGCTGGTGCTACAGAGCCTGTGCACTGTGCTGAGCTTCTTCAGACTCAGATGAGTTAGAAGAAGAATGGAGCACTTATGGGTGCCATGATGTTTGTCCATTGTTCAAACCTCAAACTTACCATATTTGCTTAGCCAGCCACAGGGATGAATGGAGGTGGGGATGTCTGAAGCTTCTTCTTCTTCTTTTTAACTTCCAATAGAGCATAGGTCCTCAACCAACTCACGCCAAGTCAATCTATCCTAGGCTATTGCATGCAGCTCTTCCCAAGTCATCCCCATCTTTTTAACTTTGCTTTCTAGCTTCCTTCTCCATGTGTTTTTTGGTTTTCTTTTATTTCTATGCTCGAGTATGTTCCAGTGCAAAGAAAATTCTAGTTATATTATTCTCTTGGTTTTCTCAAAGTGTGTACTATCCAACACCAGCGTCTTTTATTCACTTCTTGGTCCACAAAAACTTGTTTAGTTCTTTCCCAAAGCTCCACATTAGTGATACTGTCATCGTACAATTTTATTCCCTCTACTCTGAACAGCCGCCAGTTTTTGATTGTTTGTAGTTTCTTATTAATTGTCTTAGTTGTTATCCATATCTCCGCTCCATACAAGAGTACTGATTTGACATTAGAATTAAAATTCTTTAGTTTAGTATTAGTTTTAATTTCTTTTGACCACAAATTTCATAGCACTATAAAAGCCCCTCTTGCCTACTGTATTCGCACCTTTCTATCTCCACAAGCTCTCTTATCCCTATCCACACCACTGCCCAAGTAGATGCATGACTCCCATCTCTTGGAGTTGGACACCACCAAGAGAAACTGCACCACTACCTGCCTGATCCATTCTCACCAAGTCGTCTTGTCCCTATCCGAACACCATCAGGTAATTTCGTGCAGCAGGGAAACCAACCCTGAGCTTCATGAACTCAGGTGGGCCCACTCTCTGAAAACGTCTAGGAGCTCGTGGGCCGAAACGTTTGTCGACGAGAGATTACTTCTACTGACGATTGGTAGATCCTTGCTGTACATGCTCCCCTGTGGAATTTATTCCTATCACCATATTTGTAGTAATAAACTTTAAGGCTCAGAATGCCAAAAGAAGAAGATTGGTTTAACTTTAGTGGTTGGGGTGTATAGAGAAAAATTCAGATAACAGATTAAAAATAAACTGTAAACTCAAAAGAATTAAACTGAAGTTTAAAATGAGGCAGACAAAGAGGACAATGCATAGAATATTCAGGCAAGGGGGCTACGTGGTCTCAAGGCATGGTGTCCACCTCAAGTGCTGGAGGTGCTGGGTTCGATCCTTGGTAAGTGCTGGGATTTTTTTTTCCGTGGACTTGGACTTCTAGTAATGTTTCCTGGTCTCTGGGTAGTGAATTCAGAAGCCCGTGTGCATTGTTGCGCAAATTAAAAAAAACCTTAGCAGTTGGAAATCCACAAGAGTGGCGCTGCCCGGAGCCATGATATTGGTCTGTTGTTCAAACTTCAATATTTAGGCAGACGTACAAACACATGGTCTCAGCAAATCAAAAGAGAGGGTCAGTCAGAGAGATGAGTGATATATGAAATAATAAACCTTTTGGGCTCAGAATGCTGAAGAAGAAGAAAAGACGGAAAAGAAAAAGAGGACAGTTTGTTTAAAAGTGTAACTGGTCATCAGTTTGAAATGAAGACTGGTTGAAAGAATGTTTACAAAAGTTAACTTAAAAAAAAAAAAAAAAAAAATGGTGTCTGTAACTGAACTGAAGATAATATTTATATAACTGCCTAATTTGTTGCTGTCATTCATGATTTCTAGGACCTTAAAGCTGAGAGCATCATTCATCTACAAGCATTTCAAGTGTCGCCAGCATCGGATATTAGGACCAGAAAATTGTGAGTTGAACTTTCATACACTACACTGGCTGCATTCTGTGGCTTTTTATAAAATGAGCTGTGGAAAAAATGGGATTAAAGAACTTTTTTCTTTACTTAGTCACTCCTCTTCTAGCTTGTGATGTAGAAGTTTCCCAGAGAGGTCGCCAGATTTCTCTATCACAGTTTTTTTTGGCTTTATTCCATCTGAGTCCTCTGTTGGATGTTGTCTTCACGGTAAACTCTGGGTCGTCCTGGTAGTCTGATTCCCTGGTTCTTGATCTCCTGTACATGCTGGCTGTGGTGGCTAATTTACTCCCATGCAGCAGACATGTTCTGACCATGGTGACTGTGACTGATCCATGTTAGTTTGTGGCCTGGGTTTCAAAGTCATGATGTAATGTCTGACTGTGAACTTTGTTCCTTCATGTCACCAACCACCTTACTCAGTTGCCTAATTTCTGAGGCCTGAAGCTGGCTTCTGTGAGCTATTGTCATTGCTCATGACTCACACCCATAGGTCAGGATTGGCACATAGATAGAGCGGTATACAGCCATTTTCTTCCTCTTGCTAATTTCTCTTTTGGCAAGAAACCCTCGGTTTATGGCCTGGAGGAGTCTCCCAGCTGCTGCTTTGTGAGCAGCCAACTTTGACTTTATTCCCCCCCCCCTTAATCGTCTATTTTAACTCTTAGGTATTTGAACCTGCTCCAGTGCCTCTTGTCCCATCATGATCGGATGTTTCTTCTCTTGAAGCCTTATTAAAAATATTTGAAAACAAGAGTCTTATGACGAATATTTAGACCATCAAAGATGCAAACATTGGGGAATGGAGAGTCAGCAGAAAAAGCAAAACTTATAATCTGTTTAAATCACCATTGATCATTGGCATCCTAAGGGCCAATAGACTGAAAAGGCTGGGGTATACAGAAGGAATGTCAGACGACAGAGAGATTAAAAACTGTATACACAAGGGAGGTGAATGGTCGTAGACCACGAGGCAGACCAAGAAGACAGTGGAGAAGTAATATCCAGACAGACCTACAAGCACTTTCCTCTGGAATGAGAAGACCAACCAGAGGTATGAACGGAACCCCAAAGGCTCGAAATGCTGAAGAAAATGACTACAGATATTTACTATATAGCACTTAATGATAAAAATCATTACCATCATCTCTACATTGCAAAGCGCTATTTTAGAGAGAACAAGAAGAGGCACACTGTCCATTAACAAGTCACTCATAAAAGATGCTAAATTAGGGGTTTGCAAAAATTGTTGGGCAGAAAAGTATAGATATTGCAGTCTTGGTGTAATCCACAACACACAGTGTCAACCGGCCTTTCTAATGGCCAATGCAAAAAAGCAGAGGAATCATCATCCCCTTGCCCCGTGTGGATTCTGGGGCTCCATGGTGGGGAACACAAATAGGTACCCTGCTTCCTAACAAATATGTCATAAATGGGGTCAACATTCTGCATATATAATAAGCTAGATCTGTAAAATGCATGTGCATGGAAAACTCAAGTTCTTGAATAAAACAGGAACTAGTCCAAGAAACCCTGTTCAACTATGTGACACTGTTGTTTTAGGTCACCCAACAGTTATGATGTAACTTGCTGTCCAATTTGATTGAGGTTTTTTGCAGCTGAATATCTTTTCCAATCCTTATAATTTTTTGGTTTTTTTTCAGTGCATTCAAGATCCATAACTCAGGAACAACATTCTATTTTGCTTCAGAAAGGCAGAGTGACATGGGCAAGTACGTAGGTTGTGTTGCTGTAGAAATGTAATTATAAATGTTGCATTGATTTCTTCTATGAGTTCCTATGCCTCATTGGGGTAGGAACAAGAATAGACCCACTGCGCCCCCCCCCCCCCCCCCACAATAATGTCATACAAGTTTGTTCTTTTTTGGGTATGTGTGTGTGTGTGCAGGTTTCAACTACATCATTTATCCATCTCTTTGTTGGTCTTCCCCTCGCCTTACTCTCAGATATTCTGCTGTAAAAAGTCTCATATGCAGTTTGGTTTCGCTGCATTCTCACTAGACGGCCATTGGTTTTATAATTTGTCTCTCAATATAATCCAGACATGGTCTCCATTCCCACTTTCTGTCTATTGTATCTCTTATAATCGTAACCCAGTCCCTTCTGTATTGTTAGTGACCTTGAGGAGACCGTGTATTTTATGTGCTAGTGGCATTTCACCTAAAAAGGTCCTAGACTTACTGTCAGAGACCTTTCCCAGCCCTGCCGACAGAGTTCTATTGAACAGAGTACTAGTTAGACAATAAAACCAAACCTGGCATCTACAGGAAGCAAATTAAGAAATTAGAAAGCATTTGTTGAAGTGGTTGACACAGTCGACTTTGATTTTAAAAATAGGGATCTCCAACCTTTAGGTGGCTTTGCTCCCCCCAAATCCCCCCCCCCCGACTATATTACAAGGCCTCCTCCCACACCACCAACATAATAAAATGTGATTAAAAATTAGGAGGATAGTATTCTTAATCTACAATTAAATGCTGCACATGTTACATTAATTAGATTTTTAAACAGTAGATCTACAAACTGGGAGCCACCATGGTATAGCTCCTAAATGCTCATCTACAAATCAGAAGGTCATGGGTTCGAGTTCTGACACAGTGCTATGACTTTTTCCAAAAATGACCCCAGCTCCCAGGTCGACCCAGCCATAAATGGGTACCACATATAGTCCTGGGAAATAAAGGCAGCTGGAGTGATGTTGACCACATCATCCTCAGAGTGCCGACTGGTCAAGCCCTCTATGCTCAAAAACACCGGAAGGTGTGGAAAAGGGTCCTTTACTTTAGATCTACAGACTGCTCCTAAAAAGAAAAATTTCTTCGGATTTAAGTTTAAAAAATAACTTAGCATATATTTTATTTATAAT
Organism: Candidula unifasciata; assembly: GCA_905116865.2. Classification (NCBI taxonomy): domain Eukaryota; kingdom Metazoa; phylum Mollusca; class Gastropoda; order Stylommatophora; family Geomitridae; genus Candidula; species Candidula unifasciata. The sequence goes on along the minus strand of CAJHNH020000723.1, from coordinate 149,684 downwards.
TAAACTGGAGAAAAAAACTGTTGGTAGAACAAATTATTACAAGTACAAATGGACTCATTTTCAAAATTACATGACGCCTTTCCCCCTCCCCCACAGAACTTCAATATGCCCTACCCTCAGGGGACTGCGATCCCCAGGTTGGAGACCACCACTTTCATAGCTCAAAACAAACTTGACTATACAAATATTCATTTGCCTATTGCTTAGTTCAAGACACTAACTCACGAAGTTCTCCATCTCAGGTGGATGAACAAAATTGGCCTTGCAGCCATCAACTATGATGCCAGTCCTGACAGCACAACCAGTGGGTTTCCCCAGCCAGGACAACTGTCTGTGCTACGTAAAGAGAGCAAAGGTAGATCTTCTTCTTTATTCACACTTAAAAGGGTGGTTGGCAGGTTGTGTTGTGGTTTTCAGCAACACACTGTGTCAACCGCCCTTTCTATTGGCCAATGCAGAAAGTGAGGAATCATCATCGTCTTGCCCCGTGTGGGGAACAAAAATAGGTACTCTGCTCCCTAACAAATATGTCATAAAGGTTGACTAATAAGAGGTGTTTTTTTTCGAAGTTGTGTTCATTCCTAAAAGGGTGGTTGGCAGGTTGTGTTGTGGGTTTCAGCTAGGTTTGATATCTGCACCTTTCAGCCCAAACTATACAATTTCAGCAAACCTAAACTGGTCGCCTTTAACGGCATGCTTATTATGGGCAGCAACATATGACCCTTTCACAGAGGTTGGTTATTCGTGAGTAGAAGACTGGAATATGGAGATACAGATTAAGACAGACTGTAAGAACATGAACTCCGTCTTAAAAACAGAGCTTATCAATGTACGTTAACCAAAAACTATTGAAAAATACATAATCATCGAAATTATAAAGTAGAAACAAAAATAATTGTATGGTTGGGGGTCATCACAACATGAGGAACTGTATTAAGGGTCGCAGAATTAGGAAAGTTGGGAACCACTGATAAGTAACCATGTAACCAGATGAGTATAAACACTGAACTCTTGTTGTTTTATACAGGTGGTTACAGTGACAGTGAGGAGGAAGGAGAAGATGCATCAGGAACACCAATGTTTGGGGGCAGTATGCAGTCTTTGACCAGCATATCATCAGTAGACAGTTCCTCGTCATATGTGTCCTCAGTCTCCAGACGTCCACATGTAAACAATGGCCAAGGTACAGACATTCAATTTACTTAAACACGACTGGCTCCAGCTGACGAGTCATGCTGCTGACGTAACCAGGCCAGGCTAAGGATGCGTTATTGCAGCGGTTCTCAAACAAGAAATAAACTATTTTTGACAGTGGCAAGAGAAGACAACTTACATTTTAACTTTTAAGTATCTACATACCTTCTTTAATAATTGCACAATTTTGAGTAGACATTTGTTGATTATTGCTTTGGCACCCAGTTTGAGAACCACTGCGTTAACACATTGTTAACCCAACCCAGTGGCGTCAGCAGCACGGCCGGTCATGGCTTAATCATTTACTTATCTGTGACTCTCTGGCTTAAAGTTTAATGAAATCATTTTAAAATGTAATTCTTAATGTTTATCAGGGTAGAAGATAATCAACACTGAAAAAGGGGGGGGGGGGGAGATAGAGGGATTTTCAGGTTGCAACTGGTACTGTTAACATGTTGACTCTTCCTTGGCTACTGAAGAAGGGAACAGAACATATGAGGGAACGTCTAGAGTGCAGTATGTCAGTTTTTGATCAATTAATTCATTCTTTATCAGGGGTTGTTTCCTGTGGTGTGCATTTAAGAAAAAGTCAATTCTCATAGCTTTCAAGCAGTGGTATGAGAATCGCACCATGGGAGAGATTGGAGCCTGACTATGTTATTTTCCCATAGTTAGCACTGAATGCATTGCGGCCAACCTTCATTGTGGTGATGGCAATCTTTTAAATTTTTTTTTCTTCAAATTATGAAATTGATTTTGTCAACCAGTCTATCTGTCCATAATGTATTTGCTCCAAGTTGATTCCCTTTTTAAGACTACCATATCCTTAATATTTTTGTATCACTTTGCATTGTCATCTACAAAGCGTGTTTGTTCAAAATTTGAGCTCAAAAGCTTATCAGGAAATATTTTGAAAAAAATTTTTTTGGCCAGACATAGCTACATACAAAAAATGACCCTAATAAAAAGTTATAAAAATAAATAAAGATCATTTTTTATGCCAGTAGTGATGTTAACTCATATTTTTATAGATTTGCTGGCACTGAAGTGAGTGATGTGGACCATGCAGGCCTTTGAGTTTGTATATACGGTTTTATACCAAAGAAAGAGACTGATTATAAACAACATATTCATTCCAAGATTAAGCTACCAGTGCCAAACATGGACATTATCCAAAGCCCATGTACGCTATCTAAAGCCCATGTACGCTATCTAAAGCCCATGTACGCTATCTAAAGCCCATGTACACTATCTAAAGCCTATGTGCGCTATCTAAAGCCCATGTACGCTATTTAAAGCCCATGTACGCAAAATCACCATTTGCGAAATGAGACATATGAGACAAGCCGCCAACCCAACCATCGGAGATCGAGTGAATAATGATACTGTCAGACAAACTGTGGGAACGACACCTTGTACCAGATTCATCGAGAAACAGGAGATCAAGTGGTTTGACCATCTCGTCAGAATGCAGCAAGATCCAGTATCATCACACACAATACATCTCTGAAGATCAGCCACAAGAGCAAGAGGACAGCCATGAAACATGGATCGACATCATTAAAGACACTCTACGGCTTCACAGCATGATAATGGCCAGTGGCAGCCAGCGTGTACTGGATGGCAAATTATTTCTCCCCACAGTGCTTAACAGGAGAAATGGTTAATGATGATGATGATTATGACGACAATTTAGTATTTAAAAAATTATCATTACATTTTTCTTCAGAGGTTCTTCGTCATATGATTGATTCCATACATCACCTGGACTTGACAATTGATGGCAAGGATAAAACACAGCAGCGACAGAGTCGATGTACGGTCACCCAGAAACTGCCAGGTGATATCAATCGAGCAGAGGTTGGACAAGTTGAGAAAACTGTTATCACTTCAAAGAACACTCCAGGTGAGAAACTACTGCAGCCAGATTTTTGAGAATTTTTTTTCATTTTTAAAGACAAAGATTTTTTTTTTCTTGATCTGTTTGTTGGCTCTCAGGACTGTGAGAAAAAACAGCAGTCAGTCTTATGATCATGATAACATTACAGTGTTTTATGAAAAGATGTTGGTTGATGCTTTGTCTGTTGATGCCTTGTTTCATGTCTATATTGGGCAAGACTATGGTCACATTAGTTGCACTGTCCTTTGCAGTAGAACAGGGGTCACATTTGTGTTGTCATGATGACCACACGGGTCATATTTGTGTTGTCATGAGGGCCACATTTGTGTTGTCATGAGGGCCACATGGATCACATTTGTGTTGTCATGAGGGCCACATGGGTCACATTTGTGTTGTCATTAGGGCCACATTTGTGTTGTCATGAGGGTCACATTTGTATTGTCATGAGGGCCACATTTGTACTGTCATGAGGGCCACATTTGTATTGTCATGAGGGCCACATTTGTGTTGTCATGAGGGCCACATTGGTCACATTTGTGTTGTCATTAGGGCCACACGGTGACATCTGTGTTATCATGAGGGCCACATGGGTCATATTTGTGTTGTTATTTATGACAGCTAACTGAAGTCATTTAATATAAATTTTTACTTGCAAAGGACCGTATGTGGCCTGCAGGTCTTACTTTAATGGAGGTACCAGAACCAACCTTACCTTAATTTTTTTTTGCTATTTTTTTTTTTTTTGGCTTAGCAATAGCTGGCCATTGCTTTCTGAACAAAGATACAAACAAACACTGCAACAAAAACTTGTCAAGATTTGTGTGAACAAAATGACATGGCCAAACCCACATTTACCTGGTAAAACAGTAAGTTATTTTTGAATGTATTTGACTGTGTATTTCAGTTAGAAGGATTATTTTTTTTGCCTAATTATATTGAATTGCTACTGTGAAATGTGTCAGCTGTCATTGTTTAGCACTTTGTTGCTTCCCAGTATCCTAAAGGTTGCTAGCTCAAATCCACACTGAGTCGGATTAAAAAAAAATGACTTTTCTCTCAGGTTGACCAGGCCTTAAATGGGTACAAGGTGAAATCCTGGGAAGTAAAGGTGGTCGGTTTGATGTTGACCACATCAGCCAGTGAGTGCTGATGGGTATCATAAAACAGGTCTAGCACCATATACCCAGTACGCTGAAGATGTGGAAAAGGGTCCTATTCTTCTAGCACTACATACCCAATTTGCTTAAGGGCATGGATTGAATGCTGAATAAAGAATCAACATCACAGTACTCAGGACACTCCCATAAGTGTTCCATACCTATCTTTAGCAACAAGCAAAGAGTTCCAAAACCAATGGCACCAGTAACTTCTGATCGTATATCTATCTCACTTTGAGTGTTGAGCGTCAGCCAGATCCCCTGGTAACCTTTTGTAGCGCCATTCTCCATAATGATCTGTCTGTGCCTCCACAATGTTCGCTCACTCCCAAAGAGCCCTCACAACATCTAGCTTGTCACACATCATTTCACCATCAAGTGGTGCAGAACCGGCCAGTCTGTCTGCTTGCTCATTTCCCAACACACCAGCATGATCTGCAGAAAATATTTAAGTGCATGGAATAGGGTCTTATCTTTTATTGTAGCAGGTGCCTGACAATCCCCATAGAGCTTCTACAGCCACATTTTGGAGAACATTAGAATTGACCCATTGCCCACCACCCCATTCCCTCCCTTCTAACAAGTTCAAAAAGGCGACTAATTAGAGTTTGTTACCTTTGATCCAAATGATGATAATTTTAAAAATTTTTTTACTATAGTATAATCACTGAGTAACTGTTTCTTCCGTAGGCAAAAGAGTTGGAGCTGCAAGAGATTGAAAGTTTGCTGAAAAAGCCAGTATCAGTGGATGAACTGTACAGATTTGTGGAGACCCATAACCTGCAACCCCAACACATGCAGACATATTTGTGACAGCGTGATCAACAACAGTTGTCAGTGTTAGCAATATTTGAGACAGTGTGAACATTGCGACTGTGTGAAAAACATTTGTGACAGTGTGAAAATTGGTGACAGGCGATGTCTACAAATTTGATTGTAAGAACAACATGTATGAACTATTGTGACAATAGTGGTGGCAGTGTAAATATTTGTTTCAGTGTGAAAACGAGGTTTGATATTGTGATGTCAACAAAAGTGATACTAAGAAGATAAGAAAAACATTTGTGACTGTGTGAACAACTCTGATATTGTGATGTCAACAAAGGTGATACTAAGAATAACATATGTGAAAGTGTGAACAACAACTCCTGACATTGTGATGTCAATAAAGGTGATACTAGGAACGAACACCATTTGTGACAGTGTGAATGACAATTTTGACATTTTAATATCCACAACAGTAATAGTAAGAACATTTGTGGCCTGTGAACAACATTTGTGGCAGTGTGATCAACAGCAACCTATGATACTGTGATCAACTATAGTTGCCAGTGTTGTCAACAGTTGTGACAGTATGAGCAACATTTATGGTTATTTGAACAATACAGTAGGAGCGGCTGGCCAAACAGTTAAGAATGCAGGGTTCTTGGTAAAACAATTAAGAATGCAGGGCTGTTGTGCAGGAGACCTGGTTTTGAATCCTCAGTAGGGTTAAACATTTCTTCTGTTGGAGCAAAAAATAAAATCCAACCTGCACAGTCCATGGCGACAGCACTAGCCATGCAGCCCTAAATCCTCAGCCTCAAAGATGCCCCTCTGCCTACACCATAAAAGTGTTAAATACAAGCAGCAATCATATATGTTTGGCAGAACAGTACAGTTGTGACAGCAAGTGAAACATAAACATTTATTTCATGATTTAAAATGGTGTCCTTGTTTTCTCAATGTAGGTCGGAGGGAAGACCTCATGAAAGTTTAAAAATTAGACTTCCACAGTGCACCTGATAGGTGAAATATAATCTGTGTAGATGGTAATTTTAAACCAGAACTTATGTTATATATACAAAAATAGTATCTATCCTTTGTCTACATAAAAAACTTTTCTTAGGCTACATACAAAACTAGAACCTGCTCTCTGTGGCTACATAAAAAACCAGAACCTATCCTATAAGTAAGTAAAGATTCCTATTCATGCCTTTAGGCGCATCGGGCATGTGGGAAGAGCATTCATATTTTTACAGACCAATCGGCACTAGGTGGTAATGTGGTCAGCATTGCGCCTGCAGTCTTTACTTCTCCAGGACTTAAATCCTAGTACCTATTTTAGGCTGGGTGGACCTGCGACGCCCCATTTCATGATAAAAATCCACACAGCCAGCAGTGGGTGTCAATTGCGGTACGTTTGAATTACGAGTCAGACTCACAACACCTAAGCCACAGATGCTGCGAACCTATCCTATGGCTACATAAAAAAAACTAGAACCTATCCTATGACTACATACAAAATTAGAATCTATCCTGTGGCTACATACAAATTTAGAACCTGTACTAAGGCTACAGACAAAATTAGAACATATTTTAAGGCTACATACAAAATTAGAACCTGTTCTATGGCTAAAGAAAAAACTAGAACCAATCCTATTGCTACATACACATTTAGAACCTGTTCTATGGCTACATACAAAACTAGAACATAATCTGTGGCTACATACAAAATTAGAACTTATCCTATGGCTATATACAAGGTGACTTTAGGGTGGTTTTTTTCCAATCGGAGTTCATCTGTCTTATAGGCAAGGAACCAACAGTCTGTATATAAAAAAGCCAGATCTAGAACAGGATCAAAATCCAGAAGTGGATGAGCATCCAGAACTTTCTGCTGTATTACTGCGGTGAAGACTAAGAAGAATAAGAAAAAATATATCAGCACACAGGTGTCTTCTTCTTCTTTTCTCTACTCCTGGAATACCTCGCGGTGTCAGGGGAGGAAGATCTCTGGAACGGGCCCTTCTGTTTGCTTCGTGTATAGTTCTTTTCAGTGTCTCTGATATTTCTGCGGTCCATGTTTTGCGTGGTCGACCTCTGGATCTGTTACCTTTTTATCTGTATAACATTGCTATCTGTGGTGCCCAGTCTGCTGCCAATCTAGTTACATGGCCAAACCATTTGATTTGTTGTCTAGCTATAAAGTCCAGTATTGGTTCTATGCTGATTCTCCTTCTGATATCATCGTTCCTAAGTCGATCTTTCCTAGTTACACCTAACATAGTAGGTAAACAATTCATTTCTGTTGTGACTATTTTTTGACTTCTGAAGACAGGGTCCATATTTGACATTGATAGCAGAGCGTTGGTAAGAATATTGTGTTAAACAGTGTTCTTTTAGTGTTTATTTTAACATGCATTTCAAAACTGGTGCCATCTGGCCTAAAACTTGATTGGCTTTATTGCATCTTTGTTGGATTTCTTTATTCATTCTTCCATCTTCTGAAAAAATGCTTCTAGGATATGCAAAAATCCTTTGCCTGCTTTAACTGGTGTTCATCAATTTTGACATTGGTGGTTCTTCCTTTTCTGGAGAATGTCATCACTTCTGTTTTGTCTACGCTGATCTTCATATTGTTGTTGTCACATTTTGAGTGGAGTCTTTTAATATATTCTTGTAGCTGTTCTGCTGTTGGTGCTATGATTGCCTATTCATCAGCAAAAAGCTGTTCATTTAGTAATTCTCTGATGTTGTCACCCTCGCTGATTGTTAGCCGATTTACAAATGTGGTTTACATATGTGATGAACAGGTGTGAACCCAATATATTCAGGTCAGCAGTCGAGAAGGAAGAAGAGTTAGAGGTAAGAAAAAAAAAACTAGGTCAGTGAATAAATACAGCAGCTGGTGGTTATAGAAGTGGTGAACTATATATCCAGAATCGGAAGACACTGTCGAGTAGCAATTAGATGCTCGCCTACAGAATAGAAGGTCGTGGGTTCAGGTCCCAAGTGGGGGGAAAAAAATACCTGGTTCCCAGGTCGAATGGGTACTAGATGAAGTCCTGGGAAGTAAAGGCAGCCAGAGTGATGATTACCTCATCGCCTACCAATTGCCGATTGGTCTATAAAATATAGGTCTAGCCCTGTATGCCCAATATGCCTAAAGCTGTGGAAAAAGGTCCTTTACTTTACATGTTAAAGAGCTAGCACAAAACATGTTTTCCACATCAAGCCTGCTGCTTTCAACGACACAAAATACATTTCATGCTCGGAACACTGAGACTGGCGTCCTGCGTGCAGAGTAGCTTGCATCAGTTGATCAGACTCAGATCAGGGGCATATCATGAATGTTCTGTCTAGAAAATTAAGGTATGTGAGGTAACCAGCAGACTGAAAGATTTACTGCTGCCACTCCTCTGGGTGATGAGCAACTTTATGATAAAGCAGACATGATGAAGCCTCTCTGGGAATCAAATGGACAGTGCAATAGAACAGAGAATCCATAAACTCAATGGCTAATTTAAAGAGGGGAGTCAGCAGAAGTTCTGGAAGATTATCAACACTGGAGGGGTAGAAGTTCTGGAAGATATTCAACACTGGAGGGGAGTAGAAGTTCTGGAAGATATTCAACACTGGAGGGGAGAAGAAGTTCTGGAAGATATTCAACACTGGAGGGGAGAAGAAGTTCCGGAAGATATTCAACACTGGAGGGGAGAAGAAGTTCTGGAAGATTATCAACACTGGAGGAGTAGAAGTTCTGGAAGATTATCAACACTGGAGGAGTAGAAGTTCTGGAAGATATTCAACACTGGAGGGGAGTAGAAGTTTGGAAGATATTCAACACTGGAGGAGTAGAAGTTCTGGAAGATATTCAACACTGGAGGAGTAGAAGTTCTGGAAGATTATCAACACTGGAGGAGTAGAAGTTCTGGAAGATATTCAACACTGGAGGGGAGTAGAAGTTTGGAAGATATTCAACACTGGAGGAGTAGAAGTTCTGGAAGATTATCAACACTGGAGGAGTAGAAGTTCTGGAAGATATTCAACACTGGAGGGGAGTAGAAGTTTGGAAGATATTCAACACTGAAGGGGAGTAGAAGTTTGAAAGATATTCAACACTGGAGGGGAGTAGAAGTTCTGGAAGATATTCAACACTGGAGGAGTAGAAGTTCTGGAAGATATTCAACACTGAAGGGGAGTAGAAGTTCTGGAAGATATTAGTTAGTTAGTTGGGTTATCCTCATTGCACTCCGGACATGTCCATAGGTGCTCAGATCCTCCCCTCAGTATGAACCCCAACGTCCGATGGCTAATAGTACCAGTTCTATGTTGATTAACAAGTCTTCTGGCGTGTCTGGTGTGCGTCTCGTTTTTTGCTGTGCCGATCTTAATTCCCAAGTCTGCCATTCTGGCGAGTCATGTGGATTCACTGCCACCAAAGTCCTCTATCCTTCCCATTTCTCTGAGGGCATTAATAATATCAGCATGATCCATAGGCTGACCGTCGGTAGTGATAGCGGATCCAGCCAACCTGTCAGCTCTTTCATTTCCATTGACGCCTGCGTATCCCGGAACAAAAACAAAGGTGACTCCACGCACAGTGGACTTCTGTAATGATTGAAGCCATTGTCTTCGCACTGAACCTGCCTGAACCCTCCGGATCATACTCATTGAATCACTGAGTATACACACGCGGGTGTATTTTTGTGTTTCAAGCCAGGCAAGCGCTTGCGTCACTGCCATCACCTCCATCGTCATGCTGCTGGTTGTCATGGAGAAGGTGCCGTTGGCTTCTTTGACTGTTCTGCCCGCTGAGCATGCTGTAAATGCCCATGTGCTTCTTCTTTGGCGTATAACGGATCCGTCTGTATAGATTATTGCATCTGCTTCGTCCGAATTTTCACAGATGAGAGCGTTGACCTCTGCATTAACAGCAACAGGATTCTCTTCTCTACACCGCCTGTTGAGTGTGACAATACAGGAAAATGTACAAATAAACGCCTGAGGCACAGGTATCCATTCTGTACCAGGTATGATGTCGGTTAGGCTGCATATTTGCCTAATATCTTCTGGAAGATATTCAACACTGAAGAGGGGTAGAAGTTCTGGAAGATATTCAACACTGAAGAGGAGTAGAAGTTCTGGAAGATATTCAACACTGAAGAGGGGTAGAAGTTCTGGAAGATATTCAACACTGAAGGGGAGTAGAAGTTCTGGAAGATATTCAACACTGAAGGGGAGTAGAAGTTCTGGAAGATATTCAACACTGAATGGGAAACAGAGGTGGCCTTCTAATCAGGCTGCAGCTGGTATATTATCATGGTGTACTGATGTATGACAAGCTGGATGTTGTGAGGGCTCTTTGGGAGCGACTGAAATGTGAGGAGGCACAGATAGATCACGAAGGTCTGGGGAGATTGGCGCTGTGAGCAGTTACAAGGGGATCTGGCCAGCACCTAACATTCAGGGGGAAGGCGAGACAGATATACAATCATTACTGGTGCCATCAGAATTGGAACTCTTCACTTGCTGCTGAAGATGGGCACGTGGCCCTAAGGGGTGGGGGGTGTGTCCCAAGTGCTGGGATGTTGATTCTTAATTCAACATTTACCAACATGCCGACTCTTTGTTGGTAACTGAAAAAGAGGACACAGCATGTGTAGGAGTGTTCCTGAGTGTAGTGATACCAATTCTTCATTCATTCTTTCACTCAGAATACTTGATGATTGACATTTTTTATTTGCAAAATTTACAACAGTTCAGGTAACTTGTGGCAGACACAGTAGGGATTTTTTCTACGAAAAACGGTGCCGGTACTCAGACAAAAAAAGTGTCGGTGCCGGTACTCAGACAAAAAAGTGTAACAGTAGGTGATGGTATCCAAAGCAAAAAGTCTTCAGTGCAGACCTGATAAGGTAAAGTCCCCAGGTCCCCAAGAAATGGCTTGTATCTAAAATTCCTCTTATCCTGATAACAGTTCAAGCAAGAAATATTTCCGGGGATAAAGAAATTGTTCCCCACAACAGAAATTCTGAAATCGCCTTAATTGGTCTGCATTGTATTTTAGTAGTGCTGAGACGAAATTATGTCTATAAAAGGTGCCGGTACTGAGTACCGTTGCGTACCATAAGAATAAAAAAAAAAAAACCTAGTCAGTGATGCCATATAACACTCATGTTCTGGAACAAGACTAGAGTGGAGAGGTGGACGAAAAACAACCAGAACTTTCTGTCGAAGTTTACAGCCAGTGAACATAAAAAGAAGAGAAAAATGATTAGACAGTATCTGTAAATGTCTGCACAGACAGTAAACTGTCTTTACTATGACTAATTATGACTACATCATGTATGTGCAGAAACTACAAATACTAATAATATGATTTCTGATTTGATTCAAGAAAAGAATCACAGCACTCGGTGTCTTCCCATAAGTGTTCCTTCCCCATTTTCAGCAGCCAGCGCAAAGTTCAAATATCAATAGTGCCAGTAGCAGTCTGATTATATGTCCGTCAAGCCTTTCCTCTGAGCATCACTCTCACCAGACTGTGATGATCAATTTGCTGTTCCAAATTGTACATGTGCCTCCATAAGGCTTTAACAATGTCTACCTTATCATGTATCAGTTATTCCACCAAATTGTGCAGAGCCAGCCAATCTGTCCACCTGTTCATTTTCAAAACACTGGCATAACCCCGGAGAAAAGATCCAAACAATACTCAACACCCTTGACCTCGACAGTGAAGCATGTCATTCAGCACCAACCATGTCTATCCTCACCTTCCTCAGCATGCTTCCTGTGTCAGATACAATCACGATATGTGTGTGTGTATATCATGTTCTCTAGCCGGCGGAAAGCTGCAGTGACCGCCTCCACCTTCATTCTTAAGCTGGATGTTGTGGTATCATATGTTAGACTCTACTGCACCAAATGTCAACCATTAGCTTTTGCTAAAAACCTCCAGGCACTTCTTTTGTCTGTCAACATTGAACCACCTGTATAAATAATCACATCACTAGAGCGAGCATTATACTGAAATAATTACTGAATTTCCACCTCCGTGGCACTTGCTGGCAACTCCCTGCACAATGTGATCATGACTACTCAAGTCTGACTGTTCTGCTAGCACTCCGACCCATTCCTCTCACATAATATTCTCCAGGATGCAAACTTGTCTTATCGTGTCCTCCGTCTAAGCCATCAATAACTTCTCTCTTATCAGCCGCAGACCCTTAACTGCATCCAGCGCTTTGTGCTGAGGCTGATCTGTGTCTGCAGCTACTCTGAGGTATGACTTTGCCTGCAGCAACTTGAGCATACCTGCAACATTCGGCAAACTAAGGATGTATTGCCTACACACTACTGGAGTGTCTCTGGTACATCCCAAAATGACCCGCATACTAATGACATGAAAAACAACATATCTGAGTTACATTTAGATAAGTTTACTGGAGATCACGACATCTACTTTACAAAGTGTCTCAAATTATCACCAGTTATGAACAAATGATTCAATCCTTGAAGGCCATAGGGCTGATCAACATGGTAAGTAATGATAACAACTCAATAGTATATTATGAAAATTCATAATGTAAAATGTAAAGCTTTGTTAACACACACACAAATGTGATGTCAAACTCCTTCAGTATGCTCAGACTAAATACAAAGTAGAAACATATAAAAAGTACAATAATATATGATGAAGTGACTTTAACACATGAGTAAAAGCTAATCATACACGATGAAGTGACTGGAACAGATGAGTAAAAGCTAATTATACATGATGAAGTGACTGGAACACATGAGTAGAAAAAAAGCTAATCATACATGATGAAGTGACTGGAACACATGAGTAAAAAAAAAAGCTAATCATACATGATGAAGTGACTGGAACACATGAGTAAAAGCGAATCATACTTGAAGTGACTGGAACACATGAGTAAAAGCTAATCATACTTGAAGTGACTGGAACACATGAGTAAAAGCTAATCATACATGCTTTTTTGTTTTGTGTGTGTGCTTAGAAAAGAGTTTTTAAACTATGTCAACATCATGTACAGCTGGACATTTTTTTTTCCTCTCAAAGTTTCCACACCTAATTTTTTTTTTCAAGGATAATTCTATTTCTTCTTTGCCTTTACTGGCTGTGGGTTCTGTGGCTAAGTCGATGCGAACGCTTTGTAATGCCGGGATGCCGGGTTTGATCCCAGCTGCAGGGCCATGCACCTTGCGTTGGTTTGGACAGTGGTATCAAGAAAGCTGACCGTCCAGAAAGCAATGGCAAACTACTGGACATAAATTTGCCTTGAAAAACCACACAACGGCCAGGGGCTGTTGGGGTTGGTTCTGCAACATCCTGTAAAGGATATGCAACTAACCTAGCTTCATTGGCTGTAAACAACCAAAAAGTGTTGCTTATTTATCCACTTCTGGACTTCCATTTGATAGATTTGGCTTGTTTATTTGCAGGCTATTAGTTCCTCGCCTCTCAGGAAGGTGCATTATGACTTTGAAGGAAACATCCCTAATAAGTCACCTTGTACAACATGATTTTTTGGGCAGTATATCTTCTTCTCCTTTTTCCCGTTTACCAGCTATAAACTCTGGTGTAAGGTTCTGGTTGTTCGTCCACTTCTAGACTGCAGTCCTTTTCCAGAACCTGAGTGTTGCATGCGAATCCATTTTACAGATCTGACTTATTTGTATGCAGACTGCTGGTTCCTTGACTCTCAGGCAGATGCATTCCAACTTCAAAGGAGGCAGTATATTTGGGGCACCCAAATGCAGCTCTGGGACCACACATGACAACTTTGTAAAGAACGGATGCAATTTTTCTAATTCACAAGCAATATGTCCAAGGTATAATTGCAGCCACTGAAGCTATTATCATAATGTCAACCTGAAGGTCTTGGGTTTGAATCCGTACTGTTGCTGATTATTTAAAAAAAAAAAATGACCTTGACTTCAGGTCAACCCAGCCAAAAATGGGTACCAGGTAATGTCCTGGCAAGTAAAGTCAGCCGGACAGATGGTGATCACATTACCTGACAATTGCCGACCAGTTCATAAAAATATATGTCTAGCATCATTTGCCTAACGCGCTACTGGTATAAAAAAATGCTCTTTGTTTTTCAACTTTACAAAGAAAATATGATTTTTTTCATAGGAGGTTTAAAGATTGTAAAGTAGGCAATATTTGACATCATCCTGCCAGTTAACCTGAGAGGTCATCTTCCAGTATTCCCGTGGTGAAGCAGTCAAACCTTTTGCCATACATATTCAGAAGGCTGTGGGTTTGTTTTACAGCTGCCTCGTTCGGTTCAAATGTGCAATTTTTACAGATTCCTAGGGATCGTCGCCGGAGCGAGGAAGTTCATCCTTTGGGTGATGCTCTCGGCAGGCTACTGGCCACTCTGTGGACAGAGGCTGAGTGGGATAAAACACTGTGCAACAAAGTCGATCCTCTTAACTTCAACTTGTCTCTATCAAGACCTATATACTTGTCCCAACAGTGCCATTAGGCAGGACTCAACAATTTATCTCTTGATCTGTCTCTTGCTATTTTCTCTGCTAATTTTCCAGCTGTAATTGTTTCATCTGAAACAAAATTGACTAAGTGTTCATAAAATTAATAATTTTGCCAGAGAAACCAAACAAATGTCCAAATGTAACAGGATTCTGACACATCTTTAGCAAGAACGCACACAGGGTCACTCAATATCATTTGAACAGAAACAAACTTGGCCTAAATTTAGCTGATGAAGCTATGAATTTAAGATATATGTTTGCACCTAGTGAAGTTTATGGAGAATTCATCAACATGTATTTTTGTAGACTTTTTTTTTAACAACTGAATAAGTTATAATTTTCTAGAATAAATAATCTAAACTGGCCTGCCCAACATAAGTGATAATCTAACTTTAACCCTCAACTGCTAAGATATTACTGTATTAACAATGTTAATGAAACAAATGCTGTAACTGACAATAGTCAATGCAAGCATAAAACACGCCTCAAAATCTTTCAACACTTCTCTCTGTGTGACACTGTGACTTCAGCAGACACTGCTGCTGCTACTGTCTTCTCAAGTTATCCAACCTGGCCTCGAGATCGGCGTCAGCATCAGCTACTCCAGCAGCTTGTGGGATCTTGCTGGCGTCGACACTCAGACTCTTTCCTGTGCTTGGCAAGCCTACAAGTGAAGCAGACAATAATAGTATCAGGAGGAGACACTTTTGAGGACTTCCAGGAACGATGGCGAGGCAATGGGACATTTGTTTGTTTGTTTGTCAGCATCTAGCCCGGGTCAGCTTCGGACACCCTAGAGTAGAAGTTGTGTTAAAATAGTCTGAATGTGATAGTCTAGTTCAAGTGTGACCTTCTAGGAAGTTTGAAAACACTGTGTCTGGTCCAGCAAACCAACAGAATGGCGCTACAGAGAGTTAAACCAGGGAATCTGGCCGATGCTCAACACTCAAGGTAAAGGCGAAACGGATGTACAAAGACAGTTACTGGTACATTCAGAATTGGAGCTCTTCGCTTGCTGCTAAAGATTGGGACGGAGCATTTATGGGATTCTCCCGAGTGCTATGTTGATTCTTAATTCAACAATGTTATAATATTTCTGTAGTGTCTCTTTTACTCCCTCCATCCATATCTTTCCTGGTTGGCTTCTTGCCTTGTAGCCTACTGTTCTCATGTAGAACGCTCTAGCCGCTGGCTAATTTTGACCAAATGACCAAACCATTTGATTCTTTATGTTCTATGAAATCATTCACCAGCACTGTGCTTACTATTGTTATTTGTTCATCATTGGTGACTCTGATTGTTCTTGTTTTTCCCCTCACATTTCTTATACATCTCATCTCACATGTTGTAATTTCACATTGTGTTTTTCTAGGACTTTCCATGTCTGGCCCTGAAAGCACAAAGTTGGTTATTATACCCTCATTAATAAGCAGCCCATAGTTGATGTTAGTATTATAAGGCCCTAGTAGGTGAAATATCCATATCCTGTTAGTTGTGGCTCCAACTTTACGTCAAAACAGGTCACCCTATAACTGCTTAGTTTCTGTGCCAGGAAAACTACATCGAATGCTCATCAGGATCCAGTTGAGAAAAACTTGTAAGATACTGCAGTATGAATACAAACAGATTATGACATGAAACTCCTCAGATGGAAGACTGGCATTAACCCATTCCTCCTGAGGTGCTGATTTTTCGGTCTTGAGGTTCACTACAAATCCCCAAAATATCACTATTTCAACCTGCTGCTTTGGACAGTCAGCCTTCTCACATACTTCTTTTTCTGTGACCATCCAAAGATGTAAATGTTTTATGCCCATTTACAGCATGGTTGCCATATTTGTACTTTTCAGACGACATATCCAGCTTTTGTTGACTGGTTAGCATCCCCAAATCTAAACAGTCGGGAGATGCGAACCAGAGTCACTGGGCACGGTTATAAACCATAAGTGCTCTGCCACCAGTACGGAGAGCTGATAAAAAAAACTCTCCGCCTATGTTGCTGTCTGCATGCAACTCCGTAGCTACAGCGACGTACCTCCATTTACCCCAGAGTGTTAACTCTGGTATACATTTTCTATAGGCTGGGTCAACCCTTGGGAACCGCCCAGTTTTGAACACCGGCTGCAGGCTGCAGCGAGACGCAGCTGGATTTGAAAGTGAGTCTTCTATCGACACCATTCTCACATACTATACTGTGGTCTCCGTGGTAAAATGGTCCAGCCATCTGCCTCACACTCTGAATGCTGTGGGTTCGTTTCATGGTTACATCATTCAGTTCACGACTGCAATCTTTACACAGATCCCTCGTGCTACAGAGTTCTGTTTTAGGCAATGCTCTGAGTAGGTGGCTAGCCCTTCAGCAGAGAAAGACTCAGCCATGAGATAAAACCCGGTGCGATGAAGTCGTTCCTCTCAACTTTAACAAGATTTCTCACAAACAATGACCTCCTAGACTACCATAGTTCTTTTTTCTTCCCTCCCTCCAGTTTCATGAGGTAGAGTTAGAAGATGAGTGTTTTCTAATGCAATGTGTTCTTCTTCTTTAGTCCATCTCTGATCAGGCGCTTAATCCACTCTGAGCCATAAACTGGCATGTCATCTCAAGGTCTCTTAGGTTTCCCCAAAGCTTAGTTGTCAGGTCAGGTCTGCCTGGTGTGGCCATGCGTTGTTTCCCAGCTCTCCAGGAGAGTACTGTCTTACAAGACATGTTTTGAAAGTCTGTTCAGCATAAAGACACTGACAGAGAGCTGTTTGGCTCATACCTAATTTCTATGAGTGTTTGTTGAGGCTGCAGTGTCCAGTGCATAGTGAAAAATTGTGACTTTGTTCTGTGCAGATAATTGAGGAATTAGTTTTTCAAGGCTAAAACCTATGTCTATTTTTCAATCTGTTTCTGATTTTCTTTTATTGAGTTTTGACTTCTGAAAAAGATAGTTTCTAGTCTTTCCTCTTGAGCCTAAGATGGTGCATAGGGCAGAGGTCATAGCTCTTTATGTCTAGCAGTTCGTTGCCACCTATTTTAGGTCATGGCTATTCATTAGGCCCATGTCCCCCGTGTGGGTTCCGGGACCCTATTATAGAGAAAACAAGAATAGACCCACACCCTACCCAGAAGCATGTCGTAAGAGTCGACTAATTGGGAGCTTCCTTCGAAGTCGGAGTGCATCTGCCTGAGAGGCAAGAAACCAGCAGTCTGCACACAAATGAGTCAGATCTTTAAAACGGATGCACATGCAACACTCAGGTTTTGGAACATGGCTGTAGTCCAGAAGTGGATGAACAACCAGAACTTTCCGCCAGAGTTTACAGCTGGTGACCGCGAAGAAGAAGAAGGAGGATTAGGCCCATGGTTGAGCCTTCTCTGATGATGGTTCTATGCAGGGTCTCTTGGTCTTCCCCATTTTCTTTTCCCTTCTGGTGTCCATTTAAAGGCTTGATGGGGAAGTCTTGTCTTATCCATTCTGAGTGTATGGCTGATGTAGTTTCAGTGGCGCTTTCTTAAAAAACTGGATACATTATCTTGTTTGATCTCTTGTCTTATTTGCATATCGGATCTGAAATCTGTCCAGTGGAGATTCAGTATTCTTATATGACATCTGTTTTCAAAATTGTCAAATATTTTTGAGTAAGAGATAGTGACTGATTTTCAGGCAGTGTGTGAAATGGCCATTTTTAAAGCTTTTTCTCAAGAACCCCAGGTTCTGGACAATTTTTTTTCCCCATGAATTCTGGGCTAGAGGGTTAAGTCGTTTGATCGTATGACTATAGTCCCATACCTCGGCAATCTTTTCATTTGAGCTCAAGTGGGAAGATGGAACATACATGAAACATACATAGATAACTTACCTGACATCTCGTCTGCCAACTGCAAGCCTAACTCATCCAAGACTTGTGAAACAATGGCGTCACTGCAAAACAAATACAGTAACCAAATCAACACAACCAGAAAACAATTGAGAACCTAAACTCTGATCGCATAATCCCAGTTTGGGTTCTGAGGCCCCTTTTTTAAAAAAAAAAGCGGGGGGGGGGGGGGGGGGGGGGCATAAAAGTGAACTAATTACAGGTGTTTCCTTCAAATTCAGAGGGTAAACCAACAGTCTGCATACAAAAAAGGTAGATATGTAAAATGGAGATAGGTGGAAAACTCAGGTTCTAGAACAGAACCAAAGTCCAGAAGTGGATGAAAAACTAGAAATTTCTACTGGATTAGCCAGTGAACACAGAGGAGACGAAGAAGAGATTATTCAAAGTAAGAATTTCTTACAACAGAATTCTTCTTCTTTCTTCGCGTTCACCGGCTGTGAACTCCGGCGGAAAGTTCTGGTTGTTTCGTCCACCTCTGGACTGCAGCCCTGTTCCAGAACCTGAGTGTTGCGTGTGCATCCGTTTGACAGATCTGTATGCAGTCTGTTGGTTCCTTGCCCCTCAGGCAGATGCACTTCGACTTCGAAGGAAGCTCCCAATTAGTCGACTCTTACGACATGCTTTTGGGTAGGCAGTGGGTCTATTCTTGTTTTTCCCCATAGTAGGGCCCTGGAACCCACATGGGGGACAGAATGAATTGAAACATGAGCTTGGTTCCAAAATAGTTGAAGCCACGAAATGGGTCCATTTAACTTTTTACTAAATATCCTTCTTGCACCAGTGGTTCACCAGGCATATCATGCTAGACTCTTATCATGAAGGCCACCTTTACCTCCCAGGACACTACCTGGTACCCATTTTAGGCTGGGGTGTTCTGGGAGCCATGGTCAATTCTAACAAATATCTGCTTCCATGTGGATTTCTAACCCAAGATTTTCAAGCTGGAAGGTAAGATTCTAGCCACTTTCTGCCCAAACCCATCCACCCGCTTGCACGACACATGCGAGAATGAGTGAGATACTAAATTTAATTGCCCGGCTTTGCCCGGGATAGCGACAGAAAATCTTATTCTCCAGTCCTCTGTCTCATATTTGTCTCCACCGCCGTCCTTTATGTATACCTAGTGGAAATAGGGGTATAACTAAATCCCTGTATTTAATATTCCGTCTTTTACTTCATCTTTGTCTCCGCCACTGCCGTATCTAGTCATTAAACCTAAATGCGCACGAGCCATTCCATGTGATACAAACACCAGTATTCAACAGTTTAGGAGACAAACAATATATTTCTCAGATACATATACACATGTAGTTTAAGGAAGAGAACAGCGAAATTTAATTTTTTTTAAATTACATTTTCAAGGAAAGTAACAAGGATGTAACTCCAGCGATTTTGCTGATTGTTACAACAAAATAAGAAAAGCACAATAATCTGGGCTGCCAGTATGACTGTCAAATTAAACACTGTAGTCATAATGGCAGATGAAAAATTTAACCCATGCATTGGTCATAGTCTGGGAGGAGTTAACACTTAATTTATAATAAAGATACAAAATACAGAACAGAAAGGGTTTGTGATCATAGTATAGATGACAGAGCCTCAAATGAAAACCTTTAAAGTGTGACGGGTATTACATTAACCATACCACTGTTTTGTAACCTGTTGATACTGTTGTTAAGTATGTCAAAAGTGTTAATCACAAGACAGCATGGTGCAGAGGAATGTGATAATGTGACAGTTTAAAGATGGTCACCCCACTTTTGACAAGCACCAAAGAGGAGCAGGATTCTGTTATCCATTAAAAAAATCTGTCTTTATGATACCACCGTGTTTGTCTGTACCATGATGTTGTGTGCTCAACACTCTTGACATCCTTAACAACAAACTGACAGGTTACAAGACAAAGGCATGGTTATTGCATTTCTATCACACTTTTAGGGTTTTTAACTGAAGCCTCCCTGGTAGTTTTAGTTGTTCATACCTCTCCTCCTCATCATCCTCATCACCCAGAGCATCATCAATAGCATCACTCATCATCTGCTCCTTCATGTCCATGATCTCTGACTGTTTCTCAAACTCCATCATAATCTTTTGTATCTGAGGCAACTTCAACTGCAAAAAAATACAAAAATCATACTGATTTACTGATTTGACAATGGACATAATAGCACACTGGGCATACCCATAGGAGCTCCGTCTCCTGCAGCAAATGTCTTGAGGTCTAGACCAGTGTTTCCAAATGTCACACCCATGCCCCACTGGACGGGCAATCTGATTGTTAATGGGGACAATTTGATTGTTAAGAAGGACAATTTGATTGTTAAGGGGGATGATTTGATTGTTAAGGGGGATAATTTAAAAATGGACTCATCCAGAATTTAAGTTAAATAGGGGGCATAATAATTTTAGAAAAGTTTAGGTGGGTCATGGCGCAAAAAAAAAAACAACAACTGGGAAACCTGGTCAAGATGCTAACTGTTCCCGTACAGATTATAAACTCATCATTCTCTTCCTCTCATACATTCCTCCTTACCTGACCCACACCTAATTTCTCGTTCACACATTTTTATACATGTTATTTCCTCTAATATCGTATCTTCTTAACACCAAAGTCGTATAAGGGACGCAATTTTTTGCTATTTTTAAGTCCCAGCCTGGCTGTAGTCAGGGGCCCTATTATAACCTAAATGTTGAACAGGGTTCTGGGACCTCTCCATGGATGATCCTCATCCACATGGTGGCACTTTGTGTCACCAGGTGTTTATCCCTTGGTGGATGTCCTTGTGGGGTTGAATCTCACTCACTCACATCTTCTATCAGCATTTATTCATAAATGGTCTTCAGAATGTCTCCTTTGTCTAGTACGGGTGTTCCTGTAGTTATCATTTTTGTAGTCAGAAAATCATAGGCTATAACCAAACTGGCAAATCTTCTTCTTCTTAAAGTTCATGCCGTGTGGCGTTGGTAGTGTCTATCCACAACCTTCTGTCTCGTATACTTTTAATCAACTCTGACACAGATAATCCTTCATGCCATGATGTCAAACTGTCCAGCATCTTTTCTCTCAGTCTCCCTCTACCTTTCCTCCCCTCCAATTTTCCTACTGTCACGATGTGTTCCAGTTTTTGTACTAAAAACATGGCCAACTAAGCACCCCCCAAAAAAGGTGTCTTAATTGGCCATGTCTATCGTACAGCTACAACTATAGACAGAATTAATCTAAAATAATTGAAATGGCATCAAAGCTGACATAATGTATATTAACCTGAAAAAATATCAGATTTGCTGGGCTGGTCACCTAGCCAGCATGCCAGATTTTCCGCTTCCAAAAATAATATTTTATGGAGAATTCTTCAAGGAAGCTCCTAAAACTGCTCTTGAATGGTCTGGCATTAACATAGAAACAGGGCAGACTGAAGACTGCACTGGTAGAGACACAGACGCACACTTGCTATCAATGTGGGCTGTGATTGCTATGCCTTCCTGTATCACAATGGAACATTATCATCCGACAAAAAGGAAATGAGTCGGAAAAAAACAAAACAACATAAGATCACCTGTCTGTTCATGGCAGCCATGGCTTTGGTGACCCCTTTCATGGCTTGAGCCATGGTATTGTTGGCTTTGAGTGTTTGAATCTTCAGAGCCACAGCTTGAATGTTTGCTCGGAGGGCAATAAACTTCTTCACGTACCGCCTGGTCCTCACCAAGTCTTTGGCCATAATTCTCACAGCATCCTTGAAGAAAGAGAACACTGCTCAGACAAGAGATATTGGGAAGGCTAATCCTGATAACAAATCACTAAAGTATGATGTCTTGGCCGAATGACGCAAATATCACAGCTATGCTGTAAATGGGCACAACACATTTATGTCACTTGGACGAATAATAATGATGAAGAAGATGAAGGGCTCTAGTGTGAGATTTTACTATCACAGTGCTGAAAATCATTACAACCCATCTCTTTACTCCATCTTAGTGTTCTTCCCTTCCACTCCCTCGAGGTGAGCCAACAGTCGCTATATCTCTAGGAGAATAATCCAGTACTTATTTCAAGAGGCTAAATGAAACTGTTTTAATTAGAAGCATAAAATCATGAGCTGAAAATAGCATCCCACTAATATTCTGAGCTGAAAATGGGACATTCCACAAATGTACACCCCCACCAAACCAGAAAAATAATTCTAGAAAGTATTTTTATTATTAATTAAAGAACTAATACAATTTAAGAAATGAAGAATGTATCTTTTTCTTTTTCTTCTTTTTCAGCATTCCAAGCCCTTGAAGTTCGCTGCTGCAGATATCAACCATCTTCATTCATCTCATTTGGACTCCAAGTGTTTGTAGGTCTGCCTGGACGGTATCTCTCCATTGCCTTCTTGGTCTGCTTCATGGTCTACGTCCATTCCACAAGAGAATATATAATCATATAAGTTGTGTAAACTATAATAATTCATCAATAAAAACAAGCTACGATGAAAAAACAACCATCAAAACATTTCAGGCAAAAAGTATCTAAAACAATCTATTTCTTCTTCGTGTTCAGCAGCTGTAAACTCTGGGGGAAAGTTCTGGTTGTTTGTCCACCTCTGGATTTTAGATTTGTTCCAGAACCTGAGTGATGCATGTACATCTATTTAACAGATCTGACTTCATTGTATGCAGATTGATGGTTTCCTTGCCTCTCAGGCAGATGCACTCCAACTTCGAAGGAAGCCCCCACTTAGTCGACTCTCATGACATACTTGTTGGGGAGGCAGTGGGTCTATTTTTGTTTTCCCCACAATGGGGCCCCGGAACCCACACTGGGATCTAAAACAATGTAATCTAATAAGGTCCCTAATTAGTCACCTTTTATGACATGCTAATCAGGGGCAGGCAGTCAGTCTGTTATTTGTCTTCCACCAAAATGGGGCCCAGAAACCTACATGGGGAGTCAGTTGAGCTGATCTTCTTCTTCTTCTTTGTGCTCCCCAGTTGTAAACTCTGGTGAAAAGTCCTGGTTGTTTGTCTATCTTTCTAGACTTTGGCCTTGTTCTGGAACTTGAGGAGTGCTACATCCATTTTACAGATCTGGCTTTATTGTGCAGACTGTTGGTTCCTCACCTTTCTGACTTCGTCTACATCAGTCGCAGAAACTGTGGTCACAAATAAATCTCACCCTGATGGGATTTCTTCTTCTTTATTTACCCTTGAAAGGAGGATTAGCCTACTATCTTGTGGGTTACAGCTAGGCTGCATATCTGCACCTTTCAACCCAACACATCAAATTTAAGCAAACTCCTAATTAGTCACCTTTTACAACATGCTTACTGAAAGCAGTGGGTCTACGCCCCCCCCTTCCCCTTTCCAAATGAGGCCTCAGAATCCACATGGGAAGAGAGAGATTTGAGACTAGCTGAATCTAACACCACAGGGATAGCAGCAGGGTTATCCGCATCCACAGGTCTCCTAATCTTATTCTCAAAATCCTTGTGTGGGTTCTGCGTTCCTATTGTGGGGAAAACAAGAACAGACCCATTGCCTCTCCAACAAGTATGTCATATGAGTTGAGTAACTGGGGGCTTCCTTCAAAGTCGAAGTGCTGCCCGAGCGGCAAGGATAGGCCAACTGCATACAAATAAGCCTGTAAAACAGATGAACATGCCAAATTTAGGCCCTGGCACAATGAATAAGCAAGACATTCCACCGGAGCTTACAGCTGGTGAACGAAGAAGAAGAAGAAGATTCTCAAAGCTTCACAAGCATAAAACATCTGATCACATTCTTTTGTGTGCCCTCAGTGAAATGTACATGTCTGGCGGATCAAGACTGCAACTCCCATATCCACCAACCTGGTCAGTGATATTGAGTCATGACTGTCACCATAATCATCTTCGCAACATGCATCTCATTTGGCATCACACACACCATCCAGTTCTGGATCAGTTATAGCAAACACAGTCTGTCAGAAAATCTGCAAACCTTTTGCCTCAAACATCATATGGCCCAGAACAAGCACAATGATTAGAAAAGGGATTAGTAAACTGCTCAAAGAAACAATCTGCTCTTGTCTGATCTTCTTCTTCACGCTCGCTGGTTGTAAACTCCGACGGAAAGTTCTGGGTATTCGTCTACATCCGGACTTAGTCTTGTTCTAGAACATATGTTTTACAGATCTGACTCATTTGTATGCAGACTGTTGGTTCCTTGCTTCTCAGGCAGATGCACTCTGACTTTGAAGGACGCTCCCAATTAGTCAACTCTTACAACATGCATTTTGGGGAGGCAGTTCGCTTATTCTTGTTTTCTCCAAAGTGGGGCCAACCGGAAGCCACACAGGGATCTTGTCTGATGAAGCTGGGCCAGATTTTCTTAAGCATATTCATTAGCGAACTAGCTATAACGCATGATATCCACCAGAGATTGCATTTAAACATATAAAAGTTAGATTAACTATTATATTAAGCAGACACTTACCATCTGGCCCTGTTTTGCCATTTTTTTTATATCTGCAATGACTTTCTTTTCCTGCTGTTCCATTTTCTGTCTTTCACGGTCAAGGTCACGCATGGCTTTGTTTAGTGCCCTTTGGTTCTGCCGAAGCATCTCTTCCGGAGTTTTTTTACGACCAAACAGAAATTCCATGATGAAATGGTTTAAAACAAAGTGTCCTCAAATCATAGAAAACTGTTTGTTTAGCTGTAACAAACAAACCAGGATGTCTTAAAACAAATAGTGTTTACCAGCCACAGTCAAGGAGTGGACAAGCAAAACAAATTCAAAATCGATTGCCACAGTGACAATGAAAATTCTGGAATTCTGAGTTTAAATATTATCTCTCCCAAAACTTTAGCCAGCAAATGAAATCTGTCCCAAGGACCGACAGTTTCACTTGTAATGATGCATCAAGCTATATTACCGAGTGTTTTCTAAAACAGATAAGCAACTGTAAGGAAACAAACATGCCCATGGGGGTTGGGAGGAACAAATAATATAGAATTTGTAAAAATAGTTAAAATACTAGTTTAAATTTAACTGAACACTGTCAAATGTTCTCGACAATTTCTGTTTCTTAGCAACTAAGGGCGGCCCAACTAAGTAACCTCAAGTTTTCAAAAGCGACCTCCTCCCTCGTTAAAAATCTTAACAGTCTCAACAAGCTGAAGAAGTAAAGTTTTACAACTGAAAATGAAAAGCAAAATGTGTCACTATCACTATCCTGTGATCATTCTATCACCAGCCGCAATCCAAAAGAATAAAATTACAATCCCTTCTTTTGAACAGCTGCTATAATTTTTTGACATGGCTCACTTTAAACAAAAAATTTATAACGGATTAAAATGTTCAGATTTATTGTAGTTTCAATTTAGACAATTTCAACTTTCCTCGAGTTATCTGTTAAAGAAGAGACAATATGCGGTATTATTTCAATGAATTTGCCCGAGACAGGACGCAAAGAAGGACATGCCTCCCGTTCTCTCCCTCTCTCTCGTTCTCTTGCATTAGTTGTTGGCTTGTCCCGTCTGCTACTAAACTCTTTGTTGACTTCCGCTATGTGACGTCACCGGTTGATGGGCTCCAGTTTCCCCGTTTCTATTTTGCTATCCCTGCGTGGCAGCCGCCTCAGGGTAGCGGCTAGACACTCGCTTGGGGACACGAAGGTCGTGGGTTCCAATTCGAAATGACTTTGGCTTCCAGGTCGACCCAGCTGTGAGTATGTACTAGGTCAAGTCCTGGGAAGTAGAGGCAGCCGGCGTGATGGTAACCACATCACCCACAAAATACACTGGTCTACAAAATATAAGTGTAACCCTATACTCAATACACCTTAAGACATTGGGGAGGGAGGGGGTAGTTTATCCCCATGTGAGTTCCAGTGACCCATTTGGGGGGAGGGGAAGGAATATACCACTGCCTCCCTAACAAGCCTGTCGTACAAAGCAACTAATTAGGGGTGTTCCTTCGAAGTCGGAGTGCACCTGCCTGAGGGACGAGAAACCAATAATCTGTACACAAAATAAGCCAGATCTGTAAAACGTATGTGCACGCAGAACTCAATTTCTGGACAAGACCAGAGAAGTGGACGAACCTCCAAAACTTTTCACCGGGGATTACAGTCGGTGAACACTAAAAAGAAGAAGATCTCCAGCTAGGACACATCTAGCCAGAAATATTTTTGACCCACTGGCAGTAGCCTACCACTGTCAAACCTGGACCCTTGCTATAATTAATGAGCGCTAAATCATAACAACAGAGATGAGATGTCACAGAAGAGCTACTGGAGTAAGAAGAAGAGGTACAAATAAACAGAAAGACCTTAGAAGACTAGGTTTCAAACGGGTCTTACGATTCCTTAAAGATCAGCAAAGAAGATGATTTCGACCATCTAAAGAAAATGGTCTGTGTACCAACTACCACAGAGAGGGGCGCTGAAGAAATACGATCAACAATATGGAGTAAGAAGAAGAGAAAAAAAAAAAAAAGAAATTTCTTAGAAAACTAGGTATTCAAACGGGTCTTAGGATTCCTTAAAGAGCAACAGAGGAGAACACATCAACATGTTCCCACAGGACAGTTGGACGAGAATCTATACGGATGGATCTGCAAAAAAGGCAACTACGAATGGTGGGGCAGGTGTTTACATAAAACACCCAGATGCCACTACTCTGTCCCTGGCAGCCCCCACCGGACGAACTTGCTCTAAGTACAAGGCAGATCCATCTTCCATTGCATCTATCCACGAACGTAACCATCGTCCTGTCCATTCATCTACCCACACCATTTATCCCATTATCCACTCAATGCTATTTTTCACCGCTTCCTTCCATTCTGGCTGTTACCACCTTTGCACTTGGGCTGGACTAATACTTTGTATAAAAATCACACTCACTGTCTCTATTTGATAGCTGACAGTAAGAGAGAAGCACTGTGTTACTAGACTCGTGTTTTTACCTCATCTCATATTTGGTCGATCCATCCATCCATCTACCATTCCATTCACCTACAAATACAGTCATCCATCATTCCATCCATTCATCTACCCACCCATCTATCCAGGACGCACTCACCCATTCACTCCACCATCCACACATGCCGTTTTCCCATCTATCCCTTCATCGCTCCTTTACATGCTGGTTGTTACCAGTTTTACTCTCGGGCTCGACTGATTACTTTTGTATAACAAGTATCCTTACTGTCTCTATTTGATAGCTGACAGTAAGAGAGAAGCATCTATCTATCTATCTATCTATCTATCTATCTATCTATCTATCTATCTATCTATCTATCTATCTATCTATATCTATCTATCTATCTATCTATCTATCTATCTATCTATCTATCTATCTATCTATCTATCTATCTATCTATCTATCTATCTATCTATCTATCTATCTATCTATCTATCTATCTATCTATCTATCTATCTATCTATCTATCTATCTATCTATCTATCTATCTATCTATCTATCTAGCTATCTATCTATCTATCTATCTATCTATCTATCTATCTATCTATCTATCTATCTATCTCTTATCTATCTATCTATCTATCTATCTATCTATCTATCTATCTATCTATCTATCTATCTATCTATCTCATCTATCTATCTATCTATCTATCTATCTATCTATCTATCTATCTATCTATCTATCTATCTATCTATCTATCTATCTATCTATCTAATCTATCTATCTATCTATCTATCTATCTATCTATCTATCTATCTATCTATCTATCTATCTATCTATCTATCTATCTATCTATCTATCTATCTATCTATCTATCTATCTATCTACTATCTATCTATCTATCTATCTATCTATCTATCTATCTATCTATCTATCTATCTATCTATCTATCTATCTATCTATCTATCTATCTATCTATCTATCTATCTATCTATCTATCTATCTATCTATCTATCTATCTATCTATCTATCGATCTATCTATCTATCTATCTATCTATCTATTCTATCTATCTATCTATCTATCTATCTATCTATCTATCTATCTATCTATCTATCTATCTATCTATCTATCTATCTATCTATCTATCTATCTATCTATCTATCTATCTATCTATCTATCTATCTATCTATCTATCTATCTATCTATCTATCGGTCTATCTATCTATCTGTCTATCGGTCTGTCTGTCTGTCTGTCGGTCTGTCTGTCTGTCTGTCTGTCTGTCTGTCTGTCTGTCTGTCTGTCTGTCTGTCTGTCTGTCTGTCTGTCTGTCTGTCTGTCTGTCTGTCTGTCTGTCTGTCTGTCTGTCTGTCTGTCTGTCTGTCTGTCTGTCTGTCTGTCTGTCTGTGTCTGCCTGTCTGTCTGCCTGTCTGTCTGTCTGTCTGTCTGTCTGTCTGTCTGTCTGTCTGTCTGTCTGTCTGTCTGTCTGTCTGTCTGTCTGTCTGTCTGTCTGTCTGTCTGTCTGTCTGTTTATATTTGTTTGCTAGCACAGGCACCACTTTCATTCCATGCGGATGGACTAATGTCATCCCCACAACCCAACCTTGGTTACGCCCTATAGGCCAACCCCTTCCTCCCTCCTTAGACACTCAGTGTACACTGTTGGCGTCTAATCCGCCACTTTTTTTTCGCTCCCCCTCCCCCGCGTTGGAGATATATAGGCCAGTGGCTGGTCGTCATTCTATTGTGCGAAGTTTATTTCGCCAGGGACACAGATGGGTATCATTTATTTTATACATTAGAGTCCTATGTAGTCACTTCATAGTTAGAGCCTAATTGTGTATGTGTACTATGTTGTCCTTTATGTGCTGATGAAGGCTAATCGCCACAACGACCTTTGTTTGTTTATTTTGATCGATTTTGTAAAGCTAACATAAACTATTTGTTGTTTCTTACCAACTTTTTCTCTTCCCTATAATTTTCTACTCCTTTTAAAAATCCAAGTACAAGGCAGAACTCTCATCCCTATTGATGATCACCGCAGGCAAGATGTTTTTTCTCACTGACTCACTGTCAGCCATACAGGCCCTTGAGTCCAAACCTACCGACAGCACACTACAAAGTCTAACAAAAAAGGCAGACTCTAACTTGCAGTGGATTCCATCTCACTGTGGCATCAAAGGCAATAAAAGCGCTGATGCTTTAGCCAAGGAAGGCAGTAACAAACTACAAACCTACCAGCCACTATCTTTTCCACAAGTCAAAACTCTCATTAAGTGAAATCAGAAACAGTTTCGAAAACCAACACTGGCTATATCTACGAAAAAAGATTTTCTGAAACACTTGAACAGAACAGACCTAGTCACAGTTTTTCGCTTACGTACTGGATACTGCAGACTCAATAAACATTCATATAAATTAGGTATAGATTATGCTAGATGCTTGACAGTCTTTTTGCATGGCATGAAGGTGTGTCGGCTCACGAACTGATACATGCTGCAGGAGATCGCAGATTATGGAGAGGCAATGATCGCCCTCTCCAGTCAGCAAGGCACCAGATAATGATGATAAGCCAAACAGCTCTCTGCCAGTGTCTTCGTGCTGAACAGACTCCAGAACATGTCCTGCAAGACTGTCCTCTCTTGGCGGAGCTGAGGAGCAACAAATGACAAAACCCAGTAGAACTGACAACTAAGCTTTGGGGAAACCTAAGAGACCTTGAAAAGTTTTTGGCCCACAGTGGATTATGAGCATGACCAGAGATCGCTGAAAAAGAAGTTTGAGATAGGAATTGAAGCAAGAATATTTGTGAGGAAATAAGCAGATTGTTCTTCACACAGAAAATTCGCCACATAAGAAATTGCCTTAAGTGGTCTGTACTGTGTTATTTTGTATATCGTTTAATTGTTTAAGCAAGCTAATTATGTAATCTGTATTTTTGTTTCAAATATTGCTTTCCTTAAACCTTTTTTGTTTGTTTGACCCTGACAATAGGTAACGGGAGAAGAAAGAGGAGAAGGAGGATAGAAATAAAAGAAGAAGAAAGAGGAGAAGGACACACACATAGTTTAATAACGTTCGTCCACTTCTTGATTTTGGTCTTGTCGAGAACTTGAATTCTGCCTGCACATCTCTTTTACATATCCGGCTTATTTGTATGCAGATTGTTGGTTTCTCGTCCCTCATGCAGATGCAATTCCGACTTAGAAGGAAACAGCCATATTCAGTCTCTTTGTACGGCATGCTTGTTAGGGAGGCAGTGGAGAAAATACAGATGGAAAATGAAGAGAGAAGAAAAAAGAGGAAGGAGAGGATGTGAGAAGAAGAAAAGAGAATAAGCGGGGACAAGAAGAAGAAGAAGAAAGAGTTTTATACAGATACAGAAACATTCTGCCAAAAAATGAAATCTGTCGAGGCCGAAGTAAAATCTGGCAACTAAAATCGATATCTAAGATGGCGGCATCCCTGCAGTGAAGTGCAGTGTGGGGTAAGAAGTTCTTTGCGATTTCCTCCAGTTGTTCTGTTTATTTATTATTAATGCATTGTTGAATAAGATAATTAGTAACTTACTGTGGAACTATGCCTATTAGGAATTCATGTACAAATGACTATTCGGAGAAAAAAGCTGAAGAGGCCATGGCGCCTGCGACGTCCGTTCTCTTCTTACTCTTAGCCTTATCAAATTACGTTGTTTCAGCTGTCTCAGTTTTCAGTGTCCGAAGTTACTGTTTGACAGTTTAGGACTTTCTGCTCTCAGGCTTTGAGATAATGGTGACAATTATTAAGTGACGGTTTCCAAATGGGATGAAAAATCTAAAATGATTATGCCGTGGATAAGCAAGTACTTATAGTTAGAGGTCAGTTACGTTAAAAATGTTAGTAATTGACTAATTGACTTTTCACACATATTTTATTTTCGTTGTTTGTAGCCTGTTGCGTTGACTGTGACTTGAGCATGACTTTTTTTGCACGCAAAGAGGGAGGGGGGGGGGGAGAGGGTGCAATTACCCTGAGCTGCTTGACCTGCTGAGTACACTTAGTCATTTATACTGTAGCATCAAAGCTAATGCCAAGGCACATTTGTTTTTTGTAGTAATTAGTACAACTAGTAAAAGGTATGAAATGTTAACAACTTTGCTACACTTCGCTGCTACTACACTTTTGTACATCATTAATTATAATATTAGTGCCAAGGCAAGGTATATAATGACAATAATGACAATATAGAAGGATCATCAGACTTCCTGGCTAGTTGTTCTTTACAGAACTGAGAAATTTGGACTCTCCTTCGAACTTCTACCCCATATTATGTTGGCCAAACAAATATTTTAACAGGGCCTTAGTCCTATGCAGAATGCCGAGTTCCTGCTGAGGAACAAATTGCTGCAAAACTAGGAGCGGCTCCGAATAAAAAAACAAATGCTCTAACAAGGTCTCAGCGATATGTTAATTGCGGGCCTGTTTCTGCGATTGTCACACCGCCGACAGTATCCCCGCGCCGCTACACGTGTCACGGACTGGGGCTAAACTAGATATCGAGGACGACGAGCAGCAGCTACTGCATCTCCTGCAACTTCCTCCAATTTATTTCCTCATGAGTCCCAGGCATCAAGTTTAGATCCCCATCCGCGTGTAGTGGCGCATGGGAAACGCTCGGCGTTGAGTTAAATTGGAAGAACACTATCGCTAATCTGCGTCGGAGCGCATGGTCAACAGGCCATCTCCATATCATTGTCTGTAATGTTGCGTGTCTCGAAATTGTCATTGGTCACTAGTATCATCTGCAGAAACGCTCAAAATTGTCAACGGTCGTTAGTATCATCTGCAGAAATGCTCAGAATTGTCAACGGTCGCTATTATCATCTGCTACTATCGTCTGCAGTGTTGCGTGTCGTGACATTATCAAGTAATCCTAGTTTTGCCGCGATGTGTTCGTCGGAGGAAGTCTGCATTTTACACACGACTGAGGCCCTGTAAGGGTATTTGTTTGGCCGCCATAATATGGGTAGAGGTTCGAAGGAGAGCTGAAACCTCTGGTACCTAGTCAGTTATACAAGTTTGTAAACTTCAGACCCACTAACTTTAGCCAATAATTATTATAATAGTATTTAATTACTACATATCCTTGGGATTGGGCAGAGACCATTTAGTTTATTGTAAGAAGTTATCCATGTGGGTTCCGGGGCTCTATTATAGGGAAAACAAGAATAGACCCACTGCCTACCCAAAAGCATGTCGTAAGAGTCGACTAATTGGGAGCTTCCTTCGAAGTCAGAGTGCATCTGCCTGAGAGGCAGGGAACCAGCAGTCTGCATGCCGATGAGTCAGATCTGTAAAATGGATGCACACGCAACACTCAGGTTCTGTAACAGGACTGCAGTCCAGAAGTGGACGAACAACCAGAACTTGTCCGCCGGAGTTTACAGCTGGTGAACGCGAAGAAGAAGAAAAAGAATTGTAAGAAGTGTGTTAGTTTTTTTGCTAAATTATTTCAAATTTAAAGCCCATATCTGGAGTTTGTCATGTTTTAAAATACAAATGCTCATGTCATGTTTTTGTTAGATAGCATAGTTCCAATTCTAGTTTGGTAGAAAAAAGTGTGTTATACTTCGGATTATGTATTGCTTTTTCAGCCACTCTTCTGAATAACAGGCATAAATTATGAAAGTTAAAAACATACCCTAACAGGGCCTCAAGAAGAAGTGTTTATGCGTTGCTTCTGAGACCCCATGGCAGAAAGGGACAGATTAAGTACCCTATAGTCAAGGTAGTCGCATGACAGATACAGCAAGTGAAGTGTTAAACATTCACACATTCTAGGCTTTGCCACATATGGTGGCGTGTCTGCATTCCTTCCTTGCCATCGGTCATATCCAGAAAAATTGAGGAAAATTATTATGCACCTGGGTGTGCTGGTGTTAATGGTAGTGAAAAAGCAGAGCAACTGGCAAACATTGCATGTGAGCAAAAAAGCATTGACAGAGCAGAAATCATCAGGTCTGTTCAGAATTAGGAGTTAGTGGGTAATGATGAATCTGACATTAATATGATAGCTTTACGTGGTACTGAAGCATGTAGGAAGCCGTATGGGTTACAGAAAAATCTTTCATTCTTTGAGGATTGGGCCCGAGTCATTGTCTCATCAGGGTAGACAAAAAAAAAGGTTACCTGTATCCCTAGTAGTAAGATTGACTAAACATGATACAAGATAACTACAGTGGTAGGTACTTCACTATATGCCCTTAATTCATTCCGGATCCTTGGACTAATACCAAATGAATTTTTTCGTAAGAAATAATGGAAAAATGATTAATCTGTTCGCATGAAAAAATATCTATTGTTATTGGCATATTATAGAATAATGCGATTGTATAAAATAAATTAAACGTTGCTTAGTGCTAAAATACATAAATACAAAAGGATTTTTATGAAATAAACAAAAATATAACCTGACTTACCTTGCTGAGAAGAGGGCCTACTAAGATGGTGCTAAGTAGGGAGGAGGAGAAAGAGATGTTATTGTTTTGAAGGAAAAGCACACAAATAAGCCAATAAAACATATGCAAAACTCAAGCCCTTTAGCAAAGCCAAAGTCCAGATGGACAAACTGTCAGGACTTTGTGCCAAAGCTTACAGCTGGTGAACACAGAAGAAAAAGAACTGATAAATGATGTTGATCACAGGTTATAGATGGGCGTTATTCCAGACATCATTTGTCGAGGCACATGATAATGATAGTGTTGCTTGCATTATATTTATATGTCCAGTTTACTGTAAATTTATATTCTGTTCCATCTTGTTTCCCCAGCACTCTTTAAATTCTTCTAGACTTTCGGTTCAAGTATTTCACTGCATCAGAAATTTTGTAAAAAGCAAGTTACAGGGACAATTTTCACCAATGACGCTAGTGCCCGTTGTTCAAGATCTCAACACCCACTGCTTATCTAAGGACTAGAGTAACAAAACTAGGAAACCATTCGACATTTCAAGCTGCATTGTCAAGTTTAGCTGCAGGAGACTTCTGTACTTGTTAGGTGCCCACTCAGCTGGCCCCACCTC
Source organism: Candidula unifasciata (assembly GCA_905116865.2). Classification (NCBI taxonomy): domain Eukaryota; kingdom Metazoa; phylum Mollusca; class Gastropoda; order Stylommatophora; family Geomitridae; genus Candidula; species Candidula unifasciata. The sequence goes on along the minus strand of CAJHNH020000723.1, from coordinate 115,325 downwards.
TAGTCTGAAGTCATAGTTTCATTTATTAAGCGTATTCAGTTGAAAACAAAATTGATTTACATTGTTTAAAAGTTCGCTATCTTCGATGTCGGTAAAGAAACCAAGCCCTCAGTGGAAGGTAAGTGTTGAAACTGGTACTGCAAAAACAATGTAAGATTTACGTTTTTTTTAAAATTCTCCTTATATACCGTATTTTCTGTGTATAAGACAATATGTTTTCCCAAATTTGTTTAAAATTGTGGAAAAAGGAGAGCGGGGGGTAAATACACAAATGTGATTTAAATATTTTTTAAAAATTTTATGTATTCTAAAAAATAGGGGTGGTTTTATGCACAGAAACATTTGGTAATTTCTCTGCCATTTCACTCTATGTAAATGGTAGCTTAATATTTGATTTATTGCACATATTTGAAGTTGCCTCCCATCATACCTTTTTATGATAGGGTTTAGAATTTATTTATATGTAAATCAGGAATCCAGTTTCTCACTAATAGGAACAGTCATGGTTAAGGATAAAGCAAAGTTATATACAAGCAACTAGCTAGGTCTAGAAATCCATACTCTTTTCCTTTTTATATTTTTTTTTAAAACGAGAAACCGAATGAAAGAATGTCCAGTAGCTGTGGTGTCAGTTTTGGTTGATAGATTCTGCCTTAGATAGTTTATAACAAAGTTAACGTAATTATAAAATGCTGTTTGTAAAATTAAAAAATTTTGAGCTTCAATATAATTATATTAAAAAAAAAATAAACACCCAATTTGGCAAGCTGGTATGTCGGATAAAAATCAGGTCACATACATCAGACCTTTGGTTCTGATAAACAAAAGCCCTATGAAGTCTGATATGTCGGCCGAAAGACGCAAATATCGCAGCTATGCTGTAAACAGGCACAACACAGTTACGTCACTTGAACGAACATGAAAAAGAAGAAGACCTTTAAGCTTTGACTCAGTTGCTCCAGGTTTTATCCCAAATGGCTCTGTGTCTTGCCAGATTATCTACCTGTTGAAAGAGAATCAGGAAGTGTTAGCTATACTGACAGTCATCTGTAAAGTAAAGGACCCTTTTCATGATGCTGGAATAATATTTTTTACAGACTAATTGGCCCTCGATGAATTATATGGTCACCATCACACTGGTCACCTTTACTTCCCATGACTTTACCTGGTACCAATTTTCAGACTGGGCCGACCTGGGATCCAGTGTCTGTTTTGAAAAAAAAAGTTTCTCAGGGTTGTTTAAATATGAAAATGAAAAAAAAAAAAAATGTTTACAGAATGAAGATAAATAATATTTAAAAAAAATATTTATCAGTGTCTGGTATAAAATGTGTGTTTTTTTTTTTTAAAGGATCTTTTTCATGGGTTTTCCTAACCCATTCCTTAGTGTTCACAGAGTGAAAGGGTTAAGAGAACCCAGTATCCTCAATTATTTGGACAGACTTAAAGGTTTCATTAACATTATAGTACAGTATGCACAATCCTTGATAAATCATTTTACAAAAGCAAATTTTTTATATTTTTTTAATTCACCATATGCTGTATGTTTTTCAGCTAACGGGTATGTGATTAATAAATAGCAAGTCATTATGGTAATGTTTCAGTTGAGGCCAAAGTGGCAGTAAATCTAATTTTTTATAGTCATGCATGAGTCTAAAGGAAACAGTGATACCGTAAGCATGACCTTTGACACAGGCAGTTATGTTTGTTGCTTAGTGTGCTTTTGTGGGTTTTTGAATTCTTTCAGTCACACAAAGTTCTAGCTAACGTCGGAGGCAGTTAACTAATGGCAGACTACATTTATGGGTATACTACTTCCAGAGGGGCTAAATATACAACCCTTGCAGGAAACAAATATGCTGTCAGAGTTCTAAGTCCCACACTAAACATTGTCTGGTCTGTCTCCATTTCTCTTCCAGTGCAACTTCTGCTGCCTGGCAGGCTTGTGCACCATGTATGAGGACTGTATATCGTCCAGATCAGTCTTGTGCAACAGCTTTCCAGTGAAAAATATCCCGTCACACATAATGTATTGTTTGGGACCCACAAATAAAGAGTTAGTTGAGAGCCGCTACCGCATAGTGACCAGCTACCGCATAGTGACCAAACACTCACTGCCCACTCCGGAGGTCTTTGGTTTAAACTTGCACCAAGGCAGGTTTTTCCCAGAATTGAAGATGGCTGCTGGGTCAACCATGCAGAATGGGTACTAGGTAATGTCATAGAAAGTAAGAGGCATCTGGCATGACTTTGAGCACATCACCTACAGAGTACTGATTGGTTTATAAAAATAGGTCTTGCATCACATGTCTGATACAGATACAAATAACTGCGCTCCTTTGACATCATTCTGGGGAAGACAGAAACAGACCCACTGTTTTGCCAACAAGCATGTCGTGCGATTCGACTAACTGGGGGCATCATTTGAAGTCAGAGTTCATCTGCCTGAGAGGCAAACAGCCAACAGTCTGCATACAGATAAGTCAGTCACCCAAACGAATGTGCACGCAACACTCCCGATGTTTCAGATATGGAACTATCTTTGTCTTATAACTATTGATACCAGCGGTTGGCTAGTTATTGTTCTTATTTCCTCGAATTCACCTGATGTTTCCTCTGTCATTTGTTTTCACATGCATTTAACTTTCTTTCGCTGAAATAGATGCATAACAAATAGATGCATGGCGAATACATGCCTAGCGAAAAAATGCATGACAAATAAAATCATTTCAAATAGATGCATAGCAAACAGATACATGGCAAATATGAATCGTTGAAGAGGTTGGTTTCTGAAGCTTGTAATAATAATGTATGTGTGAGCTGACTGAATATGGACATCTCCTAGTGTTGATTCTGGGGTCCCATGTGTGGGGGTGGGTTTAGACCCACTGCCCCCTAACAAGCTTTGTTTTTAAAGGCGACCAGTAAGGGGTGTTTCCTTTGAAGTTGGAGTGCGTTTGCCTGAGAGGTGAGGGACTAACACTGCATGAGCTAGATCTGTAAAGCTGATGTGCACGCAAAACTTAAGTTCTGGAACAAGACCAAAGTCCAGAAGTGGACGACCAACAAGAACTTTCTGCCAAAGTTTACAGTCATTGCAGGCTAAGAGAGGAATAAAAAAAGAGGAAGTGAACATAACCAGTCTAAAACATAAACAAACTGTTGCAGAAATTCCAGCCGCCGGTCCAAGATCCAGCCATTCTAGCCATCCACCAGGATCCCAGTCTGGTGAACATGAACATCAATGCTGACCTGCAACAGATGGTGCCTGGCTTTCCCAGGGGAGGCCGGGAGACTGGCCTCATTGACAAGAAGCAGGTATGTCGTCTGCTGAGTAAAGTAAAACTTCCTGTACATGTTTAATAAGCTACGGGTGTCAGAGTGGAGAAGGTTGTGAAAAAGAAATTGGTGGGGTCATCTGGGTAAAGATTTGACATCACAACGTTCAGGACAAGTCCGTATTAGTTCTGCATCCCTCCTCAACAGCCAGCGAAGAGCTTCTGTGCTGATGGTACCTGTTGTCATCTGGGTTGATAGAATTTTGAGAAAGAAATTGGTGGTAGAATGTTGATTTAAACATTGGGAGAATGTTGGGTAAAAAAAAGTTGGTGGGGGGCTTTGAGTAGCATGTTAAACAAAAGACTGGAACGCAGTGGAGACAAACAAATGTATTAGAGAATGTTGAATAAAAAGTTGTGGGTTTGAGTTTAATGTTGAATAAAAGGTTCAAAGTTAAGGAAAACATTTGACAGGGAAGTGTTGAGTAGAAAGTTAGTGGGAGAACATTAAGTAAAAGTTTGGGGAATGGAATGGAGGGGTTACGAAGACTGATGAACAATGTTGAGATAAATGGTTGACATAATAGTGTTAAGGTTGAAGATTTGGGAGGCGATAGAATAATATTGTGTTAAAAAGGTGAGTCTGAAAACTGATGTGAAAGATTGATATGAAGTCTTAATGGAATAATTTTAATGTATAAAGTTGTCCTAAGGGGTTTAAGGCAGTTACATTGTCGGTGTTTATGAGAGAAGTTTGATGTAGAAAGTTGATTGGATAATCTGGAGTTAGAAGATGGATGTAGTGGATCTAAAGAGAGAATATTGATAACATTTAAGAGGAATTCTGGTGTTTCCAGCATTCCTATGGATTTATCCAGTGCTGTGACCGAGACGCCAGACTATTCTTCCACTACTCTGAGTACAATGGCAATGTGGAAACGCTGAAAATTGGAGGTTAGCATGTCTGTGGGATATATGTATACTTACATAGTGTTGTTGAGTAAAGTAATTAAGGGATGTTTTAGTAGGCATTGGGCTTGGCAGTTAGCAGGGGCTTATTTGTTGAATGCACAAGGGTCCCTGTGGGGACTCTAGGATCCCATTATGGGGACAACTATAGATGCACTGACCCCTCACAAGCATGTTGTAAGAGTCACCTAATTGGGGGTGTTTTCTTTGAAGTCAGAGTATATCTGCCTGAGAGCTGAGGAACCAACAGTCTACATTCACATACACACCAGATCTGTAAAATGGATGTGCACACAAAACTCAAGTTATGGAACAAGAATAAAGTCTAGTAGTGGGTGAAGAACCAGAACTTTCTGCCAGAGTTTACTGCCAGGGAACTTGAAGAAGAAGAAGAATGCACGGGGTCTGAGAATGGTGCACTTGTGCATGTTGGAGGGTGACTTGTGTGGGAATTTCCAGCCTTGCACCAAACTAGGCCATGGCCTGGTACAGATGTGCCAGAATTCCCAGAATGACACACCAGACTTTACCATGGCCTGGTAAAGATATGTCAGAATTCCCAGAATGATACTTCATTCTATAATATGATGCACCACATACCATGTAGAATGATACATATGTGCAGGATTTCGGCTGATGTGCCAGATTACAAGTCAACGTGGTAAAGGTATGCAGGGATTCCCAGAGTGGTACAACAGACTACACCATGGCGTAGTTGTGTTGTGCAGGTTCTCATGTTGGTTACAGACTATTCGGCACCAGGTGGGTAATGTGGCTAGCATTACGCCGCCCGTCTTTACTTCCCCAGGACATACATCCTGGTACCCATTTTAGGCTGGGTCGACATGCCTAATGATAAAAATCCACGCAGCCAGCAGTGGGTTTCGATCGGGGTACGTTGGAATTATGAGTCATACTCGCAGCGCCCAAACCAAGGACGCCGCTGATCATGTTATGCATTTGTATATTGTAAATAAAGAACAATTAAATTTCTGTCTTCTTGTTGCTAGGGGAGATGTTCCTCAGCTGAAAACTTTGATATCCAAATAAAGTCCTATTTATTTATTTCAGAGCCAGTGGAGTTCCAGATGTCATTTGACCGGCGGACAGGCAAGCCAGTAGCTGTTGGTGTGGTGAAGGTTGACCCCTCTGGCTTGTTGCCAGAAATCCTCAGTGAAGAGAAGGTGCAGGGTACAATTGTTCAAGAAGCTAAACAGCTGAAACAGAAAAATGTAAGCTCTCAGTGGGTTGCTCTCATTGGATTTTCTTCTTCTTCTTCTTCTTCCTTGTTTCGTTCGCTTTAAATAGATTATTTATATCTGCAATGTTGTCTCTAGTTTGAACTTCACTGTCTTTTGTAATTCACTCAGCGACCCGTAAAGTTTGACTTGCACCGATGTTTCTCTTGGCGATATATTCTCTCCATTTGGGTTCCATGGCCCCTTTAGTTGGGGGTGTGAGACAAAAATAGACCCACTGCCCCTAAAACGAACATTGTTGTAAAAAAAAAATGACTCATTGGGGGTGTTTCCTTCAAAGTCAGCGTGGATCTACCTAAGAGGTGATGAACCAACAGTCTGCATGCAGATAAGCCAGATCTGTATAACTCAAGTTTTAGAAGAAAACCAAGGTCATGAAGTGTATGAACAACCAGAATTGTTTGCTTGAATGCAGCTGCCTGAGAGGTGGAAACCAACAGTCTGCATATGGAGAAGCCAGATAATCTGTACAATTGATGCACATGCAAAACACTTGTTCTTTTACCTGACTAAAGTCCAGAAATGGACTAACAGCCAGAACTTTCTGCCAGAGTTTACAACCATTGAAAGCTTAGAAGAATATCGTAGAAACACACTTCTTATATGTCGATACTTGTTTTTGCTTATTCTGTGTCCGTGGTTCTCTGCCATTCACATTAACATCATAGACACACTTCTGATATATAGATACTCGAGTTTGCTAATTCTGCTTCCATGAAGTATTTGACCATTCACATTATCACCATAGACACACTTCTGATATATAGATACTTGAGTTTGCTTATTCTGCTTTCATGAAGTATTTGATCATTCACATTATCACTATAGCCACGCTTCTGATATATAGATACTTGAGTTTGCTTATTCTGCTTTCATGAAGTATTTGACCATTCACATTAACATATTAGGCACACTTCTGATATATATATATATATATATATACTTGAGTTTGTTTATTCTGCTTTTATGAAGTATTTGACCATTCACATTATCACCATAGACACACTTCTGAAAAATAGATACTTGAGTTTGCTTATTCTGCTTTCATGAAGTATTTGATCATTCACATTATCACCATAGCCACACTTCTGATATATATATATATATATATATATATATATATATATATATATATATATATATATATATAATATATATATATATATATATATATATATATATATATATATATATATATATATATATATATATATATATATATATATATATATATATATATATATATATATATATATATATATATATATATATATATATATATAAATATATACATACTTGAGTTTGCTTATTCTGCTTTCATTAAGTATTTGACCATTCACATTATCACCATAGGCACACTTCTGATGTATATAAATGTTTTTCCTCATTCTGTCTCCATTCTGTTACCCTAGGCACATTGTCAGATGCCTTCTTTTTTATAGGGAACTGTACCTGCTGCTCAGGATGGCTTGGGTCGAGTGACATACGTTCACAACGGAGAGTGTTTCTTCTTGCCATACGGGCTAGATGACGTAGTGGGAACATCCACCGCCCCAAAGGCTGGAGACGATGTGCTGTTTCAGATTGCCACAGATAAACGGTAAGATATTGGAAGCCAGTTTATGTTTCATGTCTGTTGTGTGAAATGTTGCTGCTTGAACATCTATATAGAACAGATCATGTCACCATCTTATACTGTGCACTGGACACTTCACAGTAAGCTCAAGGGGAAAACCATCAAGGAGATGAATGGCGCCTTTGCTGTTACAACTAGTAGCCTTACAATGGAAACTATGGCTGTAACAAGTGCTTTAGCATGGCTTGGTACTCAAAAGTTCACACACGTATGCTTTCTTAGTGACTCGATGAATATGCTTAAAGAAATCCAAGCTGGATTTATCAGGCAAGAATGGATTGAAAATACTAAACACTTCACGAATATCTGCCCTAAATCATTTCTAATAATCACTAATCACTGGACACTACAGACTCAACAAACATGCAGATAAATTAAGTATGAGCCAAACAGCTCGCTGCCAGTGTCTTCACACAGAACAAACCCCAGAACATGTCTTGCAAGACTGTTCCTTCACTGGAGGATCTATGAAGCAACATGTGGCCACACACAGTAGACTGAACAGCTAAGCTTTGGCAAAACCTAAGAAACATCGCAAATGACCCCTTAGGATGTCATCCCAAGGGGTCACTACACAAAATTTTTTTATTTACAGTGTTAGACCAATTATTTTAAAATCAAAACATAGGCATTTAGAAATAGATGATGGATTCATGAACTTTATAAGCTTGTGTAGAGGTACAGGCGCAATTTATTTACTTTAAAGATGTTTCTGAATATTTTTGGTAGAATTTTAAAGTGTACAAACGAAGTGTTGAAAATAGTCAAAAAATGAGGCATCATATGACAATTGAATTTAAAAAAAACAAAAACTTTCTGAAATCTACTTTTAAATAGACCTGTCCCTATAATATTGTTTATGGAGTATCTACACCAAATTTCATGCTTCTAGTTTTTATATTAGCTGAGATTTAAGGATTTTACACACAACAAACAGAAATATAGAGTTGTGAGAAAACTGACTTTTAAACTTTTTTTTTTCTTCAAAAAAGTGCATGGGGTGGTGTCTTTAGTATTAACTTTTCAATGCTAAATTGTTTACAAGTGACAAATTTTGTGTGTAATCTATTCTATGAATGCAGAACTTTACAAAAACAAACACATTAAAAAAAAGTGATATTTTTGTCATACATTGGAAAAAAATGCTATTAATTAAGTTGACGAAGATTTACTGATTTAAGAATCAGCATCATAGCACACCAGGCAAACTCATAGGTGCTCTGTCTCCCAAAACATATGTCTTAAAGTGTAGATGCTGTTTCTCTAGCACACTGATTAATAATCTCATCATTCTCTTCATTTCGTCCTCCCCTCCTTGTCTGATTCCTCGTTCACACATTCCTACACATGTTACATTCTTCTAGTTTAGTGACTTCTGCCAGCATTCGTTCATAAATGGTCATCAGAATGTCTTCTTTGTCCAGAACGAGTGTTTCTATATCGATCGCGTTTGTGGCCAGAATATCCTGGTATCCACTCTTTCATTTGAAATGCAGATGCTTGGTATCCACCGATGCCATATTTGTTTTTTTACATTTTTAATCTTCCTGCTTTTTTTTTAAAGAAGAAGAAAATCTTGCTGGTAACATATAAAATCATTGGCCGTGTCACTGTTCACTTTCTGATCATTGCATTCAAACTCTGTACTTCAGGTCCAGTATACAGTTGTCAGGTATGTGCTTCTCAACCGCTGTGGCTTTTGGATTGATCTAGTTTTATATGTAAAAGTAAATAAGTGACATTAAACATATTTATACTCCCTTTGTGGGGAAAACAAATAGACCCACTGCCTTCCTTCAAAGTTGGAGAGCATCTGCCTGAGAGGCAAGGAACCAACCCTCTGCATACAAATAACACAGATCTGTAAAATGGATGTGCACACAACACTGAGGTTCTGGAACAAGGCTAATGTCTACAGGTGGAAGAACACCCAGTAAAACTATGTGTATGGATGGCACTAGAACTTTAAAAGAGACACTTTTTTTTTTACATACTACATTTTCTATATATAGAGCTAGAAAAGTGACACTGTACTTTTAGGTAGAACTGTTAAAGTTATAATATTATCATCATGTAGCAAGTAGAACTGTACAAGTGATATCATTATCATCATGTAGCAGGTCCTTTGCAGAACGTGGCTTTCATATTCAAAGAGTCACTTATATCCTGTTCCCATCTTCATACTGATCAACCCCTGCCCCTCCTTCCTGGTACCATACCTTCTGCAATTATTTTTTTCCAGTCCAAAAGTAAACTAGTTTTTATATATGTATGTTCATACAGAGATGGAAAGATCCGGGCTCGGAATGTGGAATCTCTGGAATCAGCCAACCAGCGGTATGTGGGTGTTGTATGTTCCATGAAGGACACGTTTGGCTTTATTGAGCGGGCTGACATCGTGAAGGAGATCTTCTTCCACTACAGCGAGTTTAAGGGTGACATCAGCGAGCTCATCCTCGGGGATGATGTTTCCTTCGGCGTGCAGATCAGAAATGTAAGTTATGACTTGAACTCGTCACACTAAGTCTTCTTTCTCTTTCTTCTCCCCCACCCCCTCTTCCCTGGGGAGCAAAACCGTGAAATTAACTCTGTCAAGCTGTCCTCCCAGGTCAACCCAACCATGGGTACCAGGTGAAAAAAAGGCTGCTGGTGGGATGTTGACCACGTCACCCACTGTGAGCCGATTGGTGTATAAAATATAGGTCAAGCTCTATGTGGCCAATACACCTGAATGCATGGAAAATGGTTTTTACTTTTTACAGCTGTCCAACCCTTTGCTTCTCCAGCAGCTTTTTTCTTGTCCTGCCTATTGTTTTGTCACTTATTGCCTTTCCCATCTGTTTCTTTATAAAAGTGGAACAATTCAGTCACAGTGAGGCATATATCTTTACAGAAGTGGAAATATGCAATCACAGTGAGGTATATGTCTATGTTGAAGTGGAAAGATTCGTAAATGAGGTGTATATCTATATAGAAGTGGAAAGATTCATAAGTGAGGTGTATATCTATCTAGAATTAGAAAGATTCATAAATGAGGTGTATATCTATATAGAAGGGGCAAAATTCATAAATGAGGTGTATATCTATACAGAAGTGAAAAGGGTAATGAAGGAGGTGTATATCTATATAGCAGTAGAAAGACTCACATTGTGGTAAATATCTATATACAACTGGAAAGTATATTATATAAGTGTGCGCGTGTGTGAAGGGGTGGGTGAGTGAAAAGGTTAAACAAAGTTAAAAGGTATGTGCATGTTTGTTGTTTATCCTTAAGACATTACAGAACCAGCCCCAGCATTTTGTTGGCTGTCTGGTTTTTCATGTAGTAGTTTGCCATTGCTTGTGAATAGTCGGCGCTGCTTAACATTTTTGATTATTAATGCAAAGGATCTGCTGCAAAAATAACATCACAGGAGTCAAACGTGGTATTTCAGAATTGGGAAGTGCATTCTCAATACCTAAGCCACAGTTGTTTATGCAGAAGATTAATAAATAGGAAAATGAATTTATTCCTCAGAATAAGGAGGTGGCTGTGGAAATCGAGCGACTGCCAGAGGGAACTGTCATCTTTGAAGATATCGCTGTGGAACCGGTGAGAGGGAAAGTACTGAAAACAATTAAGGTCAGCAACAGACGGCCCAGTGAAGCTTTGGCGGGAAGGATCATGTATGAAACTCCCAAAGGGTAGGCTATTTGTCTTCTTTTTTTAGTGTCATGGTGCCACCATTGGTTAGTGGGAATCTCATGAAAGGATATAAGTTAAAACAAATAGAACTGTACAGCTTCACATTATCTCAATCAGGAATGGCAAGTAAGTGTTGCTGCCAGAAAACCTTCATCAGCGATGACATGAAAAGAGAGTGTCACAAACAGAAAAAGGCATACACAAAATCACTCCAACTGAGGTCTGTCTAAGAAATATCCACCTCTGTCCGGCTTTTGATGCTTTGAGACACATGTTGCCTGAAATCTCAGTTTAGTTTCTGAGTCTACCCGTTGGGTAGGCTGTTTATTTGTTTCTGTCAGTAGTAAAGTTAATCCTAGTGTTGGTTCGGGGCTTCGTTTGGAGTGGGGGTGGGGGAGATAGACCCACTACTCCCTGTATCCATCACTATGTGGGTTAACTCCTTCCTCTTCCAAAAAAAGATGCACTTGTTTACTGTTCTTACTAAACCACTGTCACCTTCAGAATGGCCAGATTATTTCAGATTCTAAGGCAAGGTGTTGTTTATAAGTATTTAAAAAAATTACAATTTTATAAAATGTAAAGTTGACTGAGATTATCTTAGCAAGAAAGAAACTGCTTTGTATATTACTGTAACAGAGTGGTTTTAGGGTATGAGAGAGATGAAGAGGAAAATATAAAATGAGAAAGAGAGGTGGGAGGGAGGGGGAGGGGATGAGAATGGATAAGAAGAGGGAAGAAAACAAGAAGACAGTAGGAAATTAAGGTTGTTTTTCTTGTGGTCTGCGTAGTATGTATCTACACCAAAGACGATCAGGTAATAGTCAGTGGTATACAACTGATGGCCCGTAGGTCACAACTGGCCTGCAGATGCCTAGCAAGTGGCCCGCGGATCTCCTGCCACTTGTATAGTATTAATGATCTTTCTATGCCAGCTCGCAGCTATCCCCACTTTCCAGTGTTCCAGTCCCTGAGAAATTTAGTGCAATGACCCTGGTGTAGATTGCCTTTAACCAGTAAGAAAATGGTTTACCACTGTCTTTAGCGAGAAAGAAAATGGTTTACTGCATGTTAATTTAATGTTTTTTGGCCAGGTTGATTGAGATTCCCTTTGGCGAGAAGGATCAGCGGGGGGAGTGTACTCTGTTGCAGGGGGACACTGTGGAGTTCCAGATTGCGACAGACAGACGTGACAAACTCCAACGGGCCACCAACATTGCCCTGTTGGAGGAAACTTTCGAATACACGGGGGAAACAAGAGAATCTGTAAGTGGGCCTACGTCACTGCATGTTTCTGTGTTTGAAACTTGAACATTTGGCCCTCAGAGAGAGGGAGAGTGAGTGAGTTTATTTCATTATTGCCAGCAATATCTTATAGTGTGGGAACATTGAGGAGAATTTTTGCTTTGTTCCGGAGCCCCAGTTTTTTTGGGGGGGGGGGGGGGGGGGGGGTTAGAAAGTTGGTGCTAGATAACATGATCAAACAACTAATGACAGTTGTTTACCATTTTTGTCCTGTTTGTCTTGAAAATAATGTAGGCTTGGATTGCATCCATTGACACTGAAGTTGGGATTTAGCCATTTGGGCCGTAGACCCACTGTCCGGTGACAAGCATAACATACTTCAATCCCAAGGAATACATCCTGCGTTCATAGGTTCTACGTAGAAACCCAAAAAACGCATGATGCACCAATGATATGTCTTTCACGCCACCCCTTGGTCCTCAGATGGTAAACCCCCATGACTGAAAGAGTTTAAAGATGAGTAATTAGATACTTGCTGAAATCAGACGTATTGGACTGATAGACCTAGTTATTTCAGCCTGTGGGTCGCGACCTCTTCGAGGGTAGAACGGCCCTTTCACAGCGGTCGTCTGTGACCATCAAAAAACAGATGTTTACTGGTTATGAAGTAGCAACTAAAATAATTTATATTTGTGGGTCGCCACAACTTGAGGAACTATATTGAAGGGTCACGACATTAGGAAGGTTGAGAACCACTGTCCTAACTGGCTGTGGTTCACAGAGGGGAAAACTCAACCTGTGAATCACTAGCTGCATTCACTCTTTTTTTCTATGAATTTGCTTTCATGTTTTAATTTTTGATCATAATATTTTTTCATCTGGAAGCTATTGTGATTCAACTGTGGTAATCCCCTTGTGGGGAATTTTTTTTGGGGGTGAAAAATAATAGACACACAGCCACTTAAGAAGCATATCAGAAATGGTGAATATTAACGATTTGCTGAAAAAACATGTTGGGCCGAAAGGTGCCGACCTGTAAACCACAATACAACATATTAACTGCCGTTTTAAGGGTAGGCAGAAAGAAGAAAAAGGACATGGTCATACTGTTTATTTATTTGTGTTATTGTTGTTTAAAGAAAAAAACACTGAAATAATATTTGACAAAATCTGGCAGGGTGTGGTAGCTGTGCTGAAGGATGGCTACGGTTTCATCTACTGTGCTGACCGGGATGCACGCATGTTCTTTCACTTCAGCGAATTCATGGACCTCACCTATAGCCCCCGCCTGCAGGACGAACTGCAGTTTACTGTGGACCAGGCAAGCAGACGCCATGTTTTAGATTAGTGGTTTCTAATTATCATATTTTCCCCTGTATAAGAAATATTGTAAACACATGTTATAAGATGACTCCCAGGTTAACCTTCAACGGATTGGGAAAACCTAGGTAAATACACTTGCTAAGACCTGTGGATCTCTAATGTTTGCAGGGGTCAGCCATGGACTTCTCTTATCTTTAAAAGTCTGTCTTGTTATCTTTAAAGGTCTGCCATGGACATCTCTTATCTTTGAAGGTCTTCCATGGACTTCTCTTATCTTTGAAGGTCTGCCATCGACTTCTCTTATCCTTGAAGATCTGCCATGGACTTCTGTTATCTTTGAAGATCTGCCATGGACTTCTCTTATCTTTGAAGGTCTGCCATGGACTTCTCTTATCTTTGAAGGTCTGCCATGGACTTCTCTTATCTTCAAATGTCTGCCATGGACTTCTCTTATCTTCGAAGGTCTGCCATTGCCTTCTCTTATCTTCGAAGGTCTTCCATTGCCTTCTCTTATCTTTGAAGGTCTGCCATGGCCTTCTCTTATCTTTGAAGGTCTGCCATGGACTTCTCTTATCTTTGAAGGTCTGCCATGGACTTCTCTTATCTTCAAATGTCTGCCATGGACTTCTCTTATCTTCGAAGGTCTGCCATTGCCTTCTCTTATCTTTGAAGGTCTGTCATAGACTTCTCTTTTCTTTGAAGGTCTGCGATGGACTTCTCTTATCCTTGAAGATCTGCCATGGACTTCTCCTTTAGCTTTGAAGGTCTGCCATGGACTTCTCTTATCTTTGAAGGTCTGCCATGGACTTCTCTTATCTTCAAATGTCTTCCATAGACTTCTCTTATCCTTGAAGATCTGCCATGGACTTCTCTTATCCTTGAAGATCTGCCATGGACTTCTCTTATCCTTGAAGATCTGCCATTGACTTCTCTTATCTTTGAAGGTCTGCCATGGACTTCTCTTATCCTTGAAGATCTGCCATGGACTTCTCTTATCTTCAAATGTCTGCCATGGACTTCTCTTATCCTTGAAGATCTGCCATGAACTTCTCTTATCTTCAAATGTCTGCCATGGACTTCTCTTATCCTTGAAGATCTGCCATGGACTTCTCTTATCCTTGAAGATCTGCCATGGACTTCTCTTATCCTTGAAGATCTGCCATGGACTTCTCTTATCTTTGAAGGTCTGCCATGGCCACACAATTAAAATTTTTCTTTATAGTGTTTTTGTGTGTGTGGTTATAGCAAGATCAGATTTTCTAGTGATTCTTTATTTACTTATTATGTAAGCAATATTTTCATAATTAATGGTTTAGTTTAGATAAGAACTTTTGGAGCGAAGATATGGAAGAAAATCCCCCAAATAGCTTCTGGTTTGCACTTTGGAGAAGAAAAAAATAGCCCTACTGTCCCTCTGCAAACACAGTATAAAAGGTGACCGATTGAGCAATTGCTGAAATTTGATGTTTTGGGCCGGAATGTGCAGATATCGCAGCCCAACTGTATAAAACAACAGAGTGTGTCAACCACTTTTCAAAAGACCTACACAGAAGGAGAACAAGAAGAAAGACGCTGAAGATGAAAGCAGCAAGTATGTTGACACTGAACAAGCAATGAAAAGTTAAATTGAATCTCAGGAATTGTGCATAAGAGAAAAAAACTGAATACAGAGCTTCTGAAGAAGCTGGGAAGGGAAAAAAGGGCTCACAAAGGAAAGAGTCAGGTAAAACATATCAACCACACTAAAGACTGTACCGGAGGGGAAGTCAAAGGCAGGTAAGTAGGATTGGTAGACAGCGACACAAAAGGGAAGATAATATAACTGAACGAACAGCAGCCAGTCAGAATGTAAAACCATGACAGGCAGCATAGAATGTTGGAAATCCATTGCAGCCAACTCTATTCGTGAAATAAAGCCAGGCCCTTCAGAACCTGAAGCAGATGGCTTGACCATTGCAAAATGTCTTGACCTTTACCCAAATGGCTTGACTGAAATAGCTTGACCACTACAAAATTGGCTTGACCACTCAACCTCTTGACCACTCCACAAATGTCTTGACCACTCAACATCTTGACCACTCCACCTCTTGACCACTCCACAAATATCTTGACCACTTAACCTCTTGACCACTCCACAAATGGCTTGAAACTCCACCTATGGCTTGACCACTACAGTGGTGGCTTAACCACTCCACTGTGTAAACCTCCTAGAAAAATTAATAGATGAAGACAATGACTGTTTTCCTATTTCATGTCCAGGATGCATCACAACCAACTCGCCAAGTTGCAACCAGAATCAAACACCTCAACAAGGGGTCGGTATCATTTATCAATATTCTTCCTCCTGTCTACATTGGCACCATTGACAAAGAGCCGTCTACACATAAAAATCAAGGTGGGTGATCCAGTGTTTGTGCTTATGCTCAAGGTGAAAATCTGGTTTGTTGTTTTGATCTTTAGCTGTGAGGCTTTGAAGTGGTATATTCTGATACTTGAGCCTTTAACTGTAAGGGTTTTGAATTTGTATATGGTAAGCAATGGAAGCCCTCGACAGTGGGATAATAAAGTGGTAAGTTCTAAGACACGGGGGCCTTCAAATATTGAACATTAAAGTGGTATGTCCTAAGACACCGGGGCCTTCAAATATGTTCTAAGATACAGGAGATGATGAATTGCATGATGATGAATTGCATGATGATGAAATGAATGATGAATTGCATTTCTGCCACTGGATTGTATGTGTATGTGTTGGCACATCTGGTGGCTGCCATATGCATGTAATATCTGTTTATTGCTATTTTGCTGAGATTTCATCTGTGTCAGATGAAATCACAAGGAATAGTGATGGGCATTCTTGTTTTTTTGGAGGGGGGTGGAGGGGTTCTTTATTAATATCTCACTCCAGATGACATCACAGGACAGTCCAACATTTTACAGGGTGGTAAGACTGGGTTTCCCTGCTTTCTGATGCCTTTAATGACCCCAAAACATCTAGAACTGGCCCTAACCCCCAACCCACCTACGGACTGCAGCCCAGGACCCACGACTGCATGGAGCCTAGGTCTAACGACTGCATGTAGCCAGTCTACCACCCCCTGAAATATTAGACTGTCCTGTGACCTGTGGATTTCCCCGGTTTGAGTAGGATATTAATAATGTGGGGTGACCCTTTGTTGTGAAGTTGGAACTGTGATTACCTGATACCTGTTGAAATGATCATGAATAAGTGACACAGACATTTGTAGAATCTGATTGCTGGTGTGTTGCAGGTAAAAACAAGGATGGGGAGCCTGGCAACATAATCTACGATTACGAAGGAACAATTCAACAGATTCCGTACTATCTGAAGGAAGTGACAGACCAGAACAGTGTGCCTCACTTTGGAGACAAGGTATGTGCCTGTGTGAGGTTAGAGGAAATCGTTTTACAATGCAGTCCTCGATGTTTAGCAGGCTTCAATTCCCGAGTTGGGCACTTTAAAAAAAAAATTGTTCTCATGGCTTTCAGACAGTGGTAAGAGAATTGTACCCTGGAAATGAATAAGGCCTCACCTCATAATTTTCTTGTAGTCAGCACTACATACATTGAAGCCAGTCTCAATTGTGGAGCGGCACAGTTGAAAAAAAATTTCCCTGTAACCTTCTTCTTCTTAACATTTACCGGCTGTAAACTCTTTAGAAAAGTTAAGGGTGTTCATCCACCTGCAGACTTTAGTCTTGTTCCAGAACCTGAGTGTTGCATGCACATCGCTTTTATAGTTCTGGCTAATTTCTATAAAAACCATTGGTTCCTGGCCTTTCAGGCATATGTACTCCTTCAAAAGATGCCCCCAGTCAGTCGACTCCTACGACATGCTTGTTGGGGAGGCAGTGGGTCTCTCCTTGTTTTCCCTACACTGGAGCCCAAACAATAGGGAGTAGTGATCAAGTTGCTTAGAACATGCCATCTATTGTGTAGGGATGTGAGTTCTGAACTGTCTTTTGTATCTCTGCGTCTGCTTCCTCTTGTGGGTACTGATGTAATAAGTTACCAGATATCCATGGGTTGTCTTATGTTTCTAATCTTCTTCTTCTCCTTATTCTTCTTTTACATCCCTCCTTATAATGGCCACATTATATTTTTGTGTACAATCTAGCCCAGCACACATGATATCAGCTAATCCCTGATTAGTCGCTCTTTACATCGTGCTTGTTAATGAGCCGTGGGTCTACACCCCACAAGCCAATGGGGGCCCTGAAACCCGCACAGGAAGTATACCTGATCACAAGACATCTCTTCATGGGACCCCGTCATTGGCCAACTGTTGTAGGTCATAACTCCCTTGTGGGTTCCGGGGCCCCCCATTTGGAGAGAAAATGGAAAGACCGCCCCACTATCACCACCACAATAGCATGCTTTAAAAGTTGACTGTTTAGGGCTTTGCTGAAAATGGATATGCTGAGCACGTGCAGCACAAAACATGCAACTCCATAGTTCCAGTAACTACACTCAGGAATCTCTGAACATCTGCACTCGCAAATCGAACAGTGAAGTCTGAAACTGATCTCTGTCTCTCTCCACAGAATTGTTAGCCACTTGCAAGAGCATCGCACAAAGCACAAACCCTACGGCTCTGTTTATAGTTTATAATAATGTCCATTAAAAAAAAATCTGATGTTTTTTGGCTTTAAAAAGCCATTTAGCACATAGGAGAACTGCTCTAAATGCTATCGTTAATTTATTCATATCCTGACCTCCTTATAGTTTGCACAGGTGTGAGCTCAGCCACTTGCATTAATTATACACATATTTAAACAGGTCACAGTAGGAAAAGTTACATTTGCAGGGAACTGGACAGTTCAGAAGTGTCAGGTTTTTGTGTGTGCTTCTTGGGGCAAAACAGAATACTAGAACAACAGCAAATGAAGAGAATGAACAAGAGGACATTTAACAAACAAAATATTATTGTTTGTTGTTAAGATAATATATGTGGTTTTGAATGCATGTGTTGCTGTCACATCAGGTTGAGTTTCAGATTGGGGAAGCCAAGTCGACAAACAAGAAAGAAGCTGTGAAGGTGAAAGTGGTGCTTCGTAACATAGCCGGCCGATGTTTGGGCTATATCGCGACTCTGAAGGAGAATTACGGCTTCATCGAAACAGCTGATCATGAGAAGGAAGTTTTCTTTCATTTCAGGTAAATCTGGCAGTGCCTGTGCTTGCTGTTGTCTTGTACTGGACGGACCTGACATAATTTAGCTTCTAGCTGTCGAAATCTAGAGAGATCTTGACCATCTGTTTGGCTCCCGCCAGTCACAGCACATGGGGTTACTTGAGTTTTCTTTCACAGTATAGGTTTACTACAACAGGTTTTCTTTCACGGTATAGGTTTACTACAGGTTTTCTTTCACGGTATAGGTTTACTACAGTTTTTTTTCCACGGTATAGGTTTACTCGAGGTTTCTTTCATGGTATAGGTTTACTACGTTTTTTTTCCACGGTATAGGTTTACTTGAGGTTTTTTCATGGTATAGGTTTACTACAGTTTTTTTTCCACAGTATAGGTTTACTTGAGGTTTCTTTCATGGTATAGGTTTACTACAGTTTTTTTTCCACAGTATAGGTTTACTTGAGGTTTCTTTCATGGTATAGGTTTACTACAGTTTTTTTTCCACAGTATAGGTTTACTTGAGGTTTCTTTCATGGTATAGGTTTACTACGTTTTCCCCCCCCACGGTATAGGTTTACTTGAGGTTTCTTTCACGGTATAGGTTTACTAGAGGTTTTCTTTCACAGTATAGGTTTACTAGAGGTTTCTGTCACTGTATAGGTTCTTGGGCCCCAAGTTGAGGCTGCAGGGTGAAGTGGACCCACTGCGCTCTAACAAACATGTTGTAAAAGACAACTAATTGAGGGGTTTGCTGAAACAAGATGTGTCGGGCCAAATGGTGCAGATATCGTAGCCTAACATTAAACCACAGCACAGCATGCCAGCTGTATCTAAGGTGTAGAAATAGTTTCTTCTTTGATATTTCCTCTTCTGCCCTGGTGTATTGACACATGTTTTTCTTTCTCGTTATTGCTTCTTCCAATTTAATGTTAAAAAGAGGTGTCATAAACTTAAAGTAAAAAAGTGAAGTAAAGGACCCTTTTCCACGCCTTTAGGCGTGCAGGGCATATAGGGCTAGACCTTTATTTTTATAGACCAATCGACACAGGAGGGTGATGTGGTCAGCATCACGCCGACCGCCTTTACTTTCCCGGGACTGCACCCGGTACCCACAAAAGGCTGGGTCGACTTGGGAGCCAAGGTCATTTTTGGAAAAAGCCCGGCTCCGCCAGGGAGCGAACCCACGACCTTCCGATCCACGGTGAGCGTCTAGCCGCTCGGCCACGGCAACTCCCCATAAACTCAAAGGAATTTAAAAAAAAATTCATTAACAAAAACCGCATTACCCAGCTGGCTAATAAATTATTTAAAACTAAATTTAAAAAACAAAACAAAAAACAAAAATTGTGTTTTTGTGTGGGAGTTATTCAGATATATAAAAGGGTAATAAATAAACAACAAAGTGGGGTTTGTGGAAGAGTTTGGCTTCCTCAAAAAGTCATTGGGGTCATAAGGAAACCCCTGTAAATGTTATTTTTAGTTAGTTACTTTTCTTCTTCTTTACATTCCCCAGCTGTTGACTGCGGTATACAATTTGGGCCATCGTCCACTTTCAGACTTTGAGCTTGTTCCAGAACCTGAATGTTGCGTGCACTTGCGTTTCCCAGATCTGGCTTATTTGTATGCAGACTCTTGGTACTTTGCCTCTCAGGCAGATGTACTCCGACTTCAAAAGATCCCGCCAATTAGTTGGCTCCTAGGACATGCTTGGTGGAGAGTCATAGTGGGTCTATTCTGGTTTTCCCCACAGCTGGGTCTCAGAACCACCACAGGGATTTTTAAATTACTGTTTTCATATCCTGGCGTATTAAAACACCACACAGCAACATATAGGACTAATGGATTTTAACCACACTTTTCAAAAACAGGTCACTGCAGAAATTGCCATATATCGGCATTTATCGGGCTTTGTCACAACCAAAAGGGGCTTTGTCACAACTGGAAGGGACTTTGTCACAACCAAAAAGGGGCTTTGTCACAACTAAAAGGGGCTTTGTCACAACTAAAAGGGGCTTTGTCACAACCAAAAGGGGCTTTGTCACAACCAAAAGGGGCTTTGTCACAACCAAAAGGGGCTTTGTCACAACCGGAAGGGGCTTTGTCAAAACTGGAAGGGGCTTTGTCACAACCAAAATTGGCTTTGTAACAACTGAAAGGAGCTTTGTCACTACCGGAAGTGATTTGCTTTAGCCTTCTCGGGGTGAAATGGTTAAAGGCCTTTTGGAAGGCCCACAAATCCGTGTTAGATTGCAGATTTATTTTAGTGCTTTTC
This sequence comes from Candidula unifasciata, assembly GCA_905116865.2. NCBI lineage: Eukaryota > Metazoa > Mollusca > Gastropoda > Stylommatophora > Geomitridae > Candidula > Candidula unifasciata. Next base: position 94,510 of record CAJHNH020000723.1, on the reverse strand, counting down.
AGTAGATTGACAGATTCTGTTTGATCAGTCTTGTGTTCTCAACCCCTCTGCTAACTATTGCGGGACCTGATAATTGTTAGAGATTGGGTTGGCCATACATTGTGTTTTAGTTTTCTTGATTTCTGAGGTATTGTATGTTGTATTGATTGCTGTACATATATATTGTTATGCATCTCTTGAGTCCTCAAGAAAGAAAATATAAATTATACAGAAATGCTTTAGAAAGTTTCTCAGAATACCATGAACAAAGAAGAAAAACTGACATTTTAAAAGATCTGAACATCAAGAAAGATTTGCTAAAAAAACAGTGCATTGTCTCAGATGCTGAAATAGTTTGGTTATATTAAGCTCCACGGTGAACTGGAAAAAACAAACAATACAAGGCATGATACCAGGATGTAGGGGCAGGGGCCAACCAGTACGAAGATGGGCACAGGATATAAGTGACTACTTGGAAATGAAAGTACACCAGACGGGAGGGCTGGAGAGAGACAGAGTTTCTTTCAGGCAGACCACGATGAGAGGGACATTCTGCAGAGGACCTTCTACATGATGAACTCTTAAGTTTTTATATAATGTTTTACCATAGATTGACAGGGCAGTGCTGTAAAAATATAGATAGGCAATTCAGTGCTGTAAAGATCTAGACATAATCCAGCGCTCCGATGCCATGGACTGATAATTCAGTGCCCTTTCCACAGTTCATTTAACGGGGACACAAATGACCTTGAACTCGGTGACGAGGTGGAGTATACTTTAGCCAGAAAGAGCAGCAAGGTCAGTGCCGAGAATATCCGCAAGCTCAACAAGCTCACCATTTCAGCAGACGTAAGTATCACATTCCGGCAGGTTTAAACTAACACATTTAGAAAACACACGTAAATAACACATGAAGGTAACTAACTTTCTTGGCTTGAATACAAGATTCCCCCATGTGAGTTCCGGGCCCTATTATAGGGAAAACAAGAATAGACCCTCTGCCTACCCAAAAGCATGTCGTAAGAGTAGACTAATTGGAAGCTTCCTTCAAAGTTGGAGTGCATTTGCCTAAGAGGCAAGGAACCAACAGTCTGCACACACATGTGTCAATTCTGTAAAATGGATGCACATGCAACACTCAAGTTATGGAAGAGGACTGTAGTCCAGAAGTGGACGAACAACCAGAACTTTCTGCCAGAGTTTACAGCTGGTGAACGCAAAGAAGAAGAAGAAGAAGAACACCAGATGTTGGTAGCTATGGTTTCCCTATGTGGGTTACAGGGCTTCATTTTGGAGAACAAAGAATAGATCCACTGCACCCCCTTCCACCCCCCACCCACCCACCACACTCAAAAATCTACTTACAAATATGCCAGATTTTTCACATGGATGTGCACACAAAATTTGAGGTTCTAGATCTAGTCCAAAGTCCAGTGATTGGTCGAATAACCAGAACTTTCCACTGGAGTTAACCGCCAGTGAACAATAAGAAGAAAAAGAGTAGCGCATGTACACTAGATGTAAGTAGCATATGTAAAATAGCACCAGATGTAAGTAGCATATGCAAACTAACACCAGATGTTAGTAGCGTATGTAAAATAACACCAGATGTAGGTGGCACCTGTAAAAAAGCATCAGATGTAAGTGGCACATGTAAAATGACACCAGATGTAGTTGGCACCTGTAAAAAAGCATCAGATGTAAGTGGCACATGTAAAATGACACCAGATGTAGTTGGCACCTGTAAAAAAGCATCAGATGTAAGTGGCACATGTAAAATAACACCAGATGCATGTAAAATACACCAGATGTAAGTAGCACCTGTAAAATAGCAAATGTAAATGTCACATGTAAAATAGCAACAGATATAAGTAGTGCATGTAAAATAGCACCAGATGTAATTAGTGCATGTAAAATAGATCCAGATTAAAGTAGTGCATGTAAAATAGTACCAGGTGTAAGTAGAGCATGTTAAATAGTATCAGGTGTAAGTAGTGCATGTAAAATTCACCAGATGTAAGTAGCAGCTGTAAAATAGTTCCAGATATAAGTAGCGCATGTACAATAGCACCAGATGTAAGTAGCGCATGTTAAATAATAAGGTGTAATGCATTTAAAGTAATAGTTGTGAGTACCACACATAAAATAACAGTTGTAATTAGCACATATAAATAGTATCACATATAAATAACATTTGTAAGTAGCACATATAAAGTAACACAATTATACCACACCTAAAGAAACAGTTTTATTAAAATATCTGAAGTAACACACACATGTAACAAACATGTACCACATAAAGTTAAGTAAAACAGATGTAAGCAGTTCATATACAATAGCAGACATAAGCAGTACATATAAGATATCACAAATGTAAGCAGCACACAAAAAATACCCCAGATGTAAGCACATATAAAATATAAATGAAAGTAGCACACATAAAATAACAGATGAAAGTAGCACCTATAAAATATCCTAGATGTAAGAAGAACTATAAAATGACAGATGTAAGCAGCGCACATAAAATACAAATTTTGAGCAGAATTTATGAATAACGTAATGTAAGTAGCACGTATAAAATGTCACAGATGTAAGCATCAAACGTAAAACATCACAGCTGTAAGTAGCACATATTAAAATGTATTTTGGCTTGACAGTAGCTAGTAATTATTTTACAGTTGCAAGTAACAGTTTCAGTATGTGAAAATTAAGCGAGATTCATTGGCATTCCAGAAACTCACAGACAGGACAGAAAATGTATAATTAGAACGTTTGATAAATTTAAAGTTGCCTATTTTGTGAATTTTTTTTCAATTGGACAGGAAATTGTTCGAGATAAGGGTACACTTCAAGGCCGTATAATCCGTCCAATGAGAATCGTGAACACTGAACAGGAGGAGTACAGTGGACTAGTACAGGCCATGGATGACGGTAAATTCTAGATATTGTATCCTCTGTTTCAGTGTGGGTAGAAATGTTTGTATGCTAGATTGTGTTACAGCATTGTGAGCTAATCATTGGTCACAAAATCATGGTTTGTGTGCCAGATTGTATTACACCACCGTGCCAGATTGTATTACACCACCGTAGGCACATGATTGGTCTCAAAATCATGGTTTGATTGCCAGATTGTGTTGCGCCATTATTTGTAAACAATTCTTGAGAAAATCATGGGATATTTCAGAACAGAGTTGGCTGCTCTTGCCCAGAAACAAACAGTAAAACAGTACCTTTTATAATGTATTATTTTAATCTTGCTGTTTAACCTCCACATCACAGGTAACTGCATTTTCTGTATGTAATGTTTCTCAAAGGCCCTTGAAGTGGTTAATCAGTAGAGGCTTCTCCCCATGTAGGTTTGGGGCCCCATTGTGGGTAAAACGAATAAACCCACTTGCCTCCCCAACAAGCATGTCATAGGATTCGACTATATTGGGGCATCCTTCTAAGTTGGAGTGCATCTGCCTGACAAGGAACCAAGAGTCTGCACACAAGTAAGCCAGATCTGTAAAGCAGATGTGCATGCAATATTCAGGTTCTAGGACAAGACTGGAGTCCGAAGGTGAACAAACAGCTAGAACTTTCTGCCAGGGTTTACACCGGTGAATGCTGAGAGGAAGAAGAAGATGTAGGGGCTCCAGTTTGCAATTCCCACTTTCATTGTCACAGAACAAGAGAGAGCCTGTCTTTCACCGGCTTTTGCCCTGGCACTGCCTTCTCCTCTTGTGAATTATAGAACCTGTTTGGCATTTTCTTTCAAAACATGATGACCTTTCCTTTTGTGTAATATAGTGCCTGTTGGGCATTTTCTTTCAGAACAAGATGTCTTCACCTCTTGTGAATTAGAGGAGTGCCTGTAAGGCATTTTCTTTCAAAACAAGATGCCTTCACCTCTTGTGTAATGTAGAGCCTGTTAAGCATTTTCTTTCAAAACAGGCCTAATATAAAATCTTTTTGGGAAACAAATTTCTCAAACTCAGTAATAAACTCATTGGTGGCATCTTTATCAGCACTGGCTCCCTCTGTATGCCTCTTAATATTGTGACAATCACCAAATTGTTAAATGTATTCACTAACTTCTGAGCCGCACTTATTATAATTTGTTCCTCGTAGACGGCAACGATGTGGATGAGCCGTATCCGTACGGAATCACCAGTCTGGCGGACAAAAGAGATTTCCTACAGAAGGACGATGTGGTTAGATTCCAAGTGGCACGTGCCAAGAAAGACGGTAGCCTTAGAGCAGTTAACATTGGAGCCTTGCGTAAATTCATCAGAGCTAAGGTTGACTCTGTCAAGGGACAGGTATGTACTTTTATTCTATCTTATGTCTTTGAGTTACAGCCCTTGTCACTCGTGGCTTTTTCCCAGGTCCTTCTGTATATAGGTCCTTCTGACTAAATCACGGTACATTTCGGCGGAGTCCACTCGAAAATTGGTTACTGGAAGCGTTTCCATGTTGCATTGTGTGACATTTTAATATGCTTACAAAGTCCTGTGTTCTAAACGTATTCGTATTACAAATTGACAAGCGGATATTGTGAAGTGGATATACAAAATTTTCAAACTTTGTTGTTAGATTACAGCAGTTTTCATTTTAATTCACGGGAGACAGTCGTGTTGTGATGTGTATGTCACTGTTTCTAGTTAGTAGTTTGGATTTTTGGGAACTCGCTGTTTATTCTTTTTCTACTTTAAATGAAGAAATCTTACTTTTGGGGAAAATACAAACAGGTAATTTAGAACCCATATCTAGAGAATATTGACAGTTGTCAGGTGCAAACTATCTTGTGTTGGAAGAAAACTAATGCTTTCATATTGACTGTGCATAAATGGTGCAACCACACTGTGGATAAATTGTGTCAAGATATTTCAGAGCTCTGGGTAAGTGCATAAAAACAATATTTAATTGACTAACTAACCTCTCACAGCAAGTCACTCTTTGCCTCTTTACTAATTGTTGACTAACAGTATAATTATATGTTGTAGAAGTACACTAATCACGCCGACAACTCTTATTTTACAGGACATTAGCTGGTACCCCCTTTTAATGTGGGTTGACTCAGGAGTCAGTCAGTTTTGATAAAATTGGCAAAGATGCAGATTCGAACCTTTATTTTGATTGTTGCTGTAGCTGGCATAAATTATATTTGAGAGACCCTTTCCCCCTAACTTTTGGATGGTTTTCCCCTGCCCTTGCTCTGTTTTAATTAAATTACAAATTATATATGAGACATCATGTGTAGACCACAAGGCAATGATGACGGCACAACAGTAAGGCTGTGCAGTGGCCCACGAAACTTAACAGGGAAAGCTAATCCGGACAACAAATGTCCTTTGACATCAGATATTTGACACAAATATTGCAGCTATTCTGTAAACAGGCACAGTGCACTGACATCACTCAAGTGAACAGTGAGGAAGATAAAATCATAGCTGAACACTGAATCTGTAAGGAGTTAGGGCTGTTATATCAGCGTTCAGAATTATGTTTGTAATTCAATTTCAGCTTTTTGTAACGTATGTGTTCTCTTCTTGCAGTACGGTTTCATCAACTACGAAGCTGAAGAAGGCAAGAAGTTGTTCTTCCACATGACGGAGGTTCACGACAGCGCAGTCATTCAGCCTGGAGACGAGGTGGAGTTTGTCCTGGTGCAGAATCAGAGAAACGGAAAATACTCGGCCTGTAGTCTTAGGAAGATTACGTAAGAAGCCTTTTGTAATGTTATGATCCCGTAGGGTTCCAGGGCCATTGTGTGTGTGTGGGGGGGGGGGAGAAATATAGACCCTACCCCCCAGCAAGCATGTCGTAAAAAGTGCTTAATTAGAAATGTTTCTTTCCAAGTCAGAGTGCATCTGCCTGAGAGGCAGAGAAAGAACAATCTGCACACAACTAAGCCAGATCTGTAAAACGAATGTGCATGAGACTGAACTTCAGAAGTGGGCGAACAGCTATAACTTCCACTCGAGTTTACGGCCGGTGAACACAAAGAAGAATAAGAGGCTGTATTTATACATGGGATGCAGAGGTACTGAACTGCATGTAGTGTTGCACCAGGGCCAAGGCTGATACTGGTCAGAACCTGTTTACACCACTCTGTGGTCCCTGTTTACACCTGCCTGTAGTCCTTATTTACACGTCCCTATGGTCCCAATTTAAACCCCCCTTTGGTCCCAATTTACACCTCCATGTGGTCCCTATTTAAACCTCCCTGTGGCCCTATATACACTTCCCTGTTGCCCTATTTACACAACCCTGTGGCCCCTATTTACACATCCATGTGGCCCCTATTTACACCTCCCTGTGGCCCCTATTTACACCTCCCTATGGCCCCATTTTACACCTCCCTGTGGTCCCAATGTACACCTCTATTTACACCTCCTTGTGGTCCCTATTCACACCTCCTTGTGGTCCCAGTGTACACCTCTATGGCATCTATTTACACCTCCTTATGGTCCTATTTACACCTCCCTGTGGTCCCTTTTTACACCTCCCTATGGTCCCTATTTAAACCTCCCTGTGGCCCCTATTTAAACCTCCCTGTTGCCCTATTTACACAACCCTGTGGCCCCTATTTACACATCCCTGTGGACCGTATTTACGCCTCCCTGTGGCCCCTATTTACACCTCCCTATGGCCCCATTTTACACCTCCCTGTGGTCCCAATGTACACCTCTATTTACACCTCCTTGTGGTCCCTATTCACACCTCCTTGTGGTCCCAGTGTACACCTCTATGGCGTCTATTTACACCTCCTTATGGTCCCTATTTACACCTTCCTGTGGTCCCTATTTACACCTAAATGTGGCCCCTTTTTACACCGCCATTTGACCCATATTTACCCCTCTCTGTGGTCCCTATTTACCCCTCCGTGTCCAAATTTACTTCTTCCTGTGTCCCAATTTACACCTCCATGTGGCCCCTTTTTACACCGCCATTTGACCCATATTTACCCTTTTCTGTGGCCCTATTTACACCTCCCCGTAGTCCATGTTTACACCCCTCTGTGGTCCCTGCTTACACCCCTCTGTGGTCCCTGCTTACACCCCTCTGTGGCCCCTACTTACACCCCTCTGTGGTCCCTGCTTACACCCCTCTGTGGCCCCTACTTACACCCCTCTGTGGTCCTTGCTTACACCCCTCTGTGGTCCTTGCTTACACCCCTCTGTGGCCCCTACTTACACCCCTCTGTGGTTATCCTAAAACAAGTTCTCAACCAGGAGCCTGGGGCAGTGGGCCTTTTATATTCCCCAAAATGGAACAGTGAACCCAAACTGGGATTTCAGTACAGTCAAGTCAGGAATCTGAACAGATAACCTGTAACCACTACAAGTTTTTACTGTAAAGATGGAAAGACAACTGTCAGAGAGTGTACAACCATTCTGCAGGGAAAAAATGAAGGCAAGAGTGCAAGAGGTAGTCAGTGATAAAAGTGAGAGATAAACATCAAGAGATGGGCAGACAGCAGTCTGAGAGAGTGTACAGCCAAGACAAGAGACAGAGCCTGTTGAAGATCCTTTCCAACCAACCTTCCCTGTGGAGATAAAATCTGATTAATTATTGATTGGGGGGGGGGGGGGGGTGGTAAACCCACTGCTATTAAATAATGGGGAGCTGCCATGGTATGTTTGCTAGATGCTTGCCTGTGGATCTGAAGGTGATGGGATCACATACGGAGGGTATTGGTATTTTTTCTTCTTAACAAAAAAAATAACCTTGCCTCACAGGTCAACTCAGCCTCAAATGAGTACCAGGTAAAAGTCCTGGTTAGTAAAGTGATACTGACCACATCACCCCTCAAGTGCCGATTGGTCTATAAAGTATTAGCCTAACCCTATATGTCCTGAACTGCTAAATAAAGGGTTCTTTACTTGCTTACTTAAAAAAAAAAATCAGATCATAAAAGACTACTAATTAGGAATTTACTGAAGTCAGGTATTTGGACTAAAAGGTGCAGATGTCGCAGCCTAGTTGCATACCACAACAGAATGTGCTAAATGCGCTTTGAACATCAAACCGAGAAGAAGAAAAGCTTAAAGCTGTGTGATAAAATGTTGATGTGCTTCTGAGACTTGTCCATTTGGTTCTACAGGGATACACGCCGTCCAGAACGTCTTCTCAGCCGCCTCAAAAGTATCACAGAGGACAACAGCGCCAGCAGAGTGACTGCTGTCCGCAACCCTCGTGGTCCAGACGGTAGCAAAGGCTTCCAGCCTCGGACTCCATGGAACCCGCCTGTCCCATAAAAGCCTGCACCTAGAAGACATTGTCCTCCTTTGTTAATAATCTCACATAGTAGATATCAAGCAAGAAAGCACACTGTCCTCACAAAAGTGATGTTTAAAAAATAAAATTCCTGCCTAGTTTATATAGAGGTCACAGAAAACAAAATTACAGTCCAAACATTCATAACTTGTTTAGCTAAGAGTTCTAGCAAGGGAGAGAAACACTACTCAGAGATCTGATTGATTATTATAATATCAGCAGCTAATTTTCTTGTTTGTGTCCCCTGTTTCATTGTTTGGTTTTGAAAGTTTTAGACCCATACGAAATTATGTACTAACAATCACCGAGTTGTGTGGTTCAATGCTGTGAACGAAAAATGTTAGAGAAATCAATCTTTCATCCCATTACTCCTCACTTTAAATGCATTTAATCAACCTATGCAAATGATTTTAAATTGTCTTTTTAAATTTTTGGTCTCCTAAACGATTTCTTAAGTTCACTTAATTTTATGAAGTGATAAATTGTCTTCTCCTCCAGCATGTTGCTACAGCTGCTTCCCCAAACAGAATACCATAAACACTTCCTTTTGTCCACGTCACGTCACAAACTAATGACATACAACCGTGTGCCTTGTTCTTATTTACCGTGACTTTTATGTGTACGTGCCACAACTAAGTTTCTTCATACATTTGTTTATTCAGTTAATACGGACTATTTTATTTGATTCATACGTTTTCAGCGATCAGGGACAAGGCCTTGGGGACTTCCCAGACCCCGGAATAATGCAAACCAATTATGTTTAACCATTGAAATTGTTCATTATTAAATGGGCTTTCCCATTCGTGGTGAGAGCTGAAATTTCTGATCATATTACACTATCATAATTTGGTTTGTTGCAAGGTTTGTTATTCCTCGTGTCAACAAGAAAGAACAAGACAGTTTGTGTGTGTGTTTAAAAAAAACAACAACTGTTGTTTGTTTCCTTATGGAAAAATTTATGAACAGGATTGATTTTCATGAAAATATTGTTCATCTTGCTGATAATGATGTTTGTTCGCTTTCTTGTCAACTAATGTTACCACATTATTTATATTTGTTACGATGGGCTTACGTTCCGTATTCAGTTTTCCCCCGGGACATTTTCTGAGCATTTGTTTTGGATTATCTTTGTTCATCTTACACTGTGTTTCAGATTTGAAAAGTGCAGTATTTTGAAAAGTGAATGTTTAAGTTGGACAAAGTTAGTGCTGACAAGAAAATTGTATAGTTTAATTGATAGTAGTCAAGTGCGGTTTTCTCCTGTTACGTTGAAAAAAAGCAAAACAAAGGGAAGGGGAAATGCTTAACTCTTTCAGCCCTAATTATGTGTTACTTCGACACTGTCCTAAAAAAAAGTTTGTGTACCTTAGAGCAGCAATTTTATAATATTATCAATCAGTCAGCATAACAGAACCCTTGACCCGTTAAGATTTTGGGGGTGTATTGATGGAAGCACTAGCACATAAAACATGCCATCTTTTTCTGTCTTCTGCTTGTTGAATAAGTGTATGATAACTGAGTCCTGTCAAATTCTTGATTATGTCATTCCAGGTTCTTCTTTGCCCTCCTCTTCTTCGATGACCCCCCCCCTTCCCTGAAATGCAGTCTTTGCGTGCGAATCATGCCTCACCATGTGGCTGAACCAACCTAGCTTGTCATGTTTCACCACTGCCAAGAAAGGCTCCTGATGTCCTGCAAATTTGTATATATTGTCTCTGATGATATTTTTAGTTTTTAGTCTTCACGGCACTCCTGAAAGTCTCTCTTTCTCTATCAAGTTCTCCAGCCCTGTGTGCTTATTCATTTTCAGCTTCGGTTTAGAGTTTCTAGGGATATACAATGTGGTAGTTCCCCACCCTCTTTTTTTTCCCCACATCCACATTTCTGAAGCATCTCAAACTTCAGTAATTTTTTTTTTTAGATTGCCAGGGTAAGTGAGTACCCTACTCTGTGATACTGTTGCTAACAGCAGATTGCACCCGAAAGGTGTTCACTTATCCCAGCGGATACCTGGTCCCCAAGACTGCATTAGGCGCACCGAGATGCGGTTCCGTCCTCCTCCGCAATGATATGCAGTTGGGATTTTCCCGCTCATCAGGACATGAGGCCAGGTTGGCATTTCCCACGCTTTCTGAATACATTTTGAGGACAAATAATATGGAATCAAAAAAATTGTTTGGAGACAAAGAATAACAGCAACATCTCCGACAATAAGTCGTTTATAACCATAACAGGCCAGAAAGAGTCTAAAGATATATACCATATTAAAAGGAACAATGAACATACTGTCGGTTCCTTGAGACTCAAAGAGTTAACTCTTTCTGAACCCTGATATTTACAGCTTGACGATGATCATGATAGTCAGCCTGCACAAGGATTCTGATTTAAACATTGCACTATTTTGAATGAGAAATGTTTAACTCTTTTGCAGCGAGAATGCTAAGCAAATGGGTCATGAACCCATGGGATTTCACTCCCCCCCCCCCCCCCCAAGAAAAACAACCTTTAACAAAATATTTACATAGGTAACTAATAAATTGTTAACTTTAATTGTTCATCTACATTTTCCAGTGTTCGTTTGAGCATTTTTAAGATATTTAAAGAAATATAAAGGAAGTAATCAGTGAACATGAACAGAGTGAAGCGTTCAGTGGAATGCTTTCCCCTGGGCCAAAAACAAATATGTATGGGGTGACTCATTCCGTGACCCCATGACCTTTACCACCGAGGCTTATAGGAAAATTGTTCAAGTCAACCTGGTTTTAATAAAGCCATTGGCGCCACAAAGAAACTCCTCTGAATGCTATATATATCAAATATATTCATATCCGGGCCTGCTAAAATCTCCGCAGGTGCAGAAGCTATGGCATTAGCTGCTCTTTTCAAGAACAGGACACTGCAGAAATGGCCACGTATCTGCATTTGCAGGGCTGTGTCACTGTTGACTAGAATTGACCTTCTCGGGGTGAAAGGGTTACGACAGACAAGGCAAGGACCGACAAGAGAATTATACGGTGAAATTGATATAATTCAGATGCAGTCTCCTCTGTTAAATTGGGGTAAAAAGGAGAAGGTGAAAAACTGAACTCTCTGTACTGTAAAATGCAACGTTTTCATAAATAAATCCAAGAGGTTTAGGTTTGGACGATGGATCAACTTCTTGGCACAAGGGTAGTAACCCATAAGTGCTCGGTTCTGCTTCTGACTCAAGACTGAGTCTGAAGAATCTCAGCGCAATACACAAACTCCGTAGCACCGGTGAGAATCCTGAAATACTTTAGGTAGATTTTTTACTAAAAATGTTGCCTGGGCAGCGCTGTTAGGCTACTCTTTTTTTAAATTTCCAACTGCCAAGGAATTTTTTACGTGTACAACAATACGCACGGGTGTCCGATCTTACTTTCCAGAGACCCAGAGAAATTACTAGAAGTCCTCGTGAAAAAAACAACACCGCCTTCACTGGGGCATAAACCCAGGACCTCCAGCACTCGAGATGGACTCCATGCTTCAAGACCATGCAGTCCCCTAAATCTAAGATGGCACACTGTTATTACTCTTCTATCACAGTTATTTGTTATATTAACTCTTTCTTTTGTTGTTGTTGAAAAGTAGTTCTTATTCCACTGCTAAGTGCTCACTGGCTGTAAACTCCAAATGTGGTTGTTTATCCACATCTGGACTGGTTTGAATCCAGTATTTGAGTTTCACTTGCAGGTCTGGCTTATTTGTGTGCAGACTGTTGGCTCCTTATCTCTCAGGCAGATGCACTTCGTCTTATATATATCCTTCTTTAAACTATTGGACTCAATTGTTTATCCTCTTAAAACTTTCAGAGTAAAATGAGTCAGAGTAATTACTGGTTAGTGCTGAAAGAGTTGAGCAAGGATTTAGTAAAATGGCATTTTAACTATACATTCTGTATTTTGAAAGAACGAACAATGGAGTTGACCCTACAGCTGGATCCAAGAGATAAAGCGCGCCACTGTATATTGTCACTGGTAGACTGTTGTATATGTTTGAACCTTTCTGTAGCAGTGGAACAGTTGACATTGACAGCCCCTTAGATGTTGTCTGCTAAAATGATATTGTTGAACCCACCCAGATATTACTGAATGCCCCAGTACAACTGTTTTAGGGCTCAGCAGGGGTTTCTGGGATTTTTGCCTGAATGATTGTTGTCCTTGAAATGTATATCCCCCAGAATGAAGGCCTAGAGAGGACAGATAAAAAAAAATATGGTATTGGGTACAGAAGTGTCAGTAGGTCAGTTGTTGTGGACAGATGGTTAATCTGGTGTTGTGGTGGTCACTGGCATGTCTTTAAATCTTGTGTCAGCTGTTTTACAGAAGTGGGTCAGTTTTCTGTCTGACATGATCGGTCTATTACCTGGCACAGTCAGTCCTGTTACCTGTTAAATTCTGTCTATGTTGCGTACAGACATGGTCTATTTGGTCAGCTGTTGTTTTACCTGTTGCGTACAGACAAGTGGTCAGTTTCTGTTGTTATGTTGCGTACAGACATGATCGGTCTGTTACCTGTTGCGTACAGACATGGTCGGTCTGTTACCTGTTGCGTACAGACATGGTCGGTCTGTTACCTGTTGCGTACAGACATGATCGGTCTATTACCTGTTGCGTACAGACATGGTTGGTCTATCTGCAGTTGTAAACAGAAATGATCAGTTGCTGCATTTCTGTTACCTGTTGCGTAGCATGATCGTCTATTTACCTGTTGCGTACAGACATGGTCGGTCTGTTACCTGTTGCGTATAGACATGATTGGTCTGTTACCTGTTGCGTACAGACATGGTCGGTCTGTTCCATGTTCCTATGTGCGTACAGACCATCACAGTCGACATGGTCGGTCTGTTACCTGTTGCGTACAGACATGATCGGTCTGTTACCTGTTGCGTACAGACATGGTTGGTCTATCTGCAGTTTGTAGAAATGATCAGAGGGTCTGTCTGTCTACAACATACAGACATAAGATGTTAGTAGACAGACATAATAAGACTATCCATCAGATGTATTTGTCACTGGTATCTGTGTTGATATTGGAAGTAACGGTGAAGGTGCTCTTAACACAGAAAGTAGGCTTGGCGGTTGTTACTCATATAATGATAGTCTGCGAAGACTGGTTGGTGTCTTAGCTTCCCCCTGGGACATCAGATAAGGAAAACTGTGCCACATATGCAGAATAACTTGTATGTTCTCAGGACAACAGTGTACAGTGTCTAAATGTCATCTGTAGATGTTATTTCTTCAGTATTCATACACATATGTATCGTACAGAACAACATATAGTACAGAACTTATCTACACACTTTATAACAAGTTAAAACGTCTTTTTGTTTTGTTTTCTTGTTGTATACACAAAACCTAGTTTCCCTCATACAGTGCGGACCGCTGAAGGCAGTCTCAGATTTGGCGAGTTTCTATTGTAAAGAACAATTTTTTTTATCCCTGGCAATTTTTACTGTTTGAATTATTATCTGGGTATGAGGAATTTCTGATAAGAAGAACCATTTCTTTGGTGAAATAATCTTATCAGATCTGCACTATTTGTTTAATTATACTCCTCCACACTCTGACAGAGCCAAATACATTTTTTATGCTCAACTGTGTCTGGAATTTGGCTTGACAACTGTGACAAATCACTGGCATTGTTGGTTGAAAATGGACAGTTAATTTGGCAACATAATTATCTCCTTCGAGTTTGTGAGAATTTCGTTTCTGTTTTTTAAAATAAAATTACTACAGCGGAATATTTGGTTATGTTAGAATAGTAGTTCTGTGTTGACGTAGAGAATAAAACTTGTGTATGTGTAAATGACGTAGCCACATATAATCATGTTTATAAAATGATATGGTTTCATACCACTCAGTCTACAGATGATTGAATTCAGCATATAACCCCAGGAGCTTTGTGCCCAAAAGTCTTTCATGACAAGTTATATAATTTTCAAACTGGCATATCCTGAATATTTTGCAGTGCAACATGTAGTTTTGTTTTAGTGCAGAGGTGCATGAAATGGGGCTGACAACTTTACAGAAATCTGACTAGTTTCTCTAACTAAATGTACAGGTGTCCCCTAATGTAGTTTCTTGTTAACGTAGTGTGTCGTCATTTCGTAATTATCGCAGGTAGAATTTGCTGTCTGCATAGAGCAGCTGTCATCATCAAACCACCAATTTGCAGTCATGTGCCTTTGCATGTAGTTGTCCATACTTCATCTATGTTGGAATCTTCAAATGTCGTGTAACAAGTTGTATATTTTCTATACATTTTTATACTATCATAGTATTACCAGTAGATAATGTCATAGCCTGATTATTTGCACGTGTCATTGACTGACTGTTGTTGTCATTGACTGACTGTTGACCCCTCAGAGGTCATTGAATGTTAGTTCACGGATATCATTGGATTGCTTGTTCATATTTGCCATTGAGTAGATTACTGGAAGCATGGCGCCTTGCCGGAATGCTGGCTGCGTGAGAAGGGTGTCTTATTCTCCTCTTTTCTCAGCAATCTCTCGTCACATGCTGAATAATTCACTGTGGACCATAAACTGCATTATCAGCTGAAGGTCTCTTAGGTTCCCCAGAGTATAACTAAAGGACCCTTTTACACGCCTTTGGGTATATTAGGTATATAAGGCTGGACCTGTATTTCATAGACCAATCAGCTCTTGATAGGTGTTATGGTCGGCATCACGCCAGCCGCTTTGACTTCCCAGCACGTGCACACTTAAGGCTGGGGAGCCAAGGTCTTAAAAAAAAAGGATCTGTCAGGACAACCTTCCTATCTGCAGGTGAGCATCTAGCCTCTACACCATCCCTAGAGTATACCTGTCCGAGAAGTGCAACCCAGTTGCGGTTTTATCTGGCCGTTACCCGAGGTCATGGTACTGATTGTTGGATAGATATTTTGTGCAAGGCTCTTGAATGTGTGCCTGACATGCAGTTTTAATCTTGGCTGGAGTCAGCAGTGAACTGCCAAGTTGTATGCAACAAAAGTTGTATGCAACAAAAGTTGTTAACAAAAAAAAAAGGATACTTTTCACGCCTTTGAGTGTTGGGCATATAATGCTAGAGCTGTACTTTTACACACCAGTCAGCACTCGATGGCTGATACTGTCAGCATCACGCTAGCCACCTTTACTTCCCAGGACATTACCGATTTACCCGTTTTAGGCTGAGCCGACCTGGAAGAAAAGATTTATTTTGGGGAAAAAATGCCTTGATGCAGAATAGAACTCTTGATCTTTGGGCCAGCAGGCAAGACTATGCAACAAATAGGGAGACTCCATGACAGTTCAGCTGATCATGGCAACACACATGGCTATGTCATCATCACAGCCATCATATGAAAATGGAATCTGGGTAATCTTTAGAAGCAGTCGTGGAGCTCTTTTTAAGACCCTTGTTGCATCGGTCAGATCTTTTCTTCTGCCTGGCTAGTTTTATCAGTAGTGTGAGTTTGGCAAGGTATGACCGACAGTTTGTCAAATCCTGCTGCGCTAGAAGTGTATTGTTGCTTTTGTTTTCCTGTTAAAGCTGTATTTAACCAGCATTTTGTTGTGTTTTATTTGATTTCATTCATGACCAAGTCACCTTTGACTGTACTGTAAGGTGATACCTATGCCTGAACTCAGAAATGTCACCTGTGACTGTACTGGGAGGCCATTCTTGAAATAATTAAGATCACACATCTCTTCCCTACATCCTTCATCGTCACCCGCATGGGACACCACGGGACACCTGGCTGGGTGTTGCCGTTACGGGTGGCCTAATAATAATTTCTGTAGAGGTTGAACAGGCTGTCTGGGATCTGCCAGGTTGTTCTGCCGTCTAGATGGAGATTTCTTAAATCTCAGGATATTGTAAACCTTTAGGTTGCGGAAGGGACAAACTGATGATCACTTTTTGTCAAATGTGTGGCGATACCCAAGGTGTTTGTTTATTATCTCAGGATGGTTTGGTAAAACCTTCAAGTAGCAGCCTAGAGTGGACAATTTAATCAAACGCCACATTATTTTCACAAGTGGGGCAAATGTTGTGGTCAGAGGCTGGCTGAGGAAGAAGAAGAAAGATCTACATGTACACACAGACGTAAGCTGTTTTAAAACTCTGATGAAAGTCTGAATAAAAGAATGCTTCTGTGTGTACTGTACTTGTATGTAACGTGTGGTCAGCCTGTAGATTCTTGAATCAGACTGGACTCAGGGCACATACCTGAATGCACGCAGCAGAGCATGTTTGTAGGGCAGTAGGCCTGATAATGTGGGGTTTTATTTCTTTCTAGGAAAATGTGCTGGTAGCACAATTAAAGCAGCTCTGACAAAATATGCCTTTAAAAAAGAAACACGGGTGCCAGTACTGTGTACAGTTGTTAATTGTCACATAGGGCTCACAGACTCCATTCCGTTCTGTGCAGTCGAGTCAACATAGTGGATGGAATCCATTCCAGCACCTTTGGTCTCAATTGTAACCATTATGTACCGCCAGGAAAAAAAAAGTAAAACTCTGCTTGGTACATGGAGGAATGAACAAAAAAAAAAACTGGCTCAGACTGTCCTGATAAAGTGACGACTGCTGTTATACCAGAGATCTGGTAGGTTCTGATGCGTAGACGTTTGCTTGTTTTCGGAGTAACAAAGTTTGCAGAAAGTTGTTTCTGACCTGGTGTTTGTAACTGACGGTCTCTCCAAACTGGTAGAATTCTGCTCAGTCCACCATAACCACCAGGAAATGTTACATTAATACAGAACGTTTGTTCAAGTTGTAACCATGGAGACTTAACAAAAACAATAAAGTCATTTGTGGTTAATGACGAGTTGATTTCTCTGTGTGCGTGTGTATTGCAATTCTTCCTAAAGTATGGACACATAAAAAAAAAATAAAGAGTGAATGTGATAACAATTGTCAGTTTAGATTTTTTACATCCAATTCACATTAATTTTGTAGTCATGTGAACCTTTGCATCACAAATTATGGAAATAATTTCGTAGTCATGCAAACCTTTGCATCGCAAATTATGGAAATAATTTTGTAGCCATGCCAACCTTTGCATAGCAAATTATAGAAATAATTTTGAAGATGTTGAATATTCAAGTTGAATAAAATTTCACAAATTTAAATTTCTTGAAAAAATATATTTTTACCTATGTCCAGACTTAAGGGAAACCCTGTAGAGCAGTGGCATAGCTCAGTCATTCACACATCCTAGAAAAGCAAATCCAGACATTGCCTGTGTCCTTTCTTACACTGGTCTCTTCTACTGCTTTGGATGTCATCACGAGAGATGTGGGAGCTGTGTGGTCTCGAGGTATGGTGTCCGCCTCGAGTGCTAGAGGTGCCACCGGTAAGGGCTGGAATTTTTTCACATGGACTTGTACTTCTAGTAATTCTCCCTGGTCTCTGGGTTGTGAGATCGGACGCCCGTGTGCATTGTTGCGCACATAAAAAAAAAATCCTCAGGCAGTTAGAAATTGAAAAGAGTAGCCTAACAGTGCTGCCTGGGCAAAATTTTGAGTTAAAAATCTACCCAAAGTATTTCCGGATCCTCGTGGGTGCTTCAGTGCTTTTGCTCTGTGCTGAGCTTCTTCAGACTCAGACTTGAGTTAGAAGAAGAACGGAGCACTAATGAGATACTACCCATGTGCCATGATGTTGATCCGTTGTTCAAACCTCACGAGAGATGTAAGGTTTGAGATCTCATTCTTTTGACTGTCTCAACCATAAGAGGATAGGAGCACTAAATGTGCCTTACTTCAGAAAAATTAAACAGCACTTGTTATGGTATTAGCGTGTCCATGGCTTAGACGTTGTGAGTCCGACTGGTTGTTAATTCCAACTTACTGCGATCGAAACCCACTGCTGGCTGCGTGGAGTTTTTATCGTGGTATGGGGTGCTGCAGGTCGACCCAGCCTAAAATGGGTACCAGCATGGCTGTCCTGGGGAAGTAGAGATGCCACTGAAATGCTGACCACATTACCCACCTAGTGCTGATGGTCTGAAAAAATATGGCTGCTCATCCCATATACCCAATGTGCCTAAAGGCATGACATTACTTAAAAGTTTTAAAAAATTATGGTATCATGTTATAGAAGTAGCCTAAAACACATTTAAGACACATTGTATTATTACTTCTCTGCATTTGGTTTTGTTTGCGCAGATCAGACCATCAGGTGGGATGCCTCTATAAACTCGCATGTCAGTAGCAGGTCCTTCATGGTTTCCCATGGCTTGCTCTGAACACTTTGCGCTTGAGGCAGGTGTCTTTTCGAAGTTGGTAGAGTGGGTAGGTTTGCAGAATGTGCTTATAGATGTTTGTGGTCCTGTTTGACAGGCACACTGTGGGGACTGTACAGTCTTTATTTTTATGCATGTGGTAGTTGAGCCTGCAGTGTCAGGTTTGTAGACGGGAGATTGTTGTGTGTTGCTTTCTGCTGATGGGGTCTTGTGGATGTTTACTGTTAGTTTATTCTCTCCACAATTCCTTGTATTTTCTATTCTCTCCACAATACCATGTATTTTCCCTTGATGAGTTTTGATTTCTGGTAATGATAGAAAATGGGTGTGTTTTCGTTCCTTTGTTCCATTTTTTGTTGTTGCAAGTCTGTCTCATTTCCTTGTATGCCGCAGTGAGCCAGGATCCACTGGAGACGATTTAATTATTTTCTGAGAGTCTGTTTAGCTGGTGGGTCAGCTCTCTCTCCATGTAGTCTCATGGATCCCTCCGATTTGCCTGGCCTGAGGACTGACATGCAGTCACAAAGGAAAACAGTTTTGCTATTTTAAATTTTTTACCTCAAGCACTTTGGCTGCATCAATAATTGCTTGCTGCTCTGAAGTTTGCTGAGAGTCTTCAGGAGGCGCATGTCATTTTTTCTGTTGTTCTATCTTGAAACATGATGACTGATCCAGCTCCACCATTTTCTGCTCCTTCCAATAATCCATCGGGGTCTACCTGTGTCTATTCGGCTTTTAGGTAAGAGTTGTAGACATTTTCAAGGGTCTTTGCATGCAGTACTAGGTCATATTCTTCAGGCATTTTGTCTATGCCTAGGACTGACGTTGTGATGGTATAGTTAAGTTGTAGGTCTATGCTGTAAGTCTGGATCATTTCCCAAGTTAAAGGGTCTTTAGAAAGGATGTCACTGTTTTTGTGCATAGTACAGTTTTTATAGATGGTGAAAGCTTTGTCTTTTTAGTCGTTTTTTTTAAATTACTTTGCTATTCTGTGCATGGGGTTGTTGTTCATGCGTTTAAATGTTTCTGTTAGGGTAAGTACTTTTTCTTCCTTCAATAGCTGAAGCTCTGGGGGCCAGAAGTTGCCTCCAGCTTATTGATTGGTGTGCTTCTCATACCTCCAGTGATGATTCTGAGACCAGTGCTCTGTAAGTTTGATTTGGCTGCAGTGAAGCATGCTCCCATACCATTCTTCAGTTTTGGTCGAACGTTTCCAGTGTATACTTGTCGTACAGTGTTGGCATCTTTCCCCCAGTTTGTTCCAGTAAGTTTCTTCATAATCTGAGCCACAGTAGCTTTCCTTTGGGTGTCTTCAATATGGGGACCACAAGTTATTTTTTTGGGGTCAAATTTACCCCAAAATATGTGGTTTTTTTTTTCTCTAGCCTATGCGTTTGCGTTTGTGTGTGTGTGCCCGTGTGTATATATCTGCGTGAGCATGTGTGTGTCTCCGAGTGTGTCTGTATGTGTTTGTGCGTATGTGTGAGTCTGCGCACGTGTGTGTGTATGCGGGTTTGTCGCATGTGTGTATCTGTGTGTGTGTGTGTGTATCTGTGTCTGTGATTGGGTCTGTGCACGTATATCTGTTTGTGTGTGTCTGCATTTGTTTCTATGGGTGTGTCTGTGTGTGCATGTGTACATCTGTATGTATTTATGTGTGTGGAATGTGCGTGTCTGTGTGGGTGGGTAGGTAGGTATGTATGTGGGTGAATGGGGGTGTTTTTATGTGTGAGTGTGTGAAGGTATGTGGGTGTGTTTAAGTGAGTGGGTGTGCGTGTGCTAGTGTGTGCATGCATTTTACCACCCATGCTTTTAATATGCATATTATCAAATGGATATAACATGCTTATTGATAAAATGTAGCTGCAGTGTGAAAGACGGGTGTTTGGAAGGGCCGAATGGAAGATAAAATGTAGCTGCAGTGTGAAAGACGGGTGTTTGGAAGGGCCGAATGGAAGATAAAATGTAGCTGCAGTGTGAAAGACGGGTGTTTGGAAGGGCCGAATGGAAGATAAAATGTAGCTGCAGTGTGAAAGACGGGTGTTTGGAAGGGCTGAATGGAAGATGGGCCTGCAGGCCCATTTTGTGACCCTCTGAAAATAGTTTGTTCGTTCAACTTGTTCTTGCTTTGTGGAAAGAGAGAAGAGAATTGAAACAGTTTTGATCTGGTTTATTGTGACTCCAAAAGTCTGTCCATTTCTTTGTATTTACTTCCTGAATTCTTGTTTTAGTTGTTCCTATATGTTCAGCTTGGGTCCATATGGCCAGGTCATCTGCATGTAGGGCCTTGTGAATTTGAACTCTTTTTGGAGGTCATTTAGGCAAAGAATAAACAGGGTAGGAGATATAACACCTCCCTGGGGGACACCTTCTTGTAAACTGACCAGCTTGCTCTTGTGTTCTTCCAGTCTGACTCCTGCGCAGCTTCTGTAATCCAGAAAAACTGACCTTTTTATCATTACAAATGCAAGGCACATATTTTTTTTATGTCATGTACATACGTGATTAGTCTCCAAAAACTGTATGATATATCCACCAACTCTTGAAGTGAACTAAAATGGAAGATGCGCTTTTTGTAAGACCCCCCCCCCAAAAAAAAATCAGGTAAATCATGGAGGCAAATGAAATAGTAACGACATGACAGTTGTGTGGTTCGAAGTTTCCTGTTCAACCGACTTATTCTAGGGAAGCAAACTAAGTGGCTTAATGGTCAAGCGTCGTAGAATACAGACTTTAATTAGCCAATCAGAAGCTTGCTCATACAACCTGAATAAATAAATGACCAATATTTGTTATGAGTATTTCATTTCTTGTTATACAATATTTCTGAAGTAATGATTTCATTATCCAATGTAATTCTTGTAGTATATAAGATTCGTGAACACATGATTTCATTAACTAATTAAATTACAAAGACATATCTCCTGGGACCAATCGAATAATGTATATGAAAACCGTCTCAATATGTCTTTAGTCGGGGGGCCTTAATATAACCTAACAGGGTTTCTGGGACTTGTGCCCAGGTGATCCCCATCTGAATGCTGGGACTTGTGCCCAGGTGATCCTCATCTGAATGCTGGCACTTTGTGTCACCTGGTGTTGGTTGCTTGTTGTACTGTCCTTGTGGGGTTGAATGACACACACACCAATAAAATAATTATCTCAAACTTTAAACAGCCAATGACGCAATGTACTTCAGTTTGCCAGTTCAAATAAGTCTTGTGAAGCATATAAATTGTGCATTAATTAATCTACAAGTTACATGTGCAGTAAAGTTACATGAACAAAATCTTCTCATATAAAATAATTCTATTCAATCAAAAATCTGTGTAAGGGTATACAATACAGTGTAAGGCAACCGATGGTATGAAAGACAATTGTTATAAAGTTTAAAATATCCAATTAAATATCAGTTACATGCAAGCACAACCTTGGTGCTCTCAGAGTGAGATTACAACCGGAGAATAAACAAGGTATTTAATTCTGTACACCTGGAAAAACGGGAGCACCTGTGGTCTTTTGGCTAGACACTTAGCTAGGGATCGGGAGGTCATGGGTTAGGTTCCTGATGAGCGCCGGATTTCTTTTAAAAAATGATCTTGGCTCCCAGGTCGACCCAGCTTTAAGTGGGTACCAGGTACAGTCATGGGAAGTAAAGGAAGCCGGTGTGATGCTGACCACATCCAATGTGCTGCTTGGGCTATAAAATATAGGTCTAGCCCTATATACCCAATATGCCTGAAAGGCGTGGAAAAGGGTCCTTTACTTTACACCTGGAAACAGACAACAATTTTAAAAAAATAGTTTGTAACATTTCTAATGATCTCGTAACCATGCCATATGGTGTTGGTAGTTATGTCTATCCATGGTATTCTCTCTCGTGTACTTTGAACGTCTGACACAGATGATCTTCCATGCCATGATGTCAAACTGTCCTGTTTGGTCTCCCCCTGTCCCTCTACCCCTCCAAATTTGCCACTTTCACAATGTATTTCGGTTTTCTCTTCATTAAATGACTAGAGAATGTAGATTGTCTCTTTCTAATGTGGGTAATCAGTTCTCTTCATAAGTTAATTTCTTTCAAGACTTCTTCATTACACTTGTTGTTTTGTCCAAGGTATTCTCATCTGTCATCTTTAAACCCACATCTCTGCCACAGCCACATAATTGTTCATTAATTATCCATGATTCACTTCCATGTATAACAAATGGACTATACAACTGTTCAACATTCTCTGCCTCACCTCAAATGATAAAGAAAGATTGAATGGAATATTCTTAATCTATTCGCCCTTCTCATAATCAATGAATTCTTCATCTTCAGTCCACACAGCAAAGCCCTCAGATGACCTTTCATTTCTCACAGATAACAAAACCAAGCTGTCATCTTGAATATTTATACATAAACTTGTGATCTTAAAAATGAAAAAAAAAAAAAAAACAACAACAGGTAACCCGGGTCCGGATGTAACTGAGTGTTCTCTGACAGGCAAGCAGAAAAGCACAAAAATGTATTGCAGTGGCCATATTTAGAATATTTTCCAAAAATAAAATTTGTTCAAAGGCTTCTCTACCACTTTTTTTGCAGTCACCAGCTGTAAACTCATGCGCAAAGTTTTAGCTGTTCATCCATTTCTGGACTTTAGTCCAGGTTGTAAGTTTTACATGCACATCAGCTTTACAAATCTTATATGTATGCGGACTGTTGGTTCCTCGCCTCTCAGGCAGATGCACTTCGACTTCAAAGAAAATGCCAATAATAAGTCGCCTCACATGATGTACTTGTTAAGGAGGCAATCGGTCTATTCTTTTCTTACCCCAAAACGGGGCTCCGAAACCCACCAATGGAGTTCAAAGGATACATTTATGGAGTAATTTTAAACATCAAATATGCTGAAAGGGCACAATTTTGGAGTGATTTTAAATTAAACATCAAATTGGTCAAATATGTTGAAAGGACACAGTTATGGAGTACTTTTAAACATCAAAATTTGTTGAAAGACCACACCTATGCAGTAGTTTCAAAAACTGAATAGGTTAAATGGTCAGAGGCCAAATTTGTGGAGAAATTACAACATTATGCCAAGAAACCTGAGTGAGTATTGTATATGGAAAAGGTAAAAGCTGTGAAAAATTAAATGTCAAAACATATATATATATATATATATATGCATACATATAAGTACACCTTTGGGAAAAAATATTTTAAAATGTGCATGTTAAAATAATGAACAAATTCTTGAAACAAAGGGACTGCAGGGATTTGATCAAAATTTGCTTTCTTTGGCGTATTGAAATATTAAACAAAAGGTTCTTTGCAGAAGTGAACTTTATAGCTTACTGGAAAGACACTCTTTACAAAATCTTCTGCCTCAAACCATATCTAAGTCACGATGCTTCTTCTTCTTCTCTTCCACCTTGTACCTCATCGAAGTCTCAGGGGGAGATGTAACGTTCGTTGATGTGCTCTGTCAAGAGCACTATTAAGACTGATGTTCATTTCTGTAAGGCTGTTCTTAATGCCATCACTCCATATTTTCCCGAGGTTTTCCACTCGCTCTATACCCGTTGTAACATTTTAGTGTGGCTCGCTGTGGCGGATAGTACCAGGGCATTATTGTTAGGTGTCCAAACCATTTCATTTGTTGTTCTTTGATGACCTGTAAGACTAGCTTTATTCCTAGCATTCGTCTGATTTCATGATTTCGTATTCTGTCTTTCCTTGGAAAATCCGAAATCAAGTCACGATGCAAGCCTATTATTGTTTGTGCATGTTCTGGACACAGTATTTCAAGACTATGCAGCCTGCACAGAAATGAGCACTGCATCCAATATCTGTCAGGAAATTTTAATTATATTTTCTCAAGGTAAGAGTGAGAGGATTGATTTCAATGCATCAGATTTTATCCCATAAGGCTCAGTCTCTCTCCACAGAACAGCTAGCAGCCTGCCGAGAGCTTCAGACAGAGCACGACCTCCACAGCTCCGGCGATGATCCCCAGGGATCTTTGTAAAAAACTGCACTCGTAAACTGAACAGCACCAGCATGAAATGAACCCATGATGTTCAGAGTGTAAGGCAAAGGGTTTGGTCGCTTCGCCGCAGAGACCCCCTTGTATTTTTAAAATATGCAATAGGTTTCTATTTTGATTCACTGCAATCTATATACATGAAAGTAAGAAAACACAAAAATATGCATCTGCATTTATGATCACTATAATAAATGTTAATGCACAATGTAACAATAACTTTATAAAGTCTTATTTGGCATGTTTAATATAAGTAAAGTAAAAAATAAACATCCCATTTCACGCCTTCACGCGCATCGGGTATATGGGAAACGCGCCCATATTTTTACAGACTGTCGGCACTAGGTGGGTAATGTGGTCAGTAATATGCCGGCTGTCTTTACTTCCTTAGGACAGCCATCCTGGTACCCATTTTAGGTTGGGTCGACCTGTGACGCCCCATACCATGATAAAAACCCACTCAGCCAGCAGTGGGTTTCGATTAGCGGTACACTGGAATTACGAGTTGGACTCGCAACGCCTAAGCCACGGACGCCGCATGTTTAATATGATAGTGAAAAAATATATGTCAAACCTGTCTGCCCAGTTCTGAACTCTTTAAAAAAAAAAAAGGGAGTTTGTTTAATTACTGATATACAGAGTGTTCTTAACTCTTTGAGTCCCAAGGGGTTTAGCATCAGAGACCCAAAGGGTAGTCAAAAGAGACGTAAAATCGGCGCATCATGCATTCATTAGGCTTCTAGGTAGGAACCTATGAACGTATGATGCGTTCCTTGGGACTCACAAAGAGTTAATATCGCCTGCTTGTTGACTCACCCCATTTATAATGGCCCAACCATCCAGGTAGGTTATCTTTTGCCTTTCTTTGACCCCCCCCCCCCCCCCCTCCCATTACTGCCAATTGTCACCAAGTTGCAGAGTCCATTCCTTCTCATAGCATGTCCAAATAAACACTGACTGCCTACGTTTCATTTCTTTCATCTGTTTACCACTTAACAGTCTCAAGGAAGACTGCCTCAAGGAAGACTGTCTCAAGGAAGACTGTCTCAAGGAAGACTGTCTCAAGGACGACTGTCTCAAAGAAGACTGTCTCAAGTTGGACTGTCTCAAGGAAGACTGTCTCAAGGAAGATTGTCTCATCTGTTGTTCTATCATTCCATACATTGTTGTAATCCCTCTTCAACAGAAAAAACACACAACCAAACCATCAAATCTCCACTGACAGATGTTCATTTGTGCTATCTTAAACATTGTTATAATTCACCTTAAACACCCACCTTGCCATGTTATCATCCACCTTGAATCGCCACCCTGTTATGTTATCATCCACCTTGAATTGCCACCCTGTTATGTTATCCACCTTGAATCACCACCCTGTTATGTTATCATCCACCTTGAATCGCCACCCTGTTATGTTATCATTCAACTTGAACTGCCACCTTGTTATCTTCCAACTTGAATGAATACCCACCCTGTTATGTTATCATCCATCCAACCTGAGATAACGATGCTTGTTGAGCAGTGACAAAAGCTCAGTGTCTGGTGGCTCTTGCAGCAGGTCCCTGTTGTTAGACAAGAAAACAGAGACTCATCATGAACTCTGTCATATAACACCAAGAACACAGTATACAGAACACAGACAAGACCAATGTCCTATATGGCTCTGAAACCCCGAGTACAATTAAACGAGACGAAGCGTTATCAAAAGACCTAGTAGACTTCAATTTTTGGTGCACGTAGAGTGGCAGTTTTGGCCAACACTATGCTATCAGTGCCAAAAGTAGACACTTACATCCTCTAATGAACTAAATTTGTGACAACAGAGATAAAATGCTTTAGAAGAGCTGCAAGAGTTTTAAAGAAAGAAAACGAAATCACAGATGCTAGGTATAAAGTCTTACAGGTCATTAAAGAACAACAAATGAAGTGGTTTTGACACCTAACAAGAATGCCCTGGTGCTATCTGCCACAGAGAGCAAAAACTAAAATGTTACAACGGGTATAGAGCGAGTGGAAGACCTAGGAAAATATAGATGGCATTAAAAACAGCATACAGAAATGAACATCAGTCTTAATAGTGCTCTTGACAGACCTCATCAATGAATGTTACATCTTCCCCCGACACTAAGATGAGGTACAAGGTAGAAGAGAAGAAGAAGAAGTAGAGTGGCAAGAAAAAAAACTGTACACAAAAAAGTTGAATGGAAGTAGAATGTAAGTGCTGAATTAAGAATCAACATCACAGCATATTCCCATAAATACTCTGTCTTCATCAGCAAGCCCAGAGCTGCAATTTTAATGGCACGGGTAACAGTTTGACTACATCCATCTCGCCTTATCCTTGAGTGTTGAGCATTGGCCAGATCCCCTGGTCACGCCTGGCAGCACCATTCTCTTCAGATCATGATGATCTCTGCGTACTGTTCACTCGCTCACAAGGGGTCCTTATAACATCTAGCTTGTCCTGCATCAATTCACCAGCAAGTGGTGCTGAATCAACCAGTCAATCTGCCTGTTCATTTCCCAACACACTGGCATTGCCTAGAGAAAATATCCAAAGGATGTTAACTACCCAGGACCTCTGATGACAATGAAGAAGTAGCCCAGCCCAAGCAGACGTAAAAAGTAAGAGCTTTTTATAAAAAAAATTTTTCTTCCTCCAGGATGGCAGTCTGAAAAACACACCCAATGACTCACAAGTCAGCTTCGGATAGGAATCCAAATGGAAAAAATCAGAGAAACCAGTCCAGCCGTAAAACATAACGGTTATGAGGCAACCTGCATTCCAGTGTAGGTGGGGGTCTTAGCCAAAGGGTGCATAGGTTGTTGGACTATGTTCCAATGAAAAATATAAGGCAGAAGAAAGAAACGGTGTAATGTGTAGACAAGGATTAAACACAGAGGAGGAAAAATTGAAGCTTTCTAAATGTGGTGCTGTAATGGGAAACAAATGGATGCAGCAAACGAGGTCATTCAAAGGAAACCCTGAGATGAACGTTGTTGAGAGAGGCTAAAGCTGCTGGACTGGATTCCATCTAAGATATTGTTAGCATTGCACAGGACAGAACAGAATGGAGGGCTGGACTATGAGCCCTAGGTGATGTTTTATGGCACAGTAGGATGATGATGATGACGATGACGAATAAATGTGATTACACAGGTGAATAAGAAGAAAACAGGGCAGAAGACATTTATTAAAAAAAAAAAAAAAACTATGACTAAGTAGACTAAATGAGGTCAGGATAAGACAGATATGCTAGTTTGGTCAGACAAAGAGGCCAACCATTTGTTAAAGAATATGCCAGGTAAAAATTTCGCAAAACAAACAGGCAATGTTTCAGGTGAACTCACACCATTAAAGTCACAATAGAAAGATGTGACAACTTACCTGAACATGCTGTGTACAGTGTTCAGTTGTATTGTGACAGTCAGTCCTTCGTATGTGGAGGAGGAGTTTGTCGCTGCTTCACTCAGCTGATGTCGCTGATCCCATTTCATGATGAAGTTCTATTAGAACCCAACAGAAAAATGTTTCATCAATCAGTGTCACAAACCCCCCCCAAAAAAAGTTTATGAATCAATGTCATATGCCAACACAAAATGTCCAGAAATCAAGATGCCTACAACTGTGGCGATGCGGTCAACATCACGCTGGCCGCTTTTACTTCCCTGCACTTTACCTTGTACCTATTTGAGGCTGGGTTGACCTGGCAGTCAAGGTCATTTTAAAAAAAAGTCTGGTTTGATGCAGATTTGAATGCACGACCTTCTGGCCCATGGATACAATATAAGCTTAAAAAAAAAACAACAACAAATTAATGGCTACAATAAGACAACCGGATGATAAAAGATGGGGGTACCTCCATGATCAAAGCTGTGAACAGATTCAGGACTAAGATTACAGACAGCAGCCACCAGGCGATGAAGTACAGGTATGACCATCTGGAAATAAACAAAATATAATGAGTTCAATTTCACGGGACAAATCAGCTACAGTAAATGTAATAATGATGAACATAAAAGTAGTTAATGAGCTACTTCAAATGTAATTATAATGAATGTAAATAGCATCATGTTGCAGGTCCTTTGCAGAATGTTGCTCTTATCATGGTCTATCTGAAAGAAACTTGGTCTCTTTACAGCTCTCCCGCCTTGTGCACTTTTAACATTCAAGGAGTCACTTATATCCTGTGCCCATCTTCATGTTGGTCAGCCCCTGCCCCTCCTTCCTGGTACCTTGCCTTTTGCTGTTATTTTTTCCAGTCCACCAGGGTGATAGATGTAACAAAAATATTTCAGCTTCCGAAACAAGATGCTGTTTATAAGACAATCTTCCTTGATGTTCAGATCTTTTCAAATGTCAGTATTTCTTCCCTTCTTTTTCCATGATATTCTGAGAATGTTTCTACAGCATTTCAGCTCAAAAACCACTATTTTCTTTCATTAGGACTGGGAGACAGTCCATAACACATCCGTATGTTGCTACAGGGACGATGCATGCTCTTAAATATTTCAATTCTGATTTCCTTGCTGGTGCTTAACCAATGACTTTTAATGCAGTTTAATCTTTGCATGGCTAAGAAAATGTCAATTAACATGATTCAAAGTAAATTAACAAGAGTAAATGTACATTAAGAAAAGTAAACATAAATTAACAAGAGCAAATGTAAATTAACAAGGTTAGTTGCGTATCCTTTACAGGACGTTGCAGAACTAACTCCAACAGCCAGGGGCTGTTGTGTGGTTTTTCTAGGCAAATTTACGTCCAGTAGTTTGCCATTGCCTTCTGGACGGTCAGCTTTCTTGAAACCACTGTCGAAACCAAAGTAAGGCGCATGGCCCGCAGCTGGGATCAAACCCGGCATCCCGGCATTACGAAGCGTTGGCATCGACTTAGCCACAGAGATGATAAATTAACAAGAGCAAATGTAAATTTAAAAAAGTCATTGTAAATTCATTCATTCATTCAGTAGCATGTCTCTCGCGGAACCTCGCTGCCATAACAACCCTCCGGAAAACCTTCCTATCATGAGCAAGATGTCCTGCGTCTGATACACCCATCTGGAGATCATCTGCCACATCCTGCACCCATCTTCTCCTTGGCCTTCCTCTTCCTCTCTTCCCAGGCATATACCCCTCCATTATTGTTCTCTCTAGACCTCCATGACGTTTCAAGTGACCAAAATATTTCAATTTT
This sequence comes from Candidula unifasciata, assembly GCA_905116865.2. Lineage (NCBI taxonomy): Eukaryota > Metazoa > Mollusca > Gastropoda > Stylommatophora > Geomitridae > Candidula > Candidula unifasciata. Next base: position 64,786 of record CAJHNH020000723.1, on the reverse strand, counting down.
CTTTGTTTTATTGTCTTTACTAGCCAACCCTCTTCAATATTCAGCTCTTGAAGTATGGATGCATTTGTTCTTTTCTTTACCCAAGATATTCTTAGAACCTGTCTGTAACATTTATATTCAAATGCATTTATGCGCTGTTCCGCTTGTTTAGTAAGTGTCCAGGTCTCACAGGCGTATGTTGCAATGGGAAAGATGCCTGCTCTTAAAAATCTGACCTTTGTAATTCTATCTGTACAATTCCATAATTTATTCAGTTGTTTTAGTCTTTGAAGAGCAATTGATAGTCGCCGTTTAATTTCTTTCATTGTGTCACCATTGTTGGTAAACAGTGACCCAAGATATTCGAAATTTTCCACCACTTCCAATCTTTCCTCATTAACATATATTTCCTTCTCCATGGCAGTTTTGTTTGTATGCATTATCTTTGTTTTTGCTGTGTTAAGAAATAAGTTATGATTTTCACTATTTCTTTGGAGTGAGGTTAATAAGTTTTCTAAACCATTTTGTGATGTTGATAGTAATACTGTATCATCAGCATAACGAATTTCTGGTATTTCATGACCACCGATGTTTAGGGCATCATATTGTTCCTTGTTTATATCATCTCTTACATTTCTCATTATATTTTCGGCGTACAGGTTGAACAAATACGGTGACAGCACACATCCCTGACGGACTCCTTGCTTGATGCCAAACCAGTTGTAAATTAAGAGGAATAAATGTTAATTAACAAGAGTAATTGTAAATTAACAACAGTAAATGTATATGATTAAAGGGTTAAATTAAACTTTTTTCTTCAAATAGTCATGCTTTTTTCTAGAAGAAGAGTACCAGTACACACCAAATAGTGTCTAACAACAAATGGTGCCGGTACTCAAAACAAAGTGCCTATTACACTTATGCTGAAAACAATGTTGCCTGACAAAGGTGTCGGTACCGCATACCACTGGACAAAAACAAAATCCATGGTTATAGTGATGAATGAACTACAGTTATATTTACGAAAAAAAATCAGTAACGGACCCTTTTTATGTCCTTAACACATCGGGTATACAGTTCTAGACCTATTTTTTTAAACAGATCAATCAACACTCATCTGCTCTGTGGCTAAGTCGATGTGAATGCTTCATAATGCCGGGTTCGATCCCAGCTACGGGCCATGTGCCTTGCATTGGTTTTGACAGTGGTATCAAGAAAGCTAACAGTCCAGAAAGCAATGGCAAACTACTGGACATAAATTTGCCTAGTAAAACCACACAACAGCCAGGAGCTTTTGGGGTTGGTTCTGTGACGTCCTGTATAAGGATATGCAACTAACCTTCAACCAATCGACACCAGACGGTTGATGTGATCAACATCATACTGGCCGTCCGAACTTCTCAAGATTGACCTACTGCCCATTTCTGGCTGGGGTCACCTGGGAGTCGAGATCAATTCTGAAAACAAAATCCACCTCGATGTGGATTTTAACCCTTGACCTTCTAGGCCAGCAGAGGAGCACCTAGTCACTAGGCTAACACGGCTCCAAATTTATTATGTAACAGTTCTTCTTCTTCTTCTCTTCCACCTTTTACCTCATCGAAGTGTCGGGTTGGGGGTGGGGGGGGGGGGGGGGGGGGGGGAGGGAGATGTAATATTCGTTGATGAGCTCTGCCAAGAGCACTGTTAAGACTGATGTTCATTTCTGTAAGGCTGTTCTTAATGCCATCAGTCTATTTTTCAGAGGTCTTCCACTCGCTCTATACCCGTTGTAATGTTTTAGTGTTGCTCGCTGTAGTATATAGTACCACAGCGAGCCATACTAAAACATTACAACGGGTATAGAGCGAGTGGAAGACCTCGGAAAAGATGGAGTGATGGCATTAAGAACAGCCTTACAGAAATGAACATCAGTCTTAAAAGGGTCCTTTACTTTTTATTTTCAGTAGTGGTAAAGAATTTTAAAGAACATCAAAGAATTAAATAGCTTTCAATTGTTATGCTGTTTAGTGTCCTTCTATCTTTTTACTTCTTTGTTATGAGTGCCGATCAATACACTGTCTGTTTGTTTATTAAATATAATGTTTCTATGGCCTCAAGGGTTCCCCTCGGTTTTAAAGAATCGAAATGGTTTGGGCATCTGGCCAGCAGTTAGAGCATACCACATGAGAACAGCAGGCTACAAGGCAATAGGCCGACTGTGAAAGAGCTGGGTGAAAGGAGTAAAAGAGACACTACATAAATACAATATAACATTAACATGAACTACGCAACTGACAGAAGACAGGAAACTACATCTAACTCCTCTCTGTAACACTTTATGGCATAAGTGTAGTACCACAGAAGAAGATGACTGATGAAATAAAGTTAACTGTAACAGTGAAAAATGATGTAAAGATTTCCGTAAAAGTGACAAGAGAACTGAATGTAAATGTTATAATAGTGATAAATGAACCAATGTAACCGCAAGAAAGCAATGACATGAAATCTTGACCTTGTACAATACTCACGGAGATGTCTTGTTTTTGAACACTTCCAGGAACACTTGCCAGTTGTTCACTATCATAACATTCCAAAGCACAATGATGGAAGCCTAAAATCAGATGTCCAAACACGCAAGTGAGTGAAACAATTCTTAGCAGAATACGTAAACACATAAAAGCTTCAAGTCTACTGAACTTACCGAACATAAAACAAACAACATATTTTTAAAAAAACATAACTATCACATACATGCTTTACATAACTTATACAGAACATCAATATGAACAAAAATGTACAAAAACAAATGCTTGAAAAAAAAAAATGGTAACAGTGTTGTACATAAACTACACAGCATAACAACATGCACAGACCATCTCTCTCACATATAACTGCAACCCTGCATGCAAGTGCACACACAGTACATTAATGAAAATATTAAATTAAAGATCGGCACCTCTCCATCTTCCCAGACAATAGTGTTACACTGAGTGATAGGCCCCAGTGTAGGTTCTAGGGTTCCACTGAAGAACAAGTTCACTACCTTCCCAGAAATATGCTGTAAGAGTTGATTAAGAGCTGTTTCCTTTGAAGTCAGAGTGCATCTGCCAGAGAGGTGAGGGACCAACATTCTGCATACAGATAAGCCAGATCTGTAAAATGGGTGTGTATACAAAATTTAAAATAATGAACAACACTAAAGTCCAGAAGTAGATGGAAAACCACAACTTTTTGCTGTAGTTTACAACCGGTGAATGCGAAGAAGATGAGGAGAAACGTTATAGAAAGACATGCCAATTAAGGCCACAGCAAAAAGAGGAGAAATGTTATAGAAAGACATGCCAATTAAGGCCACAGCAAAAAAGCCTGGGCAGGTGAATGTGAAGAAGTTGAGGAGAAATGTTATAGAAAGACATGCCAATTAAGGCCACAGCAAAAAAGCCTGGGCAGGTGAATGCAAAGAAGAGGAGAAATGTTATAGAAAGACATGCCAATTAAGGCCACAGCAAAAAGAGGAGAAATGTTATAGAAAGACATGCCAATTAAGGCCACAGCAAAAAGAGGAGAAATGTTATAGAAAGACATGCCAATTAAGGCCACAGCAAAAAGAGGAGAAATGTTATAGAAAGACATGCCAATTAAGGCCACAGCAAAAAAGCCTGGGCAGTTATGTTATGTTATCATAATTGAAATCTTTGCACACTGGGCATTCCCAGGCATGCTCAATCCTTAAATGCAGCAGCCACTCCTAGGTACCTCTACTGACTGTTACCATAAAAAGTTGGTTACAGTATCTCCTATCTTGACCATGAAGATGGCAGAGACATATTTCACCAAGCTTAACCTGTCTGTCTGCAACTGTGGTAGTGTCAGAGATTCAATATTATCCCCCAACCTGGTCAGTACACTGTTGATGATATCAGGTCTGTCCATGCTTCTTCCCGTTTGCATTGGTGCATTACCTGTCAGCTAGTCAGCTCTTTTATTACCATTTACTCCTGCATGACCAGGTGTGCTGATCCAAAAAATGGAGCTTAACTGCAACTCCGGAATGTCTTTTACCCATTTAAAGCGTATTGTAGAGATCATGTGCTGTCTATGCAGCATGATCCTTCGCTCGGCCTACCTTGTTTACTCTAAAGAAAAGGTAAATACAATAGGTTTAAGAACAAAGCATTGCTGCAGAAGCTGCTGGATTAGAAAATCAGTGCTCTTTCTGTCATCCTATGGGAGCTTTCCTCCTAGACCAGCTGCCAACCAAGGCTAAAAGCCTGGTCTAAAAGAAAACTCTTTACTGCCGATATTTACCACTTTTTTCGGTGAAGGCAGGGAGGTCTTTGAGATGAGGATTCAGAGCTGTATGGCTAGTGCTGTCGCCTTGGACTGTGCAGGTTAGGACTTTATTTTTACTTCTGACAGAAATAAATCCACAACCTTAGAGAGGATTTCAAACTGGGTCTCTCGCACGACAGACCAGCGTTCTTAACCATTCAGCCAGCCATTCATCAAAGATCTGGTCTGCCCTGCCATAAAGTTCAGTTTTTAGGCTGCACAGTTCCTCTTCCAGGATAAAAGCATAAAGCAAACAAAATATTGAAGTGATCTACTTACGTAGAAGTCATTAAAGTTGTTAGCCCAGTATTCCAGCTGCTCATAAGATCCACAGACAAATGATCTGTGTGAAGGGAAAAAGTGGTTGAACAATGTACTATATAACTATCATATGTGTGAAGGGAAAGAGTGGTTGAACAATGTACTGTACAATCATGTGTGTGAAGGGAAAGAGTGGTTGAACAATGTACTGTACAATCATATGTGTGAAGGGAAAGACTGGTTGAACAATGTACTGTTCAATCATATGTGTGAAGGGAAAGACTGGTTGAACAATGTACTGTTCAATCATATGTGTGAAGGGAAAGAGTGCTTGAACAATATACAGTACAATCATATGTGTGCAGGGAAAGAGTGGTTGAACAATGTACTATACAACTATCATATGTGTGAAAGGAAAGAGTGGTTGAACAATGTACTGTACAACAACCATATATGTGAATGGAAAGAGTGGTTGAACAATGTACTGTACTGTACAACAATCATATGTGTGAAAGGAAAGAGTGGTTTAACAATGTATGTACAACAATCATATGTGTTAAGGGAAAGAGTGGTTGAACAATGTACTGTACAACAATCATATGTGTGAAGGGAAAGACTGGTTGAACAATGTACTGTACAATCATATGTGTGAAGGGAAAGACTGGTTGAACAATGTACTGTACAATCATATGTGTGCAGGGAAAGAGTGGTTGAACAATGTACTGTATAACTATCATATGTGTGAAGGGAAAGAGTGATTGAACAATGTACTGTACAACAATCATATGTGTGAAGGGAAAGAGTGGTTGAACAATGTACTGTACAACAATCATATGTGTGAAGGGAAAGAGTGGCTGAACAATGTGCTTTAGAACAATCATATGTGTGAAGGGAAAGAGTGGTTGAACAATGTCAAATGTTGAATGAATGCAGAATTAAGAATCGACATCACAGCACCCAGGACACTCCCATAAGCGCTCCGTCCCCATCTTTAGCAGTAAGCAAAGAGTTCCAATTCCAATGGTACAACTGTCTGACTGTACATCCATCTCGCTCTTTCCCTTTGAGTGTCAGCAGAGTGGTTGAACAACGGAACGGTAGAACAATCACATGTATGAAGGGAAAGAATGGTCGAACAACAAAACGGTAGAACAATTATATGTGTGCAGGGAAAGAATGGTCGAACAACAAAACGGTAGAACAATTATATGTGTGCAGGGAAAGAATGGTTGAACAATGTACTGTAGAAAAATAACATGTGCGAAGGGAAAGAATGGTTGAAACAATCTACAATAGATCTTCTGAATGTGTAGGAAGAAAAGAATGGTTGAACAGTACTGTAAAACAATTATATGTATGATACATGGGGAGAAAATCTACAATTGATCTGAACTGTGGGGATAAAATAATGGTTGAACAGTCTACAATAGATCTATTATATGTTTATGGAGAAAAGGACGGTTGAACAATCTACAAAATGGTGGGTGGCCGAGCACCGCTCTTCTGATCCAGCAACTTCTGCAGAGTGCTTTGTTCTAAACATATTGGAATCACCTTTATTTTAGAGTAAACAAGGTCACTACAAAACTGCACGGGCTTTGTGCTGTGGAGAGGAGGAATTTCATCCATGGTCCTCACTTGCTCCAAGCTTTAAATTATCCATTCTACTTCTCATGTGCACTCAAATGTTCAACTCACTCACAATTTCATGCTTTTCTCATCTGGCACACTTTAGCCAAACTGCACTGTGCCTCGAGTTAGTTCCCTTACTCGATCAGTTCATGGAAACATTATAACTAGAAATCAATGCCATCCATCCGAATTCTCACTCATAATTAATGTTAGCAGTTGTCCTAATTTTCAAACAATAAGAGAATTTACCACCAATGAGAAAATGACTCATTACAAATACATGTAAAGAGAAAGAATGGTTGAACAATCTACAATAGTTTAGTTGTTATTTAGTCAACATTCTGAATCACTGGAGATGAGTTGCCCCAAAATTGCTCTGTTTCTGTGCCAACAGGAAACCACACAAAATATCCTTCACTCTCCTATTTTGAAAACTTGCTAGTCCCGGCAAAATACTGAAGCTTGCACATGCAAAGTGAGAATGCAAAGGGCAGTATGATCAGCCAACAATAATGGTCCCACATGAAAATTGCAGCTCATTGTTAGTGCAAAAGGTCAGTCATGAAAGCTGGCATTACACTTGCAAAAGTACATACCATTTTGAACATAATCGGGCACCCGCCATTTTTGTGCAGACAACAACACGCCACCGGCACAAAAGAAAGAAAAAACATTCCACATGAAATCCACAGTTCACAGGGTCACACCAAGCACTCAACTCAGTAGCTGGGTGACAGAACCATAAGAGTAGGCTGTACAGCATGAGGTAGACCAGGGAGCAGATGGATCTACAATATCAACAAAACCTTAAAATGACACAAGCTCACATTAGCCAGTGCCACAGACACACAATACCAGAACAGAAACTGTGACTCCTCATGATACCTCATGGCAAGGTCCGAACCAGCACTTGGAACAAATCAGATTTTCTACTCTTTAGACAGCGGGCAGACAGGAAAAAACAAGAAGAAGTCTCCAGCTGTCGTCATGTGTCTGCTATATTCACCTGTTGACAAATTCGGCCTCGTATGTGATGGTGCCCTGGAAAAGTTGCATCCCGAAAATGGCAAATGCATAAATTATAACCTGAAGGAAAAAAAATAAATAAAATAAATTAACTAAAACAAACAAGCAACATTTTGAGGGGAAAAAGGAACAACTTGAAAATGCAAATATAAACCCTGAACAAACCAAACATGAGATAACCAAAGTCATGCTGGAACTGATGATTCATCACTAGCCTCATCAATCATCATATGCTTTGCTTACTTGCATGAGTATTCAAATTTCACCACAATTTCTCTTGTTCTATTGTCATCACACTGTTACTAGGTTGTAGTCCGGTGTCATGGTTTTCTGTATGTGCCTTGCGCGGTGATATGAGTGCTGACATTGTTCTTATTTTTTTGGTAAGATTTACTACATCATCTATTCATCTTTTTGTCTGGCTTCATTCTTACTAGCTGGCCAAACCACTTCATTCTTCAGGTGCAGTCTATTTAAAACCTTCTCTCTTATGCTTGTATCTATGACCCTGTCTCTTCTTGTCTGGTGACCTTTTGGAGACAGCACATTTTTAAGGTGGCTATTTTTCAAATCCTGGGGTCTACTCATTGTCCATATTGGGCACTGATAGTATAAAGTGGTTCTTCAAAATTCTCAATCATAAAGTATGATTTATTGATACACATGCTAAAATGTGTTGCGCCATAATGTGGGATTGCTCCATTTTTTTTTGTTAGAAACACAAAACTGTTACAGTGCAGACTGCTTAAGGTGATCTTGAATGTGGCAAATTTCTGTTGAGAATAACAATTTGTTTATCCCTGGCCATTTTTCTTGCTTGAACTCCTATCTTGACAAGAGAAATTTCTGATAAGAAGAACCATTTCTTGGGTCCCTGGTGAGTTCTCCTTATCAAGTCTACACTGTATAATTGTCCAATAATTATAACATATCTTTATTAGAAAGACATGACAAAAGGACATCTAATGACATTTCATACAAATTTTCTCGGTCAGAAATGAAGATATCCCTGTGTGGGTTCTGGAGCCTTATGTTGGTGTGGGGGTCAGACCCAGCGACCCCTAGCAAGCATATTGTAAAAGATGACTATTTAAAGATTTGTTGAATCAGATGTGTTGGGCTGAAATCCATAGATACTGCAGCCTAGCTGTAAACCACAACACACTGTACCAACCGGCCATTTAAAGACAAACACAGAAGAAAAATAAGAACAGACCATAATTTTCTTGATGTGAAAATAAGGGGAAAACTTAAGTACATCGTGACAGTAGGAAAGTTGGAGGGATGAAGAGGCAGAGGGAGACTGAGGGAAAAGATGCTGGACAGTTTGACATCATGGCAGGGAGGGTCATCTGTCAGAGTTGACTGAAAGTACATGAGACAGAAGGTTGTGGACAGACATGACTACCAACACCACACAGCATGGATTTTGAGAAGAAGAATATTTTTGTTTGCGTTTACCGACTGTAACCTCCGGCAGAAATTCCTTGCTGTTTGTCCATTTCTTGACTTTTTTTTCAGTACCTGAGTTTTGCGTATACATCCATATTTAGAGATGTGGCTTATTCGTATGCAGACCATTGGTTCCTTGCCTCTGAGGCAGGTGCATTCCGACTTTGAAAGAAACATCCCTAATTAGAAGCCTTCTATGACATGCTTATGAAGGGGGCACAGGATCAATTATTTTTTGCTCCGAAAATGGGGTCCAGAAGTGGATGAACAACCAGAACTTTCCACCAGAGTTTTACAGCCAGTGAACACGAATAAGAAGATTATTCTCTCTCTACAATGCAGACACACAAACAAGTCTGTCTTACATAATCCCACCCATGAAACATAAAAACGGAATTAAACCTGTCATCGTAAATGCGGATGTGTCGGCATTTCTGCATTTCTGTTCTCTAACAGATTTTCCCATTTATATATCTTTATATTTAATAAAAAAAAAAAACAAAAAAAAAAAAACAATGAAGATGAATAAATAAAAATGTTTACCCAGTGATCTGTGTCAAATGGTTGCTTTTCAAAGAATTGTTTGGGGAGTGGTGGTGGGGGCCTGGGGAAATTCCCATAGGTTCAAGAATTATTTTTGATTTAACATTCACGGGGCCAAAGGCCTAAAATGTCAAGGACCTCCAACCCCCCCCTCCCCCCCCCAACCACACACACACACAAAAAAAGCTATTTCCTAAAAGGCTCTGTGGCTTAAAGGAAAGTGGACGTGATTAACAATTTCCTCAGCGGATGGTCAGTTTAAAAAAAAAAAACACCCTCTTATGGTTTTCAGACAGAGAGTTACGAGTGATACAGATCACAGCCTGGCCAGGTAAAGTCCTGAAAGACGAGAGTTACGAGTGATACAGATCACAGCCTGGCCAGGTAAAGTCCTGAAAGACGAGAGTTACGAGTGATACAGATCACAGCCTGGCCAGGTAAAGTCCTGAAAGACGAGAGTTTAGAGTGATACAGATCACAGCCTGGCCAGGTAAAGTCCTGAAAGATGAGAGTTACGAGTGATACAGATCACAGCCTGGCCAGGTAAAGTCCTGAAAGACGAGAGTTACGAGTGATACAGATCACAGCCTGGCCAGGTAAAGTCCTGAAAGACGAGAGTTACGAGTGATACAGATCACGGCCTTGCCAGGTAAAGTCCTGAAAGATGAGAGTTACGAGTGATACAGATCACAGCCTTGCCAGGTAAAGTCCTGAAAGACAAGATTGTTTACAATGTAGTCGACCTTTAATGTGGAGACACCCCAAACATTAAAAAATGTCAACTGAAGCATTGCAATTGTTAAAGAAAAACCACAAACATGTAGCTGTACTTACAACAAGGATGCCTGCAAAAGATTTCATATTTTTCATCAAGTCCAAAAGAACCATGGCAACAACAGACATGGACTGAAAACAGGAAACAGAACAATGTTCATGCTAAAATAAGTCGTCGTCATCATCCTCATCGTCATCCTTTATTACCATTTCCACTAACATCTCTATCATTATCATCATCATATCAAAAATCATCATCATCATCACCACCATCACCAACACCACCATCATCATCATCACTACCACCAACATCACCAAAACCACCATCATCATCATCATCACCACCACCACTACCATCATCATCATCACCACCATCATCACTACCACCATCATCATTATCACCAAAACCATCCACATCATCACCACCACCAACATCATCATCATCACCACCACCACTACCATCATCATCACCACCACCATCATCACTACCACCATCATCATTATCACCAAAACCATCCACATCATCACCAAAACCAACATCATCATCACCACCACCAAAATCATCATCACCACCACCAACATCATCATCACCACTACCAACATCCTCATCACCACCACCAACATCATCATCACCACCACCATCATCACCACCACCACCATCATCATCACCAACAACATCATTATCACCACTAGTCTCATCATAATCCTTATCAGTGTCAACATCCTCTCATCACTGTCTGCTCCCTCATCATCATCCTGTTTTGCCATTATATATCCCACAGTGCCTGCAGACTAATCCTCAATTTCTTCCCATCCAGTGCAATCCTTTTAATGCTATGGATGGAATGCAAGTCTAGCACCTTTAGTCAAGCACCTTTGGCCACTCTTACCAACATTCATCCCAGTGTTTCTCTTATAGGTCCTTACTTCCTCAATCAATTTCCCATTTCAGTGTCTGTTTGGTGATCCTCTGTCCGTCTCTACTCACGTTGTGCCCAAAATAGCACCATCTTCTTTGCCCCATAGCCATTTCCTGGTGGTCTGCCACAAAAGTAGGATTCCATAAATAAACTATCTATATTTTAAAAAACTTTTCAGGCACTCAACGAAACCTTTTTTCCTGTTTTTGCCAATCTGTGGGTGTTAAAGAATCTTTTTTACAAATCACTATTTTACATCATCATTGTGTCCCCCCCCTCCCCCCCCCAAAAAAAAACCCTCCCAGAATAAAATAACAAAAATCAATATAAAATTACAAGCAGCAATATAAAATAACAAACAGTAATATAAAATAACAAACAGCAATATAAAATAACAAATATCAATATAAAGAACAAACAAAAAATTTAAAATAACAACAATGAAAAATAACAATATTAAATACCAATATTAAACAACAAAAAAAAAAAATAACATACAGCATTCACTGAGAGAGAAGAATATGATCTACCTTGACATATGGAATGACCTTCAGCATCCGAGCCATAATCAAAATATTCACCAATCGCAGCATGTTCCACATTACGCTACTGCTACTGTGCATGATCATCTCCCTTGACCTGTGCAGTGTAACACGAATCTCAGACAAGGATATGCAGAACACTTATTGAGGACCTTTGTCGTGTATTGTAATTATCTACCTGTGTAGTGTAATGCTCTATCTGTGTACTGTATTGCTCTATTTGTGTATCATAATGCTCTATCTGTGTACTGCATTGTTCTATTTGTGTACTGTAATGCTCTAGCTGTGTACTGCAATGCTCTACCTGTGTACTGCAATGCTCTACCTGTGTACTGTAATGCTCTACCTGTGTACTGTAATGCTCTACCTGTGTACTGCATTGCTCTATTTGGGAACTGTAATGCTCTGTGTACTGCATTGCTCTATTTGTGTACAGTAATGCTCTATCTGTGTACTGTAATGCTCTGTCTGTGTACCGTATTGCTCTATTTGTGTACCATAATGCTCCACCTCTGTACAGTGTTACTCTATTTGTGTACTGTAATGCTCTAGCTGTGTACTGCAATGCTCTATCTGTGTATTTTAATGCTCTGCCTACGTACTGTATTGATCTACCTGTGTCCTATAAGGTTCTACTTATGTACTGTAAGGATGTGGCTGTGTATTTTAAGGACCAACCTGTGTACTGTAAGGGTCTGTCTGTGTATTGTAAGAATCCACCTGTGTACTGTGAGAACTTACCAATGTACTGTAAAGATCTACCTGTGTACTGATCTACCTATGAAATGTAAATATCTACCAGTGTCGTCTAAGAAATGACTTATGAAATATCTACCTGTATACTGTAAGAACTTACCTATGCACTGTAAAGATCTACTTGTGTACTGATCTACCAATGTAATGTCAAAACCTACCAGTGTCCTCTAAGAAATTACCTATGTTATATAACTATCCACCTGTGTATTGTAAGAACGTGCAAAAAATGGTGAAAATAGAGGTGATTGCAGTTTAGCTAACACAAAAGAATTAATCCAATGAACTGTGACTAAAACTGATGTGTAGTTTAGTTTAAGTAGAGAGAGACACCCATCTAAAATGTTGATTTGTGTTATTTTGTACCCCTTGTTCTGTTTCTCCATTTCATTAAGCTTTTTTAGTCAGTTGATTGGATTATTTCTTCTGTAAAAACTTGCCTATCTACTGCAAAAGACCCACCAGTATGCTGTAAGAACTTATGAGACCATACATTTGTTGACAAGTCAACATGTCTGGATGTAACAGTGAAAAATAAAGCACTTACTTGGGGAAATACGGTATGCCATATAGTATTGCAGACACCACCTCACCAATCTGTAACAAAGATATACATTAAATAATGTGCCATCACCACTATAAGGGGTCAAGCGTGTTCTCATAACTTTTCTTCTTCTTTTGTCCTACTTCTTTTGCTGCAAAAGAGTCACAAAGAGGAGTTAGATATAGTGTCCTGTCTTTTGCTAGTTGAGTAGCTTGTGATAATGTCATATTGTGTTTATGTAGTGTCTCTTGCACTCCCTACACCATTCATCTCTTTCTTGGTCGGCCTCTTGCCTTTTAGTCTCTGCTGTTCTCATGTGGTACGCTCTAGCTGCTTGCCCATCCTGCTGCAGTCTGACCAGATGACCAAACCATTTGAGTCTTGAATGTTTTATTAAATAATGTACCAGCACTGCACCTAAAATCATTCTTAGTTCATCAGTCATAACTATTTCTTTGTTCATAACTATTTCTTTGTTCATAACTATTTTTTTGTTCATAACTATTTCTTTGTTCACAACTATTTCTTTGTTCATAACTATTTCTTTGTTCACAACTATTTCTTTGTTCATAACTATTTTTTTGTTCATAACTATTTTTTTGTTCATAACTATTTCTTTGTTCACAACTATTTCTTTGTTCACAACTATTTCTTTGTTCACAACTATTTATTTGTTCATAGCTGTTTTTTTTTGTTCATAGCTATTTCTTTATTCACAACTATTTCTTTGTTCACAACTATTTCTTTGTTTATAGCTATTTCTTCGTTTATAACTATTTCTTTGTTCACAACTAATTCTTCAGTCATAACTATTTCTTTGTTCATAACTGTTTTTTTGTTTGTTCATAGCTATTTCTTTGTTCACAACTATTTCTTTTTTCACAACTATTTCTTTATTCATAACTATTTCTTTATTCATAACTATTTCTTTGATCGTAACTATTTCTTTGGTCATAACTTTTTACCATCATTTGTTCCTACACAACTGTCGTGGACCAAGTACCAAAAGCCCAAGTGTGTGAGAATGTGACCGTTGAGGAGTGAATCAGATAAGAGTTACTATAATTTTCTGTGTATAAGACCCCTCAATGTATGAGACAGCCCCTAACTGTTTAGCCAAAAATTGAAATTTAAATATATTAAAGACAGTCTGTGTATAAGATGCCCCCCCCCCCCATTTTAAACTTGAAATCCCACCCCCCTTCCTCCCAAAAAAAAATTATTTGGGAAAACATCAAATCTTGTACACTGAAAAATATGGTTAATGTCCTTACTGTGGTGAGAGCCTATAGTAAGAGTTTGAACTGTAGTTACAATAGCCACAAAAATCAACCAGCTATGGAAAAGAGGCAGATCAAAAACACATGGAGAAGGGAGCTGCAGAGTGAAGTTAAAAAGATGGGGAGCACAGGGGGGAGCTGCATGCAATAGCTAAGGTTAGAATGATGGTGTGAAATGGTTGAGAGCCTTTGCTTCACTGGGGGACAGAATGCAGAAGTTAACATTATTACTGAAACTAACAGAGAAAATGGACATTGAGGTCAGAAGGAGACATAGTTTTGACCACTGTGAGACAAGAGCATGTGTTGGTCTGGTGGATATAACCTTATAACTGAGACACCGTATATTCACGCAGGAATCAGCATTAAACAAAAGTTCCCTCTTTTGCCACAATTTCATATCGTGAAGTATATGATTTCAAGACTGGCTGTTTAGAAATAGAGGTTCTATTTGGAAACAGATTATATGTCTGGAAACCAAACTGCTCAGAAAGCGAAGTTATTGTACCATTTTTTCCACGTCATGCAAGTATGTGGACGTGGAAAAGGGAAGGGAGACTGCGGGTCTGTTTTCAAGGAAATAGTTCTTTGGCAACAGGTGAGGCTTAATTTAATGTTGATTATGAATTACAAATATTTCACTACAGATATAATCAAAGTAAAAACTAGTCATAATTATGAATTTTATTTATGATAAAAAACTCACAATTAGAGCTGAAGTAATGACAGCATCATAAATGTTGCCTTTGTCTGCCAGATATTTCCGCCATCCAAATGCCCAGAATTTAACAAGTTGTTCCAGTAAATAGTAGATGGCGAAGGTGAAGTTGACAACCTAGCATAATGAGAAAGCATAATTTATTATTAAAAAAATATATATATCAAGATAAATAAAAAGTGCAACACAAGAAAAATCTGAAACATTCAATTTCGCACCATTTTCACTTCATAACGAGCTGAAAACTTCACAGAATATTGGTTAATTCTGATATTGAAAATAAACCTAAATAGTAATTATATTTAGTTGACGTGTGTGGTTCTGAGTTACCAAGGGGACTTGAAATATGCGATCCGATTGAGCTGCTGGCAATTAGGCAGCAGACTGCTTGTATTTATTTCATCAATGGTGAGGAGTGTTGACATCCAGAAAGCAATAGCAAACTACTAAATATACAATTGCTAGTAAAATAATAAAGCAATTTTTAATATTCGCCTAAGTTGAAGCAAACAAAAATAAGTTAAATTATGTGACAAAATTTAGACATTTTATATATGTTTCTTGCCGAGACAGTCGTACGTCGTGATCAATTTCCAGAAGATGAATATTTTTTTTTTTCTGATCACCAAAGCTTTGGGGTCAACCCAGCCTCATAAAATAGGTACCAGACAAATTCCAGAAGTTTCCAAATGTTTCAGAAGGAAAGGGGAAGGAGGGAAATGTTGGAACCTTTCAGCCACTCCAGATGACAGTGTTATACTGTGCTACAGGGAGGCAAGAGAATCAGCTCAGAGTGATGTCCAGTGAGACTAGAAGACAAACTTGTGTTCAGAAAAGATTTCTACAATCACAGCATGGGATCTGAGGACCTCTGTTGTAATTTGAATGTGTTTCTTCTCAGAAAAGAAAGGTAGGAACCCTTTTCCACATCACTGTGCTAGGTATACAGTGAGTAAGCAAAAAAAAAAAAAAAAAAAAAAAAAAGGACCCTTTTCCATGCCATTTAGGCGTATAGGGCATATAGGGCAAGACCTATATTTTTATAGACCAATCGGCACAAGATGGGTGATGTGGTCAGCATCACGCCAGGGGTATACAGTGATAGACCAATATTTTTTATAGACCAATAAACAACTATATTTTATAGACAAACTGGCACTCCATGGTTTATGTGATAAACATCATGCCATCACCTTAACTTTAAATGACTTTACCTGGCACCCATTTTAAGATGATTTAACCTGGAAGTCAAGATCATTTGAATAAAAATATGTGGCTTGATGCAGGTTTGAACCTATAACCTTCGGCCATGCAGGCGAGCATCTAGGGGAAAAATCACGGAGGCTTCTACTTCTTCTCAGTCGCCCAGCTATTAACCTATCTGCAGTTTAATGTCTCCTTTACCTCTATTTTCCTCCACACAACACAATTTCTGATACTTCTTTGGCTTCTGGCATAGTACTCCTATCTGGCCATGCCCTTTTTAACATGCAGTTCTTGTAGTCTGGTCATGGTTGCAGATTCACAGCCATTACTTGGTTCTTGCAAACATCTTCCTTCTCATAAAACTGTCTGTATATCACAGTGGTCCCTGGCACGCCTGCCTTTATAGTAGTCTTATTTGCAAAGCCTATCAGCTTGCTCATTCCCCTAGACACATGCACATCTTGGCATGAAAATGAAACTAATCATTGTTAGTTCTGACCACCTCAAAGACAGTATCCACTGTCTCTGGACCCAGCACATCTCTATCTTCCTGAGCATACTAACTTGAGTTTATAATACCTACCCTTAATGTGGAGTGACTTTCACGGAACGAGGCGTCATATTTGGCACCAAGTTGCACCTGTTAGGAAAAAAAGCAGACAATTAGACAAGGTGAATTATATTTACAAAAGTCACAACAGTTGGTAGCCGAAAAAATATTACAACTTTTCGGTGTCACCCAAGGACTGATAATTTACACCAATTGTATTTCCAGCATAGGATGCAGGAATTATATTTTCATTGACCGATCAGCAATCATTTGCAGGACAATCAAGGTAGTGAGACATGATTAGAACACAACCAACATAGTGAGACATGATTGCAACACAATCAAAGTAGTGAGACATGATGGCAACACAGTCAACATAGTGAGACATGATTGCATCACAATCAAAGTAGTGAGACATGATTGCTACACAATCAATGTAGTGAGACATGATTGCAACACAATCAAAGTAGTGAGACGTGATTGCTACACAATCAATGTAGTGAGACATGATTGCAACACAATCAAAGTAGTGAGACATGATTGCTACACAATCAATGTAGTGAGACATAACTGCAACACAATCAAAGTAGTGAGACATGATTGCTACACAATCAATGTAGTGAGACATGATTGCAACACAATCAAAGTAGTGAGACATGATTGCTACACAATCAATGTAGTGAGACATGATTGCAACACAATCAAAGTAGTGAGACAAGATTGCTACACAATCAATGTAGTGAGACATGATTGCAACACAATCAAAGTAGTGAGACATGACTGGAACACAATCAAGGTAGTGAGACATGATTAGAACACAACCAACATAGTGAGACATGATTGCAACACAATCAAGGTAGTGAGACATGATGGCAACACAGTCAACATAGTGAGACATGATTGCAACACAATCAAAGTATTGAGACATGATTGCAACACAATCAAAGTAGTAAGACATGATGGCAACAGAGTCAACATAGTGAGACATGATTGCAACACAGTCAATGTAGTGAGACAAGATTGCAACACAATCAAAGTAGTCAGGCATGATGGCAACACAGTCAACGTAGTGAGACATGATGGCAACACAGTCAACGTAGTGAGACATGATTGCAACACAATCAACGTAGTGAGACATGATTGCTACACAATCAATGTAGTGAGACATGATTGCAACATAATTAACATCGTGAGACATGATTGCAACACAATCAACATAGCGAGACATGATTGCAACACAATCAACATAGTGAGACATGTTTGCAACACAATCAACATAGTGAGACATGATTGCAACACAATCAACATAGTGAGACATGATTGTAACACAATCAACATAGTGAGACATGATTGCAACACAGTCAACATAGTGAGACATGATTGCAACACAATCATTGTAGTGTGAACACAAAAAAGAAGAGACCTATTACCTCTTTAAGGCTGGATCGACCTTGGAGAGAAGGTCAGTTTTGAAAATATCCAACTTAACGCGGATTTAAAACGAAGATCTTTCGACCGGCAGGTGGGCATCCATCCATCAAACTACTGAGGTTTGCCAACAAGCAAAGCAGTAGGCATCTGTTTGTGTCCAACAAAATATTTACTGAATTCTTACTGAAATCTTTCAGTCACAAACAATGCACCACGTATGACTGGATTCACCCAAGGCCGAGGTCTACTACGATATAAAGATGTGTGCAAGTGGGACATGAATGATACAGGTATTGAGGTGGACCTGTGGGAACAAAATGCTGTGGACCATGTCGTGTGGAGGGGGCACATCAGGAAGGGAATGAGAATGAAAGCAGAAGTC
Source organism: Candidula unifasciata (assembly GCA_905116865.2). Classification (NCBI taxonomy): domain Eukaryota; kingdom Metazoa; phylum Mollusca; class Gastropoda; order Stylommatophora; family Geomitridae; genus Candidula; species Candidula unifasciata. Next base: position 46,479 of record CAJHNH020000723.1, on the reverse strand, counting down.
ACTGCAGAAAACATGACAGCTGAGCGTCTGAGAAGAAAAATGACTAAATATAAATGTTGACAACAGTGGTCCTGAAATCCCATGCTGTAATTGTGGAAGACTTTTCTTAATGCGGGCGAGTCTTACTAGTCACACTCACCATCGCCATGCCCTGTGAGTCCCATGCCTCATAGCACAATATAACACTATCGTCTGGAGAGACGGAAAGGTGCCAATCAAATTCTTTGTTTAGACGGAACATGGTAAAACTCAACAACACAGTTGTTTCCCCCAAGGGATGTGTATTTGGATCCTGTGGATGTAGTATACCCATTATTTAGTTGAAGTTACAGCTGATTGTGAGCAGTGGCTGGCCAAGCAGTTACAACGTCGGGCTTTCATGCAGGAGAACCGGATTCGAACCCCGGTAAGGTGATGGAGTTTTTTTGTCGGGGGCAAAATTAAACACCCTAACCTTTACTGTCCGTGGCGCAGCACCAGCTATGCGCCCCTAACTCCTCAGGCTCCTGACACCCTGTCTACACCACTCTAAACAAAAGTGGTAAAATAGACAGTTGGACAGTTTTAATTGGACTTACTGGGGCACAAACTATGACCTTCTGGATGGAAAAATTAACAAATTGTTCTTCTTTTTTGTCGTCTTAGCGTTCACCAGCAGTGAACTTCGGCGGAAAGTTCTAGTTGTCGGTCCACTCCTGGACTTTGCTGTTGATCCAGATCTTGAGTTTTGAGTGCACATCTGTTTTACAGATCTGGCCGATATGTATACAGAGTGTTAGCTCCTTGCTTCTCAGGCCGATGCACTCCAACTCCCTCATCAGTGGACTCATGACATGTTTGATAAGGGGCAGTGGGTTTTCCCCACCCCCTCCCCCCATCCCATACGGAGCCCCGGAACACAGACAGGAAAACAATGTTATTAACCCCTAAGCTAAGATGATGGTTATGTATGATCTGACATTACCGAGATGACAATGAGATTAACGAAAGCCACGCCCATGCCAAAAAAGTTGAAGTATCTGTGGATAAATACTCGTTGTATCATCTTCAGTCTGGGGTCTTTCATCCATCGAACACCGGGCGTCTGCAGATAATTTACAATTGTATAGATTAAAAACATTTACATGTACACGTAAATCTATTTACTACGTTCAATTCTTGCGTGCTAAACACATCCAGTTTTAACATACAGCTGTGAGTCCTGGAACATCGGTAGGCAGGCCAAACAATTTTTTGAAGACCTTAGAGATGTGAGTTTTCAGAAGAATGCTTAAAATACCTTGAACAGTCAAAAAGAGCAACCAAGAAGTTTTGAAAGAGGCGGGAGTCTGAAGACAACTTAGACATCAGAAGGAGACAGTCATCATTTTTCAGCTATGTTATGAAAAGAAGGAAAATGGAACATGTTGTGACCACTGGAAAGATCTGTGGAAGGAGGAATAGAGGAACAGCAGTCTTGCTGCATGGCACGGAGGTGTGTCGGCACATGAACTGATATATGCTGCAAAAGATCACAGATTGTGGAGAGGCATGACCGCCCACGCCAGTCGGCAAGGCACCTGATGATGATGATGTATATATAAATCTATTTACAATGTTGATAAATACATAAATCTATTTACAGTGCTGATGCATATGGAAATCTATTTACAATGTTGATGTATATGTAACTCTATGTATTGTGTTTTACATACATTTAAATCTGTAAAAAAAATGTTGGTGCATACATAAAACTGTGTCACTTTTACCTGTCTCTTGACTGTGTTCTTGTCCAAACAACTAAACAGCTCATGAAACTCGGCAGCAGAAAACATGGCACTCTCCCTGCCACTCAAGTCCTGGTGTCAGATTTTTAAAAAAATGTATCAAATGTATCCATCAAATGGAAATAACACAAACAGGATAATGATAATGCGGCCTGTGTGTAAGATGGGTCCATATAGGGATTAAGATTAAAGGTTTAGGTCGAGAGGAGTAACTTCACTGCCCCAGGCTTTATCCCATAAAGATCTGTCTCTTTTCACAGAAAAGCTAGCTGCCTGTCGAAAGCATCACACAAAGCATGAACACCATAGCTCTAGTGACAATCCCCAGGGGTCTCCATAAAAACTTGCATCAATGAACCGAATGACACAGTTGTGAAACGAACCCATCACTTTCAGGCAAACAGACTGAGCCACTTCACCATGGAGATCCCTGTAAAGAGGGATATATAAAATAGTAACATTGTTATCTGGAAGGAGCTGCCATTTGTGTAGTGGCTAGATGCTCACTTGTGGATCCGAAGGTCACAGATTCAAATCCGAATGGAGATGGAGTTTTCTTTAAAAAAATGACCTTGTCTCCAAGGTCAACCCAGCCTTGAGAGATAGTTACCAGGCACAGTCCTGGGAAGTAAAGGCAGCCGGCGTGATGTTGATCACATCACCCACCCAGTGCCGATTGGTCTAGAACAGTGTTTCCTAAAATTGTCTTAGTCGCTGCGCCTTTTTGTCAATTACAATTTTTCTATGGCGCTCTAACCTAAGGCAAAGTATGACTATTCGTTAAAAAAAATATTTACAAAAAAAAATTGTGCATCTTCAAATATTTTGCAGTGCATCTGTGTGAAGACGTCATGATTCCCTGGCGCACAATTTGGGAATCACTGGTCTAGAAAATTTAGGTCTAGCGCAATACGCTCAATACACTTGAAAGCATGGACAAGGGTCCCTTACCTATATGCCGAATATGCCTAAAGGTGGTGGAAAAGGGCCCTTTACTGGTTCTATATTGATTTCCCCATTCATTGTCCTGTTGTGCTTTTATGTGTTACATAGCGCTGGTAGTCCATTCCTCTGTTCCATTCTATGCTGCACACAGCATGTTCGGGTATGTGTCACATCTTTCTGCTGTGACTTTAGTGATGTCAACCCACTTGAAAAATTGCCTTCCGTTTTTCCCCCCAGACATTTTTTCTGGCATATTCTTTAACAAGTGGTTGCCCTTTTTGTCTGACCAAACCAGCACAACTGTCTTATCCTGATCTCATTTCATTTACCAAGTCATATTTTTTTTTTCTCCAAAAATAAATACATCTTCTGTCCTGATCTTCTTCTTATATACCTGTGTAATCAGATTTCTTCATCATGTTCATCATCCTACGGTGTCATAATACATTACATAGGGCTCACAGTCTAGCGCTCCATTCCGTTCCATCCCATACAGTCACTTCGATATTGTGGATCAAATCAAGCACCTCGGTCCTCTCTTCTGAACGTTCACTTTAGAGTTTCACTTGGCTGTCCTCATTTCCTCAATCCCTGTATTTCCCACTTTAGTGCCTGTTTAGTGATTCTTTGTTTGTCTCTTCTCAGAAAGTGTCAAATACATTGCAGTCTTCTCCATCTTAAAACTGTTGATGGTAGTTGATGCCCAAACATTTTTCTTATATCTTCACTCCTCTTTAAATTCATCTCATTGTATGTTCATAATTTTCCTCAGGCATTTGTTTTCTGATGCACTTAACTTCCATTCAGTGTTGTTCGTGGTTCTCTAACTTTTATTGTCATATGTTGAAACTTAAATAACATTAGAATTGAAAATACGTAACTGGGTTCTAAAATTATATAATTAAGAAGTTTCTATAGTACTGTAGTGTAACTCTTGAAGACAAGGAGACACAATTAGTTCCTCAACATCTCACAGCTGATGTCTGTGAGAACCAAGTGATGACAGGGAATCTGCAAGCATGACAAGAATCTAACAACAGCCATGTTAAAAGGGTTGTGGCCAGAAAATAGCATTGTGTTGAAAGTTAAAGAAGAATAAGAAACCAACACAAGACTGGTGTCGTTGGCTGCTACATGTTGCAGGATTTGCTGAAAAGGGGATCAGAGCATTTATGGACTGAATGGTTTGATGTGCAATGAGGATATTCTGTCAACTAACTAACTAGCTGACTAACTAACTAACTAGCTGACTAACTAACTAACTAACTAACTAACTAACTAACTAGCTGACTAACTAGCTAGCTAGCTAGCTAGCTAACTAACTAACTAACTAACTAGCTAGCTAACTAACTAACTAACTAGCTAGCTAGCTAGCTAGCTAACTAACTAACTAACTAGCTAACTAACTAACTAACTAACTAGCTAACTAACTATCTAACTAACTAACTAACTAACTAACTAACTAACTAACTAACTAACTAACTAACTAACTAACTAACCACTACAAGATGGAGCTATGTCAACCCTGAAGTTATGCTGACAGCACAAAGAGAAGACACACAACACTATTCTACTACTACTCCAAGGGAGAAACATTAGCAGAGAATATAAGTTTACTGACCTCAAACAGAGCAGTTTTCACATGTTTTGGCAGCAGGCACTTGTCAACAACAGCTTTGATGACTCCGCCTCCCACTCCTGAACTGTAAAACCCCAAATAGAATTAACACAATCCACCAGAAGTCAAATGAGCAAAACAGGAAATACTTACTTATCAACTGCTATAAAGAAAAACAATCTTAAAATTTCATTAAACAAATTTGAACCCCCCCCCCCAAAGGGGGTTTGGTGGGTTGTTTGAAACGCAGATATATATTCTGCATAGTCGGCTCTGTGGCTAAGTCGATGCGAACGCTTCGTAATGCCAGGTTCGATCCCAGCTGCGGGCCATGGGCTTTGCATTGGTTTCGACAGTGTTACCAAGAAAGCCGACCGTCCAGGAAGCAATGGCAAACTACTGGACATAAATTTGCCTAGAAAAACCACACAACAGCCAGGGGCTGTTGGGGTTGGCTCTACAACGTCCTGTAAAGGATATTCTGTACAGGCATCAGTTAATAAATTCCTACAGTTTTTTTACAACTGTTTTGTACAGTTGTGAAGCACAGATCTTAGTGGAATAGTTTCAACATCTAATCCTTGACATACCAGAGTTCGATTCCTGCAGATGAGTGGCATCCTGAAAGAGACTGGGGGTCTCAGAAAATAATATTTTAACAGTCAGCAGAAGACCCACTGTAGCCAACCATCCCTATGAAGATGGCACCCTAATTAACAATGTTTCAGTTCTTGTTCTAAGATCCATGCAACAGGACTGCATAAACAAAATATAGTTGCATGTCCCTTTAAGGAAGTTGCAAAATTCCATGCCCCTAAGCCGTACAGAAAGCAATGGCAAACTAACATGTCTAAAGAAGCCAGGATGCTGCTTTCCACTGGCTTATGAATCAGCTGTACACACGTCATTACTGAAACTGACTCACAGAGTATGCTGAGAAAGGTGGAGGCACAGAAAGATTATTAGGGTCTGAGGAGAATGGCGTTGCAAGGAGTTACCAGGGGCTCTGGTCGATGCTCATTACTCAAGGGAAAGGCGAGACGAATATAAGACCAGACAGTTACTGGTACCATAGGAATTGGAACTCTTCACTTGTTGTTGAAGATAGAGATGGATGGGGACGAGTGTTGAGATGTCACTTCTTGATTCAACATGCCAGGATCAATCTTGATTCGACATCTCACATAAACTTGATGACACCTGACAAATCCGATGGGAAGAGAAAAAAGAGCAGACAATTCTTTCTTCGTAATGTCTCTGAAAATAAATGCCGGAGGAAAATGATGAACATAAAATGAGATGAATTCAAAAGGAGTGAAGAAATAAGAGTAATGTTTGGGCAACCACACAGAACCAACCCCAGTGAAGAAATAAGAGAAATGTTTGGGCAACCACACAGAACCAACCCCAGTGAAGAAATAAGAGAAATGTTTGGGCAATCACACAGAACCAACCCCAGTGAAGAAATAAGAGAAATGTCTAGACAACCACACAGAACCAACCCCAGTGAAGAAGTAAGAGAAATGTCTGGCCAATCACACAGAACCAACCCCAGTAAAGAAATAAGAGAAATGTTTGGGCAATCACAGAGAACCAACCCCAGTGAAGAAATAAGAGAAATGTTTGGGCAATCACAGAGAACCAACCCCAGTGAAGAAATAAGAGAAATGTCTGGACAACCACACAGAACCAACCCCAGTGAAGAAATAAGAGAAATGTCTAGACAACCACATACAACCAACCCCAGCATTTTTTTTAAAGCTGTTTGTGATTCTTACTAGACAATTTTATGTTTAGTAGTCTGCCATTGTTTTCTGAACCAACATCCCTGTGAAGAAATAAGAGAAATGTTTGGCCAACCACACAGAACCAACCCCAGTGAAGAAATAAGAGAAATGTCTGGACAACCACACATAACCAACCCCAGCATTTTTTTCTTTTAGCTGTTTGTGATTCTTACTAAACAATTTTATGTTCAGTAGTCTGCCATTGCTTTCTGAACAGTCCGCTCTCAATACCACTGTCAAAACCAATCTAAGGTGGTTTGCTACCAAACTGCATGCAGTTTGGATCAAACCTGGCACACTGAAACCAAGATACCAACCAAACAACTGAAGTTGCTCCACTGATACAAGAACATACCCAGGAACAGACTCTGCAGTGGAACAAGCTCCCTGAATGCTGGACTTTTTCCTGAGCAGCACTTCAAAGGCTGCCCGTACTCCAAGTCTCCTTCTCAACAAGCTGCCCTGCATTGAATTCTGGGATATGGGGAATGCAAAAATGTGAGAGATTATAAGAAACCTCGTTTACTTATATACTACAGTATAGGTACTGCACTGTGATAATTCTTTATTCCTGGAGAAACACCCCGATTGTAAAGGGGAAAACTATACTTTACCTATCTTTTACAGAACAGTTTGAGAATCACATCCACCATTTTTTGGCTGTTTCTGATTTAGCTAGGCGATTTTACGTTTAGTAGTAGCTGCCATTACTTCCTGAATAGAGGGCTTGTGATACCACTGTCGAAACCAACGCCAGGTGGTCTGCTGCTCAACTGCCTGCAGCTGGAATCAAACCCAGCACCATGGAATTATGAAACACATTTGCAATGCCAAGGTCACAGACAATGACTATATAGTAATAATATAAATACTCCTGGTGCAAGACTTGGGATTAAGGGGAGGGGGGGGGGGGGGGAGGAGACCCACTGCTTCCCTAATCGTAAAAGGCAACTAATTAGGGGTTTCCTGAAAAGGGGTAGATCTTCCAGCCTAGCTGTAAACCACAACACAATGTGCCAGTTGCCCTTCTATGGGATAAAGCAGAAGAAGGTAGGTAGGTAGTTGTACCCCACCAGGACATCACACAAGTGATAAACACCCGGTGACACAAAGTGCTACCATGCAGATGAAGATCACTCGTGGAGAGGTCCTAGAAACCGATTTAAGATGTTAGGCCATATTTCCAGCTATATTCAGGGCCCCCGGCAAATGCCAGGGTTTGTTCTTCAAAATAACAAAAAATTGCATCCCACGAAGGAATGACAATAAAGCAGAAGTAGAGAACAGAAACCCTAAAATACTGAGGGAGCTGGTTGTAGCAAAAAAGGGTAACATGCTTGCCTGTCAGTCCAGAGGTCATTGATCCCCTTCAAGTCAGGAATCTGCTAACTGACCAGGGCTATCAGGTCAGCCCAGCTTAACATGAAACCAAGAAACTTATGGGAAGGAACATGGAATGAGCTTCCCTGGGTTGATTCAGCTACGTCACAAACTTACTGGCATCTCTGATATTCCATCAGATGATAGCAGCACTGTCGTCAGAAGATAGACGGGAAAAAGTCACGACAAAAATGAAATGTCCATGTACTTTACTAGGTGTGACAAGGAAAGATCAACTTAGGAATGATGACATCAGGAGGAGAGTCGGCACAGAACCAGTACTGCATTTTATAGGTAGACAACACATCAAATGGTTTGGCCATGTAACAAGACTGGCATCAGACAGGGCACCAGAGAGAGCAATGTTACACAGATACAATGGTAACAGATCCAGAGGTCGACCATGCAGAAGATGGACCACATAAATATCAGAGACAATGAAGAGTACATTATACGAAGCAAACAGAAGGGCCCGTTCCAGAGATCTCTTCCTGCCCTGATGCCGCGAGGCTATTCCAGGAGTAGAGAAAAGAAGAAGACAGCAATAGCGACAACACACATCAAAGTCCACAACAGATGGGCAGAACACACTTCTCAAGGTAAACCGTTCATTGGCTGTTCCAAAATGAGCACGGTCTTCTGCCAAAAAACCTTTTAATGGTGTGGAAAGGTGTCTTTCACTTTATCAAATGACCACACACTTATTTTCATGTAATGATTAAAAAAAAACTTACAAGAAAATATCCCCGGAACTGGTTGTAGATGACAGCCAGCAGCATGTTCATGAAGCAGTAGACACCTGGTTAAAAACATACAAAAAACAAGTCAAATGTAGAGACTCATCATCATCATCACACAGGGGAAATGTCAAAAAATGAGCAGACTTGTGAGAGTTACAAACCGCTTATAATCGATGGCAAGGAGCCTGCTACATGAAGATGAGTCTGCTACTGCTTTCTGTACAGCTTAGGTGTGTGGAATTTGGAGAAAAATAACTGATGACTAAAGTGAAAAGTTATACAATGATTTACAAACAAGAAACATTACGATCTACTCACCAACAAATAAATAGAGAATAAAAAATATGGCAGCAAATCGGTTGCGACTGTAGGCGGGCATCGTCACTGGAGAGAAGAAAACATCTGTGTAATTTTATAAAATAGGAGACGTCATTGTCACATCATAACACCCATCATTTATGCTTGTGTATCAGTGATTCAATGAGCATGATCTGGAGGCTTCGGGCAGGTTCAGTGCGAAGACAATGGCTTGAGTCATTACAGCAGTCTAGTGCTTTATTTTCTTTCCAGGATATGCGGGCATCGATGTAAAAAAAAGAGTTGATAGGCTTGCTGGAACCGCTATCAATATCAACGGTCAACCTATGGATGATGCTGACATTATTAAAAACAGGAAACATGAAGGGTGGAGGACTTTGGGGGCTGTGAATCCACATCACTTGCCAGAGCAATAGGCTTGGGAGTTAATATTGGATTAGCAAAAAATTAGACGCACACCAGGCACATCAGATGACTTGTTAATCAACATTGAACTGGTACAATTAGTCACCGGACGCTGGGGTTCATACTGAGGGTAGGATCTGAGCACCTATGGACATGTCCAGAGTGCAACGATTATAACCCGGCTAACTAACTAACCCATCATTTATATCACCACAGCCACATCATCATAACCTTGATCAAACCACTTGAACCACAACACAACAATTATCAATATTCCAATTCCCCATGTGGGATCTGCAGCCCTATTTTGGACAAAAGAAGAGTAGGCCCACTTCCCCCTGAATCAGCATGACCTAGGAGGTGACTACTTCAGAGTAATTCCTTCGGTCGGAGAGCATCTACATGAAAAGCAAGGATTCAAAATTCTGCATACAAACAAGCAGATCTGTTAACAGATGTATATGCAAACCTCAAGTTCTGGAACATGACCAAAGTCCACAAATGGATGAACAACCAGAACTTTCCACCAGTATGTACAGCTGGTGAATGTGAAGAAGACATAGAAGAAGATGAAGCAAGACTGAACAATACAGTAAATTTTCTGTACAGTCCAGGATAGAAGATAGGAACGACTAAAGAGGACTAAAAATTTTGACAACAAAAATGAACTGACTACCAAAATAACTTTTCCATTTGACATCAGACAAGCTAAACATTCCGTCCCACCTGGGTCACAAACAGGAAGGTGTTTCTAAAGTCACCGTCAACCCTCCACAGCTTGTCTTGTAAAGCAGCTCCGTTAGGCCAGATCCCCAACCTTTGCCCATAGTGTTAATACCAAAAATAAATAAAGCAGCTAAACAAAGTTCTATAACTCTTGTTGTTGTTGTGTAGACAAGGGAGAGAAAACCTGGCACATACCATCAGGGTTGTTTGCGGTGGTGAGCAGCACCAGTAGGCTAATTAGTGAGTCCAACAGCGAGCGGAAATAGCTGGAACCTTCATTAGTCTGCAAGAAAAAAAAAAAGAAACATGTTATATTCTTTATAGGGAAAAATTAAAATGAATTGTCATAAATGCCTTTGTATTTTTACTTGACATTCATTCTATGAATTTTGATATATGAATTTATGCTTGATATATATATATATTATATCCAGTTTCGTCCTTTTTAGGACGAAATTTTTTGTTATTTGAAGCCCCACCCTGGCTTTTGCCAGGGGCCGCAATATAGGCAGGCCATAAATATGGCCAAATGTCTGAACGCGGTTTCTGGGACCTCTCCACGGCGATCCTCATCCATATGGTGGCACTTTGTGTCATCGGGTGTTTATCGCTTGTGTGATGTCCTGGTGGGGTAGAAAGTCAGTCAGTCATATATATATATATATATATATATAGGACCTAGCTGAAAGTGGTCAACGAAAGAGAATTTGAATTTGAATATATATAGGACTATTATTCCTTACTTAAGTCCTTTTCAGGACGTAATTTTTTCTTTTTTGAAGCCCCACTCTGGCTTTTGCCAGGGGCCGCAATATAGGCAGGCCATCAATATGGCCAATTGTCTGAACGCGGTTTCTGGGACCTCTCCACGGTGATCCTCATCCGCATGGTGGCACTTTGTGTCATCGGGTGTTTATCGCTTGTGTGATGTCCTAGTGGGGTAGAAAGTCAATCAGTCATATATATAGGATACATTAACTTTACACCCTTTTTAAGATGAAATTTTTCGTTATTTGAAGCCTCACCCTGGCTCTTGCCAGGGGCCGCAATATAACCTGGTCATAAATATGGCCTAAAGGCTGAACGTGGTTTCTAGGACCTCTCCACGGTGATCCACATGGTGGCACTTTGTGTCATCAGGTGTTTGTCGTTTGTGTGATGTCCTGGTGGGGTAGAAAGTCAGTCAGTCACATATAAGATATAATGTTGTGCACCTTATCCTAGCCATTTCCTTGTGAGATGCAATTTTTCATTATTTTGAAGCCCCACCCTGGCTCTTGCCAGGGGCCGCAATATAGCCCGACCATAAATATGGTCTAATGGCTGAACGCGGTTTCTGGGACCTCTCCTTGGGTGATCCTCATCCACATGGTGGCACTTAGTGTCATTGGGAGTTTATCGCTTGTGTGATGTCCTAGTGGAGTGTAAATCTACTACTACTACTACTAACATAAGATACAATGGTCATATTTATTTTGTTTTTCACCGGCGTATTCAGACTTTGTCTTTGAACAGGGACTTGAGTTTTGCGTGTACATCCGTTTTACTGGCTTATTTGTGTGCAGTTCTTGTTCCCTGCCTCTCTGGCAGATGTACTCCGACTTTGAAGGATGATGTCATTCCCACCTCTAGGATTACTGTTGTCATTTGTTTTCGTGGGACCCGATGTTGCCTCATTTGTATGGTATCCTCTTTGTCCCTTTGTCTATAGATGTTGCCCCTGGAGAAGCCCTTTAGGGCAACCTCACGTAGACTGGTCAGCCCGTAAGGGAAGGCAGGGGCAGATAAACGGCATTACCCACCATCCAAGGAGGCTTCCATAAATTCAGAGCCAACATATGATGCTCTAGTCCTGGGCTCACCCAAGGAATCGTCCCATCCTGCACTTGACTGCTTAACCTCACAACTGTATGTTGAGCTTTCCACTCGTCACGGGCTGCACCCTCCGGAGAATAGCAGGGAGTAGCCTGCAGGTCCAGGACTTCGATGACCACACAAATAGGTACATTCTTCTTCATCATGTAAGACACTTTTAACATTGTTTCAACTGTGCCTTAGCACAATAGTATAGCGAGGCATGCACCAGGCATGGGTCCACTTGTTTGGTCCCAACACTCGGGCAAGTAGGGCCAGTAGATACGGACATCTTATTGCCAATTAGTAGGATATGTGATGGTCATGCATTGAGACTTTGCTTGTTAGCTGTTTAAGCCTGACCAGCAGACTGACAGTGGCTGTCATGGTGTACCTCAACATGGTGATGATAAGGTTGAGGGATGACAGAGGATGTATGAAGACATGATTTTGTTGTGAGAAAAGCCCACAGGAGATGTTGCTCATCTAAGCTGTAGGCAAATCTCTTGGTCTGGGGCCAAGTCTCAGCAGTTCCGTTTTCTTTCACTTGACAGACTTTTAAAGGAAGAGTTTCAATTTAGTGGTACATTTGACAAGCGGACATTCCTTATGTTCCAAATGAGTTTTGACAGACGTTTCCACATTTCATCCATGCATTGGGAGTGGGCTGATGAGAGTCTGACTGGACCTACATCTCTGGGGGCCACCAGCTCCGGGGCCCACCAGCACCGAGATCCCCTGCCAGCTCTAATAATGCTCCTTTGAGAGATTATCTGTGGCGCACGACGGGGACGTGAAGCAGGGTCTTGCATGTGGTTCCGTAAAACCAGAACACAGAAGGCTGGCACCCTAGGTGGTACGGAGTATCTCCTTATACACATCCCATTGAACTTAACTTTCCAAAATGTAACATGGGGTAGAATGTAACATGGGGCTGAATGTAAGATGGGGCTGAATGTAAGATGGTGTCGAATTTAAGATGGGGTCGAATGTAAGCATGGGCCAAATGTAAGATGGGGTCGATGTAAGACGGGCCCGCATGCCCAATTTGTAAGCCTTTGAAAATAAAGTTCATTCATTCGCTCTCTAATTTCTTAGCGTAGAGAAACGCATAATTTCTTGTTAACAAAATTAGAAGACAAAATTAATTTTTTAAACATATTTTCAGGGTTAAAGGGTCTGTACCCAGCAAAGGACTGCTGGGCAAAATTCCCAGTGAGCTAAACCACTTACCTCAGCATACGTAGGTCTGGATGTGTTGGATGAATCCATCAAACTGTTCTCTAGTGTGACATTGGCTATGGTCGTGTAAGACGGCCCGCATGCCAATTTGTAAGCCTTTTGAATAAAGTTCATAATTCGCTTGTCTAAATTTCAAAAGTCTGGACAAGACAAAAAACAGGGGTTCCATAATAAGATACGTTTAACATTACGCTGACAAGCACTCATATATAGTCACAATAGATTCATCAGTTATATCAATTTATAAGAAAAATTTGGGAGCCGGGAAGATGTAGGTTCCGAGATGCATGCTGCTGATCCTGTGGACTGACAAAGTGACTAACAACAACTGCCTGGAAAGGGCTAATGAAATTAGTAAACTATACACAAGAAGAAGAAAGAGGCAGGTATGAAGACAGGCACAAGATATAAGTGACGCTTTGGACAGGAAGTACACATAGTAGGAGAGCTGGTGTGAGACCCAGTTTATTTCAGGCAAACCATGATGACAGCGACGTTCTGCAAAGAAGTTGCTACATAATGATCATGATGATAATGAGAAAATTATGGTGGTGACTGAGCGAATCTTTTGTTTACTGGTTACGATATTCCACAGGAAAAAAGTTGAAGATGACTCTGATGCACAGACATACGGGTGTGCTTGGAAACAAACAGGTGGATAGAATGGCTGGTTCTGCACCACTTGGTGGTGAATTAATGTACAACAAGCTAGATGTTTTAAGTGTCCACTGACAGCAAGTGAAGAGTGAGGAAGCACAAACAGATCACTATGGCCTCACAAAGACAAAGCTGCAAGCAGTGATCAGGGGATCTGGCCGACACTCAGCCCTCAAGGGAAAAGGTTAGACAGATATACATTCAGACTGTTACTGGTGCCATCGGAACTGGAAATCTGTGCTTGCTGATGGGGACGGAGCACTTAAATGAATGTCCCAAGTACTGTGATGTTGATTCTTATTTCAACATTCAGACAGTCAGTCAACAACATACCTATTTAAATCCGATCTCAATACCTAGTTATATCTGAACATTATATCTATTCATATCTGAATGCATATCAATTTATATGTGAAATCTTTTAGCTGAGTTTAAATGATCCTGTGATGCACATGGCTACTGCATTAGTATGTAGCATAAACCATATGACAGTCACACATGGGGAAGACACAGAAATCTGAATGCTGATTAGACAACAGAATAAAAAAAAAAGATATTCTATGAATTGATCATAGATTTATAACTAGTCTACCCAAATGATAGGGAGTTGCCCTGGCGTTGGCAGCTAGACGCCCGCCTGCGGATCGGAAGGTCGTGAGTTCATGCCCTGACAGAGCCGGACTTTTAAAACAAAATGACCTCGACTCCCAGGTCGACCCAGCCTTGAGTGGGTACCAGGTGCAGTACTAGGCAGACTAGTAAAGTCGGCCGGCGTCATACTGACCGCATCACCCAGCAAGTGCCGATTGGTCCAAACAAACATAGATCCAGCCCTATATTTCCAATATGCCTGAAGGTGTGGAAAAAGGTCCTTAACTTTTTTTTTTTTGACTTACCCAAATGATAATGAATCTTCCTTCATAAGCTGAGACAATTCACAAAGAGAACAATGATGAGAAAGATAGCAGCTGTGATGATGTATATTACAGGTAAGGGCTATTCAACTAAGTTTACTCAAAGGCCAATATTTGGAATATGGGGATTGTCACAGGCCAGAGGCTCCGTCCCAACATAGAAAGAGCATTAATAAAATACAACTGGCAGGTGATTTACGAGCCACTTGTTAGGCCTTTACGGGCTAGATTTGGCCTGTGGGCTGCCAGTTGAATAGCCCTATTATAGATTATAGCGGTAATGAACATTACCTCATAGACTGGGAATAACAACATCCCAAAGAGAGTGAACACATACAGGTGCAGAGCCAGGAGCAGTAGGATGCTGTGGATACAACATTAAATATGAGGCACCAACATATGATAAAGAAACAATCACATACTACAGCAGTAACATACAACATATGGGTACAACCAAGATTACATCAGACAGTTTACTGCCAAATAATGTCAAATAAGTTACCAAACAACATAAATATTAATGCATTAGCTAATGATACAATAAATCAGTGGATAATCATAAAATGGACATAGTATAAATCCAGGTGGCTGTGGAAAGCAAGAAGAAACTACCCCCATCATTATCACATGAATCTTTTCATGAAATTCACACACACAAATAATAACTCAGAGAAGACCGTTTTTTTTTTTCAGGGAGACTGCGATGAGAAAGTTGTTCTTAAATGACCTGCGACATGATGATGAATCACAGGATGCATCTAACTTCAAGTTATGCAAAGCTATGTACATACTTTTCAAGTTGTGATGTTTTTAAGTACAGTTAAGGAATCCATACACTTCTTCTTCTTCTTTCGTTAGGTTGAAATAGATTATCTATTTCTGCAATGTTGTCTCTAGTATCAACTTCATTCCTTTAGTGTTTGTGCGTGGCATCGTGATTTTTACAGTGCACCTCCTGGCAGGTTGCCTCCGACTTCAGTGCCTAATTTAAATTTATTCTGGTATGCTAGATGGACGTACTGGCATATAGGACCAAACTGTCCACCCAGACATGTATGTGTGCCTGTAAATAGGACTTTGGCATCATAGGCACGATTCTCGCATCAAAGTTTGTAATCCATACACAGAAAGACAAATTCAGCAGAGGGTGAGTAGAGGTTCTAGAAGATATTCAACACTGAAGGGGAAACACAGGCGGACTTTTAATCAGGTTGCAGCTGGTACTATTAGCATGTTGACTCTTCATTGGCTACTGAAGAAAGGGACGGAGCATGTGTGGGAATGTTCCAAGTGCAGTCATGTAAATTCTTGATTAATTCATTCAAGTTTTGAAAACATACAGATATCTGTATTGTTATAGATGATAAAATGACAGATATAGATCTATATTTTGCTACAATATGTCAGTCACCATGGATACCACAACAAACGTAAACTCACCTCATCACTTCTGGAAGAGTTCTCCTTAAGCAGTTAACAATTTTTTTCATCAAAGACGAATTTTGTAGAATGAAGTATGGTCTCAGGATACGGCGGAATCGTATCAGCTGCAACAGGAAAACAGAACATAAAGAAAGTATTTCAAAAGTTAAATGGTCTTAAAATAACCATTGCAGAGAATAAGAATTTAGCTGGTCTTTTGACACTAGTTGATAGTCACAATGCCAAAATGGCTCACTTTCTGTGCAAGTGAAAATCATAGGAAATGTCCCTCGCTGTCACATTGTGTGCCGATTTGTCTATAGAAATATGAGTTTAAGTATCACATACCTATTTACAAAAAAAAAAAAAAAAAAAAAAAACATTAAATTAAAAAAAAAAAAATAGTTGTATGTCCGTACTGGGACATTGCAGAACCAACCCCAGCATTTTTTGGCTGTTGTGGTTTTTCTACACAAATTTACGTTCAGTTGTCTGCCACTGCTTATTGATGGCTGGCTCTTGATACACTACTGCAACTAACTTAAGGCCCTCTACTGCCAAAACGTCTGCACCTGGGATCGAACCCATAACCCGGCATTACGAAGCGCGTTCTCAACAACTATGCCAAAGACGCTGACATACCCAGTTGTACCTCTGGTGTAAAAAAATGGTCTTTGACTTTAACTAGTAACAAGAAATAAAAACATCAACAACAAAAACAGACCTCCTGGCAACTCAAGGCAGAAGAAACTGTCCAATCAATGAAGGAGATCGAAATGATGAGAATGGCTCCCATGTCCCAAATCTGTCGAACAAAATAATATCGCCCAACCAGATATGCCTGTAAAGAAATATTTCACAAATTAAAATTTAAGATGAATAGCAGACATTTTTTCAAAGAAATTGGTTAAGGCTATCAAGTCTAGCACTTCAAAGAAATAGCTCCGCTAGTCACTTGAGAACCAACCATCTTATCTGTCTTATGGGCTCTCTCTCACTTAAGGGTCTTAATGTTAAATACAACTTATCTAAACATTTGAGTTACAAGCCTTGCCTATAATCCCTCTCTTCCTCTTAATGCATGACACGTGACTAAGAATTTTAACTTTTTCTTTGCGATCACCGGCTATAAATTCCAGTGGAAAGTTCAGGTTGTTCATCCACTTCTGGACTTTAGTCTTGTCCCAGAACTTGACTTTTGGGTTCACAACCATTTTACAGATCTGTTTTATTTATAAGCAGACTTGGTTCCTCATCTCTCCTGTGAGAGACCTTAACTTAAATACAGATAACTGAATGTCTATTCTTGTTTGCATATTTGCACCTTCTGCTCATGAAGGCTATTTAGCCGCAATCTTAATTTGCCGCTCTGACTGCGATAATATGAAGCTGGATAGTTCCAATTCTCATTTCCATTTATATCTTTTCAAAGAAATGGGATGATCGCAACCTGTCTTCTAAACTGTGAAGTAATAGTCAGATCACTGGTCAACTTTACAATAAAGGTATGCTACATAAAGCCTTATGCTATCCCTGATTCTCACTAAGACACATTCCTGTCTAGGTTCTGGGGCTCCACTGTGGTGGACAAAAGAACAGTCCCACTGCTTTTCTAAGAAGCTTGCTGCAAAAGTAGACTAATTAGGTGTGTCCTTTGAAGTCAGAGTTAGTTTGCCTGAAAGGTGAGAAACCAACAGTCTACACACAATTAAGCCAAATGTGTAAAACAGATGTGCACAGAAAATTCAAGTTCTGGAACAAGACTGAAGTCCAGAAGTGGACAAACAACCAGAACTTTCCGCAGGAGTTTACATCCGGTGAATGCTAGGAAAAAGAAGACACAATTTTTGGACACACATGAGGGGTCACACACATTTGGACATGTACACATTTGGACTCATATACATTTGGAGACATACATACACACACATTTTTGACACACATACACAACTGGATACTTTCAGGCATACATACATTTAGTTAGTTAGCTGACAGATTATCATCATTGCACACTGAACCATTCAGTCCATAAGTGCTCAGATCCCCTCTTCAGTATCTACCTCAGCATGTAGTGGCTTTTGACACCAGTTCTGTGTTGGTTTACTATTCTTCTTTCTCCTGTGCAGGGCTCTTGTCTAGCTTCACCCCTTTTGATGTTATGATCGCACACATTTGTACACACACATGAGGGACACAGCAAAGAAATTACCCTAACAGAATTATCTGCCAGTAGCAGCGCCAGGCAGACAAACTCGATCAGCTGGGTCAACCAGCATGGCCAGGTAGTTCTCTCAGCTTGCAACCTCGGATCAGATGTAATTGTGAGGGATGATGGGTACTCAACAAACGCAAGCAGGTGCAGCAAAGTTATCACAGTATGGCGGAAGCTGGTAAATACAAAATTTGTACACATTTGTTGAAAAAAAATCTCTTTAACTCTTTCAGTTTGAAACAGCTTCTATTTGAAGGAACTGAGCTTAAAAGCAATAAATATTGCAGCCTAAGGAGTTACACTGAGACACTATAGAACAGAAATGGCTGAACTAATAATTGAGATACAGAGAGTAAATATTATACAGTAAAAACTAGTTAACACAAACTCACATAAGATGAACACTTGGTAGACATAAACACAATTTTGGTCAAAGTATAACATACCTATTTATATTTTAAAAAACCATATTTACATCTCATATTCTTCTTCTTCGTGTTCACTAGCTGTAAACTCTAGTAGAAAAATTCTGGTTGTTCGTCCACTTTTGGACTCCAGACCTGTTGCAGAACCTGAGTGTTGTGTGCACATCCATTTTACAAATATGACTGATTTGTATGTAGACTGTCGGTTCCTTGCCTCTCAGGCAGAGGTACTCTGACTTCGAACAAAGCTCCCAATTAGTCGACTCACATGACATGCTTTTGAGAAGGCAGTGGGTCTATTCTTGTTTTCTCCACAACAGGGTCCCGGAACCCATACAACGATATTTGATCTTCATAACTTTTATATTTTGACAACACACTTTTACAATTTCATCTCGATACCTAGGTATTTGAACATTACATCTCATTATATCTGAATGCATCTCTATTTGTATGTGAAATCTTTAGCTGAGTTTAAATGAGACAGTGATGCAATATCTCAGTCTGTTCTCCTCAGTCTATCTCACTTGTTAACTGATGTGCTATTGCTTCTTCTTCTTTCCCTTCATATTCACCAGTTTAAAATCTAATGGCTTGTTCCAGAATTTGGCTTTAATCATGCCTCAGACAAACACATCAATGTGTGTGTAGGGCAGGGGGAGGAGGGGGGGGGGGGTGTTAGGGTTAGGGCCAGTGTCAGGTATGGATGGACACAGCATGACCCTAGCCTTGAAGTGAACAATTCACATTCATTCGGCACATCAGAAGTAAAACATGTAGTAGGTTGTGAAGATAGGAGAGTTGGAGAGAAAGCGTTGTAGGGGACTCATCATCATCAGGTGCCTTGCTGACTGGCGTGGGCGATCATGCCTCTCCATAATCCACAATCTCCTGCAGCATGTATCAGTTCGTGTGTCGACACACCTCCATGCCATGCAACAAGACTGTCAAGCATCTTCTCTCGTTGTCTTCCTCGTTGGTAGAGGACTACCAAGGAAAAAAGATGATAATGTTTCTTTATGCCATTGGGGAATGTCTGCATCAGATATTTATGGGGGTGCATTAGATAGAAGGCTGCGCAAAAACATGATCGATGACCCAAGGTGTTTGACTTACAAAAATAAAAGGAAAAAACATCACAAACAATGGACTCACATGATGACCACAGTGGAGTGGTACTTGCGGTAAAGCCAAAGATGTCTGGCTTCAATGTTGTGTTGAATACTGCGGTACTGTTTTCAAACATAGTAAATAGTTTTAAAATATTATAACACATATTGAAGACAATAATCACAGTCTTAACTAGCTACGTGACACTAAGAACAGAATGTTTAGACTAATATTAAAATTTGTGGATGATAGCACCCCAGTGTAAAGTGTGGATGATAGCACCCCTGTGTAAAGTGTGGATGATAGCACCCCTGTGTAAAGTGTGGATGATAGTACCCCAGTGTAAAGTGTTGATGATAGCACCCCAGTGTAAAGTGTGGATGATAGCACCCCATTGTAAAGTGGGGATGATAGCACCCCAGTGTAAAGTGAACATGGTCAAACAGGAGACTGAAGTCTCCATATAATCAAATCAGCAGTAAGAAATTTGAGGAATGAAAGGAAGTCAAAACAAACACTAAACTTAAACTTTTTAACTCTAATGTCAAATCAGTACTGCCGTTTGGAGCGGAAACATGGACAACGACTACTGATCAGCTACAAACCATCAGTAACTGGTGCCTGCACAGAACAGAGAGAATTAAACGTTATGGCAGAATCATTAATGTTGAGCTCTGAGAGAGAACTACAAAAATGTTAGTGAAGGATAGGACAACTTGATCTGCAACGGTTAAAGGCTATAATGATGGAATTTCCCAAAGGGTTCCCAATATGACGTCAAGGGTCATGGGGAAGTCAAGGGAATAGAATCCAAGCAGGAAATACTCGCAAATTCTGTGTTTAATGGAACTGTTGAACTGATACAACTCGTGCCACAGGGACAAAGGTTTGAAGGTGAGAATGAAAGTAGAGTTTAGTTTGTGTTTGACCGTATGAGAGGAAAGTTGCCTGTGTCAAGTGACTGACGAACCAGTGAGTGTTGAAGAACAGAACGAGAACAGAGAATGCA
Source organism: Candidula unifasciata (assembly GCA_905116865.2). NCBI lineage: Eukaryota > Metazoa > Mollusca > Gastropoda > Stylommatophora > Geomitridae > Candidula > Candidula unifasciata. The sequence goes on along the minus strand of CAJHNH020000723.1, from coordinate 25,949 downwards.
TGGCAATGGCAGGAGAGACATGATTCTGATTTGTATTGTCGAGCGATTCATGGCACCTTGTTTCAGGTGCACTATCTCAGCGTATGTGAAACGTATGGACTGAAAGGTAACTAAATGTTATTATTCAACTGTGCGCCAGCTGTGACAGTGTTCGTGTGGGAGTCTGAACACGACGAGTGAGAACATCAGACAATGACTGGACGACACCTTGGTTGTACAACAATAAAATAAACTGTAATTACAGAACACTGGGGTATTATCAATTTATCTGCCCATCTTTTCATACTAACTTTTGATCGGGACAGATAGGAGACGGATATAGAAACCAGCATCACTGCACGATGAGATCATGAAAAGGAGAAAAACCCGGAGCTAAACGGCAATTTTGACAATAGAGACATAGAACAGCAACTTGTTCCCTGCTGGAAATCTAAAAAAACTGGATTATCGATGACTGGACTGTTTAGGGTCAATCTGTATTTAGTAAAGGAAGCGTTTTTCTTCTTCAGTATTGATTATGACTGGTGACTTGCTACGAAGGCAAACCTAGTACGTATGAAGACTGAATACTTACCACTTGTGACTCCATACTAGTATCTTTATTTTAAACAAAAACTAAAGGACTACAAGAGAATAAAGACAATGTGGAAACTAACATGCTTGTTAATGAGGTGTTGAAAGAGCGTGTGAATGGATGTGGTGAAGAAGACAGAACACAAGCTCTGTCGCATGCACACCGACTGCAGTACTTACGTAATATGCATCTTCAACAAACACCACAGCTTGCAGGAATGTTTCAGAATCTGCAGAAATCAAATCAATATGGATGTTTGATATATACATATGAGAGGTTCTATTCTCTTACACGGCAATGGTTATCTGGCTAATCTTTCATGGCGCATCTTTGAGCTCATTTATAATGACATCACTTTGCTCTTTTTCTTCTTGCCCGGAAGTACAGGTTTTGTCCTGTGCATTTTTTGAAATTATATAAAGATTCTATTCTGACAACACTTGACCTCTCTCATCAATGTTCATACATACACATATGTCATCCATACATATCATCATCATCATCATCATCATGTAGCAGGCCCTTTGCAGAACGTCGCTCTCATCAGTCTGCCTGAAAGAAACTTGGTCTCTCGCCAGTTCTCCCACCTCATGCACTTTCACACTCAAGGAGTCACTTATATCCTGTGCTCATCTTCATGTTGGTTGGCCCCTGCCCCTCCTTCCTGGTACCATGCCTTCTGCTATAATTTTTCCAATCCGTCGTGACACTAATATGACCAAAATATTTCAGCTTTCGAGAAAAGATGCTGTTTATTAGCCAATCTTCCTTGATGTTCAGATCTTTTAAGATGTCAATATTTATCATCTTCTTTGTCCAAGATATTCTGAGAATCTTTCTATAGCATTTTAGCTCAAAAGCCCCTATTCTCTTTCTTAAGGACTGAGAGATAGTCCACGACTCACATCCGTGTGTAGCCACAGGGAAGATGCATGCTCTCAAAATTATAATTTTTATCTCTTTGCTGGTGCTTAACCATAGACTTTTAATAAGGCTGTTCAATCTTTGCATTGCTATGGCCATCCTCCTTTTAATTTCTGTCAAACAGTCTCCATTGTTGTTTATTATAGAGCCTAGATAATCAAAGTTTGTGACATATCAGTACATATACAAATTTAAAATACTATACATCGCATAAGTCCAGTTTCCAAGCCTAAAATCTTATCCAAAATAATGGTCGACTTATACAGTGGGTATATGGTTTTTACAAAAGAATCCTTAGGATTCCTTGGACATCTAGGAAGAGCAACCCAGATGTTTTAAAAGAGGTGAATGCTCAAAGACAACTTATCACAAACAGAAAGAGACAGTCATCATTTTTTTGGGTCATGTTATGAGAAGAGGGAAAATAGAACATGCTGTAACCACCAGAGAGATCTGTGGAAAGAGAGAGAGAGAGAGAGAGGAAGACAGTGTGAAAAGATTCTTGACAGTCTTTTGTCATGGCATGGAGGGGTGTCAACAGTTGCAGTACACAGATTATGGAGAGTCAGTCAAGGTATCTTCTTCAGTCAAGGTATCTTCTTCAGTCAAGGTATCTTCTTCAGTCAAGTTACATCTTCAGTACATGTATCTTCTTCAGTCAATGTATCTTCCTCAGTCAAGGTATCTTCTTCAGTCAAAGTATCATCTTTAGTCAAGGTACTTTCTTCAGTACATGTATCTTCATCAGTCAAGGTATCTTCTTCAGTCAGGGTATCTTCTTCAGTCAGGGTATCTTCCTCAGTCAAGGTATCTTCCTCAGTCAAGGTATCTTCCTCAGTCAAGGTATCTTCATCAGTCAAGGTATCTTCCTCAGTCAAGGTATCTTCCTCAGTCAAGGTATCTTCATCAGTCAAGGTATCTTCATCAGTCAAGGTATCTTCATCAGTCAAGGTATTTTCATCAGTCAAGGTATCTTTTTCAATCAAGGTATCTTCTTTAGTCAAGGTATCTTCTTTAGTCAAGGTATCTTCTTCAGTCAAGGTATCTTCATCAGTCAAGGTATCTTCTTCAGTCAGGGTATCTTCATCAGTCAAGGTATCTTCCTCAGTCAAGGTATCTTCCTCAGTCAAGGTATCTTCTTCAGTCAAGGTATCTTCCTCAGTCAAGGTATCTTCCTCAGTCAAGGTATCTTCATCAGTCAAGGTATCTTCTTCAGTCAAGGTATTTTTATCAGTCAAGGTATCTTCCTCAGTCAAGGTATCTTCATCAGTCAAGGAATCTTCCTCAGTCAAGGTATCTTCATCAGTCAAGGTATCTTCATCAGTCAAGGTATCTTCATCAGTCAAGGTATCTTCTTCAGTCAAGGTATCTTCATCAGTCACTGCATCTTCATCAGTCAAGGTATCTTCTTCAGTCAAGGTATTTTCATCAGTCAAGGTATCTTCCTCAGTCAAGGTATCTTCATCAGTCAAGGTATCTTCCTCAGTCAAGGTATCTTCATCAGTCAAGGTATCTTCATCAGTCAAGGTATCTTCATCAGTCAAGGTATCTTCCTCAGTCAAGGTATCTTCATCAGTCAAGGTATCTTCTTCAGTCAAGGTATTTTTATCAGTCAAGGTATCTTCCTCAGTCAAGGTATCTTCATCAGTCAAGGTATCTTCCTCAGTCAAGGTATCTTCATCAGTCAAGGTATCTTCATCAGTCAAGGTATCTTCATCAGTCAAGGTATCTTCCTCAGTCAAGGTATCTTCATCAGTCACTGCATCTTCATCAGTCAAGGTATCTTCTTCAGTCAAGGTATTTTCATCAGTCAAGGTATCTTCCTCAGTCAAGGTATCTTCATCAGTCAAGGTATCTTCCTCAGTCAAGGTATCTTCATCAGTCAAGGTATCTTCATCAGTCAAGGTATCTTCATCAGTCAAGGTATCTTCCTCAGTCAAGGTATCTTCATCAGTTACTGCATCTTCATCAGTCAAGGTATCTTCTTCAGTCAAGGTATCTTCTTTAGTCAATGTATCTTCCTCAGTCACGGTATCTTCGTTAGTCATGGTATCTTTCTCAGTCTTTGTATCTTTCTCAGTCTTTGTATCTTTTTCAGTCAAGGTATCTTCTTTAGTCAATTTATCTTCCTCAGTCACGGTATCTTCGTTAGTCATGGTATCTTTTTCAGTCTTTGTATCTTTCTCAGTCATGGTATCTTTTTCAGTCTTTGTATCTTTCTCAGTCATGGTATCTTTTTCAGTCTTTGTATCTTTCTCAGTCATGGTATCTTTTTAAGTCAAGTAGAAGAAACTTTTCCATGCCTTCAGGCATATCTGTGTATACGGTGCTGACACCTGCTGGGTGAAGTAGCCAAATTTATGATGGCCAATGACTTCCATGAACATTTCCTGGTTCCCATTTTAGGCTGGATCACTTTGAGTTCAGTTCAATAAAAACTACAATATCTGCTGTAATGGAGATCTGAACACAAGATAATCAGGATGGCAGATGAGCATGCTTGTCTCAAGGCACCACAGTGCCTCAAGAATATACACTTGGAAAATTCTGTCCCAAATACTGTGTGGGTTCTAAGACCCCATTTTCTTGCCCCAAAAATAAACAGAACAGACCCACTGTCCTTTAACAAGCATGCAATGAAAGGCGACTAATTGAGGACTGGCTGAAATTAGATGTGTTTGGCATAAAGATGCAGATATCGCAGCCTAGCTTTAAACCACAAGACAACTTGTCAACAGGTCTTTTAAGTGGGAACAAAGAAGAAGAAGAGTAAGAAATACTTGTTTCATGACCTTAGAGAGTTCATAGTTCTGAGGTCAACTTAACTGAGGTGATGTGATTACCCGTCAGAAACCGGCTACAGGGTAAAGGAAGAAGAGAGACCAGTCAGCTCCTACTGGGTATGTTTAACATGGAGACAACTAAGATGGTTGCTGCATCGGAAGACGGAGCACCAATGGGTCGGTCCGATGTGCTAGGATGTCAGTATGGACAACAAGTAACAAGATCAACTTACCAAGGCCACAAAAGTGATCTGACGTATCCCATTCTTCTTGATGAACAGAGAGACAAAGGTCATCTCCCTCAGTATCTGTTCTGGCTTGCCAGGAAAATGTTGGTGAATTATGGCCATCCAAACTATCATCAGATTCAGCGCTGTTTATAACAGCTCTCCTATATTAGAAATCAGATAAAGAAACATGACATAGCAAAAGATAAAAAAAGTTAAACAAATGTTGCAATGAGATATACTCATCATCATCATCATGTAGCAGGTCCTTTGCAGAACGTCGCTCTCATCACAATCTGCCTGAAAGAAACTAGTTCTCTCACCAGCTCTCCCGCCTCGTGTACTTTCATATTCAAGGAGTCACTTATATCCAGTGCCCATCTTCGTGTTGGTTGGCCCCTGCTCTCCTTCCTGGTACCATGCCTTCTGCTAATCTTTTTTCAATCCGCCATAACACTTGATATGACCAAAATATTTCAGCTTCAGAGAAAAGAAAGATATACTAAACAATTCAAATATTAATAAAGATATATAGATCAGTGATGATGCATTGGTTCAAGTAGCAACATGAATTAAAGCTTGCAAGAAAATAAAAGTAATTTTTGTGAGCAGCAACAGTAAAATTAATTATTTATTTACATCACCACTAATTACTGTCGTCATGAGGGCTAACAGACAGCAATGGTTGGGCTATATATATAGAGAATGACAAATAACAGAGAGACCAAAATTGTGAACCAAAAAAAGTGAATGGGACTATACAATGAGGCAGACCAAGAAGATCGTGAAGAGATAATATATAGGCAGACCTACAAAACATCTGGAGTCAGCAACCCAAAAGAGAAGTCCAATCACAGAAAAGGAAAGAGGCAGGTGATATCTGCATCTGTGAATCGCAATGGCTCAAAACGCTGATTAAGAAGAAGAAGAAGAAGAAGAAGGAGGAGGGCTTTGGGAGAAGAAGAAGTAACGCATGAATGAATCCAGAATTACTGCACTAGAAGAAATGGGAACTGAGGGAGATGAATGGTCGTGGACCACCAGGCAGACCAAGAAGAAGACGGAGAGATAATATCCAGACAGACCTGCAAACACTTGGGGTTACCAACTGTAAAGAGAAGGCCAACCAGAGAGATGAATGTAGGCGGGTGATATCTGCAGCAATGAACCAAAAGAAAAAGAAATCAAACACTCTTAATCAAAATGTGCAATTTTAAAGACAACATAGCCCTTGACTCTGTTAGGGTTGTGGAGGTGTATTGATGGAAGCAATGGCACGTTAATTCTGGCAACTTTCTCTGTCTTCAGCATGTTGAACAAGGGTACAATAATTGAGTTCTGTTCATTTCTTGATGTTGTCCTTCCAGTTAAAGCCCCCCCCCCCCCCCCCCCACTCTCCCCCCCCACAAAATGTGCCCCCCCCCCCCCCTTTTTTGTTTTTGTGTAAATAAAAGTTTTGTTTTTTTTTTTATTTCCCCCCCCCCCAACTCCCCCCCCCCCATGCCCCCCCCCCCCCCCCCCTCCCCCCCTTTTGTCATTTACTACTACCCAACGTTCCTTGAAGTATAATCTTTGCAACTAAATCATGTCTCACAATGAGCCTGAAACAAACTAGCCTGTGATGTTTCACCACTGGCGAAAGAAGCTCCTGATGTCCTGCAAATTCGTTTTTTCTGTCTCTTACATATTTTAGAGATACACACACAAGGACTTACCTCACACCAGCTGTACTGGTGAGTGCTGACTGTGTTGGACACAAGGACTTACCTCACACCTGCTGTATTGAGGTCAGTGCTGACTGTGTTGGACATCTCTGCCTCCTCCATACTGGTCTCACCTGCCTCTGCCTCCTTCAACAGGACATTCAGTTGACTTCTTCCAGCATGATCACCACTGCTAGCTTGTGACATAGCCACAAATACACCACAGTTTCTTCTTCAGGGACAGCTCGGTTATGCTGCGATAAGCTCACAATGGTTGAGTCTGTAGAAATATGCGTTATGTGTGTATATAACTTGTTACATGTTGTTTGTATCGACATTCTTGCACAATGTTCTGACCCATTCGTGTTCCATCCTCTGATGCAGCAGTACCTCAGTGTCTTCATGCTTCCTGTATCCAGGTGCAATTGACTGGCATACCTTCTTTCTTTGCTCCACAACCGGTGTCTGCAAGCTTGTGCTCATTTCTTCTTCCTTTTCACCAGCTACAAACTTTGGCGGAAAGTTCCGGTTGATTATCCAAATTAGACTTTAGTTTTGTCACAGAACCTGTGTTTGCGTGCACATCTGTTTTACATATCTCCCTTATCTATAAGAATATTGTTGGTTCCTTGTCTCTCAGGCAGATGCTCTCTGACTTTGAAGGAAACTCCCCAATCAGTCCAGTCTGATGTCATGTTTGTTGGGGAGGCAGTGGGACCATTCTTTCTTTTCCCACAATGGGCCACAGAATCTACATGAGGAATTTCTGGTTTAATACCCATTTTTTTCTTCTTCTTTTTGTGTGTTCGGTTTTTATGCTCTGATCAGACCATCAGGTGGGTTGCCTCTATGAACTTACATGTCAGCAGCAGGTCCTTCATGTTTCTCCATGGCTTGCTCTACACACTTTGCTCTTGAGGCCAGGTGTCTTTTCGAAGTTGTAGGTAGAGTGGACAGGTCTGCAGAATGTGCTCAGGTGTTTGTGGTCCTATTTGACAAGCACACTGTGGGGACTGTACCATCTTTATTTTATGCATGTGGTTGTTGAGCCTGCAGTGTATTGTTCGTAGATGGAATATTGATGTATGTTGCTTTCTGTTGAGTTTGCTGATGGGGATCTTGTGGATATTTACTGTTAGTTTGTTCTCTCCACGATTCCTTATATTTTTGCTTGATTAGTGTTTTGATTTCTGGTAATACCCATTTTAAACAGGCAGTTCATCATCTCAGTCTCCCTTGTCTCAACATCTCTCGTGCGCAGAGCATTCTGTATGCTACCCTGTTTACATTTCATTCCTCCAGTAATCACAGTAAACTCTGTCACACTGTTTGTTCTTTCATGTCCTCTCACTCGAACATTTCCCTGTGTGTACAACCAAGACAGTTTCTTCAGGCGAGACTTCTGGATGCTGTCAACACAAATGAAATAGTCACACATGCTATTGGATATGGTGAGATGGCAGAATGCGTCAATTTTTACATACGGGACAGTGATGGACATTCTGTATATTTTTCACCGGCACAATGAAGCTAAAACTAAGATTACCAAGACAACAACGGTCGATTCTGTAGAAACAGACAAGCTAGCATGTGATAAATTCACAACAGTTTATTCTGCAGAAATACATGTTATTTATGTACACACTTACAAGACGTTGCTAGGAGACGATAATAGCATGCGCAAAACGCGATTAAACTCACCGCCGAGCGCATTCCCTGCGCCGCTATGCTCGGATGGGGAGCTAAACTAGGTGCCTGGAACTCACAAGAAAATTAATTGGAGGAAGTTGCAGGAGATGCGGTAGCTGCTGCTTGTGAGTCCCAGCCATCTAGTTTAGCCCCCTAACCGCAACACGCGTAGCGGCACGGGGAATAGGGTCGGCGGTGAGGCACAGTCACAGAAACAGGTCCGCAAGTAACATATCGCTGAGACCCTGTTAGAGCATTTGTTTCGTTATACGGAGCCGGCATATTTTTAATAGAACTGAGCCCCGTAAGGATATTTTATGGCCGTCATAATATTGTGTCGAAGTTCGGAGGAGAGCTAGAATTTCATTAGTTTTCAATTGGGACAGTGAAGGCCATTATTTGATTTTTACCATCACAGGAAGGGAGAAGTTGCAGGGGCCCAATCTGCAGCGATGCTGGAAACTAGACTAACAGATGTCCATCTGAAATACAATTTGAATTATGTTGCTTGTGGCTTAGGCTTTGTCAAAGCGCTCCGTAATCCACATCGTATAACTATTATTACTGAGCTGAAATGCAATAGAGCATATAAAATGGCTTAGCATTATAGAGCCGTGAAAAGGAATCCCACAGTGTTAATGCGATCAAAGGAGACGGACCCAAATACTTTCAAGACCGGCGACGAAGTCGTCTACCGGCGAGCCAACGGTTGAACAGAAACATTTTGTAAAAATTATTACAACTAGATGTCAGGCCGAGTTGACTCTGCAGTATCAGGAAATAATTCCCGAGAACTAGCTGACAGAGATTTATCACACACAGAGTAGGTCAGTTATTTAGTTAATCTTTCCTCTTGAGCATCGGGCGGCGCATAGTGCAGAGGTCATAGTTGAATAGTTCTCCATGTCTCTCCGTTGCCATCTGTCTTGGATGCTTATTAAGCCCATAGTTGAGGCATGGCCGTCTCCGGTACTAGAGCATGTTGAGAGCACTGGGAAAATGTGTGGAAAAAAAAAGAGATAAAGGAAAACAATGCGAGACGATTCTTTACCGCCTTTTGTCATGACATGGAGGGTGTCAACATAGGAACTGATACATACTTTTGTAGATTGTAAATTGTGGAGAAGCATGTTCGCCCACATCAGTCTTCAAGGTACTCAATGATGGTGATTATTACTGTGCATTTAAACCAGACTCAAGTGACTTGAGAGCTCCTAACGCCCCCCCCCCCCCATTTAATAGCTGAGGCCCCACAATAATTTTGTCCTGTAGGAAGTAAAGACGACCGACACGACGCTGACCACATCACCCAAATGTTGAATGTTAAATTAAGAATCGACATCACAGCACTCGGGGCACACTCACAGGCGCTCCGTCCCCATTTTCAGCAGCAAGCAAAGAGTTCTAGTTCCGAAGGTGTGACTGTAATATCTGTCTTGCCTTAATTCCATGCCTTCTTCTCTTTTCATGTCCTCGTTTTCTCCTCTTCCAACATTCTCCGTTGTTTCCACCTGCAGATGGTATCAAGCACAGAGCGCGCATTCCGTAGTTTCGGCGATGACACTTTTTATTATTAAGTCTAACATTGTATGTCCTGTTCCCTGGGGTAAAAAAAGGTATTGGGGGGGGTGAGGGTGGGGGGGGGGGGTTATTGCGCGACAGTAATACAGAGACTGCAGAGTGTATTAATTCTTCTCTCAAATTTCTTTTGAAGATCACCAATAACATAATGTAGTGTTTCCTACAGACCAATTTGGCAGACTCCACAAAGGGAAATCATTCTCAGCCTCTCATGTTCCTGTTTTTGTTTATTATATACCGTGATTTAGCACCTAGTTGAATCTTCATCTTTTCTACCTTTGCCCTTAAAAAAAAAAAAAGGCGAGTGACACATTGTGTTGCGGTTTACAGCTAAACTACGATATCTTTTTGGCCCATCATACACTTTTCCCAAAACCATAATTTGCCTCATTTTACGACACGCTCTTTAGGGAGCAGTGCGTCTACCCTCCCCATTCAACATTTTAATGGTCGTCCTCATGTTGGATGCAATTTTTCGTTACTTTAATACTCCACCCTGGCTGTTGCCGGGGGATTTAATATAGAATGACTGTTAAACGGGTTTCCTGGATCTCTCCACGGGCGATCTACATCCGCATTGTGGCACTTTGTGTCACCGTGTGTATATCGCTTGGTGGATGGCCTCCATTTTTTAGTCGCCTTACATCTGCCGTCCCAATATAGGACACAGTTATTCCTTATTTTAAAAACCCACCCCGGCTGTAGTCGAGGGACCCTAATATAACCCAACGGTTGACCGGGGTTTGTATGACCTCTCCCGAGGTGATCCTCATCCGCATGGTGGCGCTTTGTGTCACGGGATGTTTATTGCTTGGATGTCCTGGTGGGGTTGAATCTCTTTCACTCATTACACTCCCCTCCCTCATAATGATGCCTCGGAACCAGCACACGGAGGTGCTTTGATGAAAACAGAAGTGGTGGTAAAGGTTGTTTCCCACCAGGATGGATACCGTAAGAAGAAGAAGAAAAAAAAAACTGGACACTTTTCAAAGCAAGCTGGATATTTATTTTCGACAATTTACATTGATTACCAAACACATTCGTGCATTTTGACGTAGGACATTTGCAATTTATGATAACAACAAAGGACAACAAAATTGAAATCAGTGTATGAAAGAATGTCCTACAGTTGCTGCTGTCATCAAACATCCTCACACGGAGGGCATAAATCGTGCAGTCCTGCAGCGTTACCGGTCAAAAGATCTCCTCAATAACCACGTTTAGTTTCTGATCCAGTTTTCGACTGCTCACTTGACGCTTCGTTTTCACCTTCCAGAACCCATTTCACACCATCGCCCATGTCTTCACCTCCCAGAACACACAGTAGAATATATCTTCACCTCCCAGAACACACAGTAGAACATGTCTTCACCTCCCAGAACACACAGTAGACCATGTCTTCACCTCCCAGAACACACAGTAGACCATGTCTTCACCTCCCAGAACACACAGTAGACCATGTCTTCACCTCCCAGAACACGCAGTAGACCATATCTTCACCTCCCAGAACACGCAGTAGACCATGTCTTCACCTCCCAGAACACGCAGTAGACCATATCTTCACCTCCCAGAACACGCAGTAGACCATGTCTTCACCTCCCAGAACACGCAGTAGACCATATCTTCACCTCCCAGAACACGCAGTAGACCATGTCTTCACCTCCCAGAACACGCAGTAGACCATGTCTTCACCTCCCAGAACACGCAGTAGACCATGTCTTCACCTCCCCAGAACACGCAGTAGACCATATCTTCACCTCCCAGAACACGCAGTAGACCATGTCTTCACCTCCAGAACACGCAGTAGACCATATCTTCACCTCCCAGAACACGCAGTAGACCATGTCTTCACCTCCCAGAACACGCAGTAGACCATATCTTCACCTCCCAGAACACGCAGTAGACCATGTCTTCACCTCCCAGAACACGCAGTAGACCATATCTTCACCTCCCAGAACACGCAGTAGACCATGTCTTCACCTCCCAGAACACGCAGTAGACCATGTCTTCACCTCCCAGAACACGCAGTAGACCATATCTTCACCTCCCAGAACACGCAGTAGACTATATCTTCACCTCCTACAAACGTTTCACGTTGGGTTCAGCATGTAGGAATAAGAGGGTAGGTCGAGCCCATGGTTCTCCTTAGATCATCGGGTTTATAAATTCTGGCGTTTTCTTTTATTTCTATTGTATCGTTCAGATCCTTTCTGCTATATGTTTGCTTCTAAGATCCTTAACGAACTGTTCACCACTGGACGTGTCATCACTAGTGGTCTTTGAGTCTAAGGTTACCCGCGTGTATTCCAGGGCCACTTTGTGTGGGAAAACAAGAATAGACAAAGGTATGATCCACGATAATCTCCAAACGGTACACACTAGCTCACTCCTGATTGGTCGACCCCTAGTCACCGACCTTCTCACACTGTTAGGGGGGTGTTCGGCAATGCGTTCATATCGCGTGTTGTAAATTTAGACACGTCAGCGCTTTTAACACTACAAAAAAATTACAAACTGGGTCTAACTCCCCCCCCCCCTCCCCCCAGGGAGGGCTGCAACCTATGTCACAGGCATTCTCTTTTTTTTTTGGGGGGGGGGGGGGAGAAAAACTTTAATGCAAGACAAGCCAGAAAGTAAACAAAATAGTCGTAACCCCCTGGACAGCAGACGAGTATAAAAAAATCCATCATTGGACCGTGACCTAGTTCGGCTGGAGGAGATTATAGTAGATCCAACCTAGACAATCTGCCTTCCCAGCTAGCATGTCCTAGGAATTGATTAACTGGGAGCTTCCTTCCAAGTTGGCGTGCATATTCCCAAGCGGCAAGGAACATCCAAAAGTACACAAATAAACCAGTAAAACGGATGTACACGCAAAACTCAGGCCCTGGCACAAAATCAAAGTCCAAATGGACGAAAACTATAAATTTTCCTTCGGAGCTTGCAGCCGATGAACACATAAGAAGAAGAAGAGTCTGAGGTGAAAACTGTGTGTGTGTGTATATGTGTTCATTGTCCTTCTGTGTCATTACATGTTACAATAGGACTCTCAGTCTTGTCCTCCATTCCATTCTATCCTCTGCTGTCAGTGCAAAATCTTGGATGGAATCCAATTTAGCATCTTTGGCTTCTCTATTCAACATTCGTGTTATGGTTTCTCTTGGACGTCACTGTTTCTTCAGTTCTACTTTTTCCCATTCCAATGCCTGTTGGTGATTCTTTCTGTATATATATTTACACACACAAACATATATATAAAATACACACATACATACTTATATAATATGGGCTCTTTTGTAGATAGAAAAATTAATAGACCAATTGCCGTAAGAGTCGCTTAATTAGGAGTTTTTTTAGAAGTCGGAGCATTATCTGCCTGAGGGGCAAGAAACTAGAAGTCTGCATACAGTCAAACTTAATGTGCACATAAAAAACTGATGTTCCGGAACGAGGCTAGAATCCAGAAGTAGGCAAACAACCAAAACTTCCGCCGGAGTTCACAACCGGTGAGCACCAAAACAGGAATATATATTGTGCCAACTGGCAAGTTAATACAATAATTATATTTATAAAATAATATATATATAATTATATATATATATATACACACACACACACACTCACACACACACACACACACACACACACACACACACACACATCGGCTTGCAGCCGATGAACACATAAGAAGAAGAAGAGTCTGAGGTGAAAACTGTGTGTGTGTGTATATGTGTTCATTGTCCTTCTGTGTCATTACATGTTACAATAGGACTCTCAGTCTTGTCCTCCATTCCATTCTATCCTCTGCTGTCAGTGCAAAATCTTGGATGGAATCCAATTTAGCATCTTTGGCTTCTCTATTCAACATTCGTGTTATGGTTTCTCTTGGACGTCACTGTTTCTTCAGTTCTACTTTTTCCCATTCCAATGCCTGTTGGTGATTCTTTCTGTATATATATTTACACACACAAACATATATATAAAATACACACATACATACTTATATAATATGGGCTCTTTTGTAGATAGAAAAATTAATAGACCAATTGCCGTAAGAGTCGCTTAATTAGGAGTTTTTTTAGAAGTCGGAGCATTATCTGCCTGAGGGGCAAGAAACTAGAAGTCTGCATACAGTCAAACTTAATGTGCACATAAAACTGATGTTCCGGAACGAGGCTAGAATCCAGAAGTAGGCAAACAACCAAAACTTCCGCCGGAGTTCACAACCGGTGAGCACCAAAACAGGAATATATATTGTGCCAACTGGCAAGTTAATACAATAATTATATTTATAAAATAATATATATATAATTATATATATACACACACACACACACACTCACACACACACACACACACACACACACACACACACACACACACACACACACACACATGTATAGAATACATTTAAACAAGACTTTTGCCCTTTGAGCTCCCTTTCCATTGAGAATGTGTGAGGGGGGTGTTCATCTCCAACCTAGTATTTTGTTTGTCTCGGGGGCCAGTGATACGAACCTCCGTCTTCGAATTAATAATTTGTTTCCTGGGATGTTTTGTTAAAACTGGCAGATAAAATATCTCAGGGTGGTGCCTGAATAACAAAAATCGTCGCTCATCAGATAGGAATCAGACATCGTGATCCCACCACACGAAGGTTGCTTCGGGTTGGTCCATGACCATTGTTTATCCCAAGAGAATGGGGGATACTGCCATCCAGGGATTGTTTGTTGCGCTACCGTTGTGTGTGAACCAGCCCACGGTTTGTTTAGGGCCCACATGGATTGGTTGAAGGGGACAGCAACACCTGTAGATCAATAAAAACAAGTAAAATTAATTTAGGAATAACTAAAAGAGCTTTTGTAAGGGGTAAAGAAGTTAGGGGCTTTCAGTCTTGTATGGTAGAAATAGGTCACTACCGCTTTGGAAAGATATTTATCTTTATCAGCGGGTTGCTGATGCAATTTTCTATTTCTGGACTGGGAGTCTAAGGGTTTAGTCGTCCATATACTGAGCCAAATGTTTAGTGCGACACTGTGAGGAGTGGATTTATTGTTTGTTTTTCTCCTATTGTGCTTACGGCGGTTTTGTGTTGCTAACTGCGCTAAAAATGGCGCTTGGCTGATTACGTTCGGAATGAAGTGCACTAATGCCATATTGTATGTGCAGATACCACCCTTCGTCATTCAGTGCTTGCATCATCAGTGAAATACAGTTTTGGTTAGAGACTGATAGTGTTGGCACATCTGACTGCTGCTTGTATTTACTTCGAGTGATCAGTCGTTTTGCTCTTGTGGAGATACTGAAGAGGAGATCGGGTCATCTATGAATCTGTCTGGAGCGTTGTGATAACAGTCATCACTAATCACCAGTTACAACAAAGTAATTAAACACACACACGCACTCACACACACACACACACACAAACACAGACACACACAGACACACACACACACACGAACTCACACACTCACACGCGCACGCACGCACGCACGCAGGCACACACACACACACACACACACACACACAAACGGATACAGGAGCTAGACAGTGAAGTTAAAAAGATGGGGATAACTTGGAGTGTGCTGCATGCAATAGCGAAGGATAGAACAAGCTGGCGTGAGTTGGTTGAGGGCCTATTCTTCGTTGGGAAATATAAAAAAGCAGAAGACGAAGGAGATGTAAAACATACAGCACTAGTACCCATCTCTTGAAAGATCTGCGGTTTGAATAAGTAAATCTTTCTCGTGTTGGTTCCTGAGCCATATTTTGGGGGAGTAAAGAATATACAGGAAAATTATGAACAGCTTCCAAAAAACACACTTGGGGTAAATACAGAATGGTTGAATTTCAGAGACACCACAATGAAAATAGCACAAGAAATATGTGGAACTAAAAGGAAAGGTAACATAAGGCGTAAACTGTCAACACGGTAGTCTGAAGAAATAAGAAGAATTGTGAGCAATAAAAAGAAAGCTTATGGCATAAGGCTGAGGAGCAGAACAGAAGAGGATTACATAACATACAGGATCATTAGAAGAGAAGTAAATAGAAATATCAGACAAGCAAAAAAGTTTGGAAGCAAGCTGGCTGAAGAAGAAATAACAGCAGTGAAATCTACTATAAAAAAATCAAAGGCATGAGAAACAGGAATGAAGAATACAACCCAACAGAAATTATTAAATGATGAAGTTGGTCAAACTTTAACAGAACCTACCAAAATTTTAGCAAGGTGGAGTAATTACTTTGAAGCATTACTTAGCTGCAATAAAACAGATAAAAGAAGGAAAGAACATAAAAACAACTCGGAACTAACAGCAGAGGAACTAGAACCAGGTATATTATTGTATGAAGTAAAATATGTCATTCGAACCGCCCCTAGACTAAAGGCGACAGGTACTGATGATCTACCAGCTGAGGCCATCAAGGCAGCAGGTGAAACGTGAGCAATATGGTTAAAGAGAATATTTCAGGTGGCATGGGAAAATCAAGAAACACCATCAGATTGGCAGACTGCTGTCATTGTCCCACTGTGGAAAAATAAAGGAAGTAAGAGGGAATGTACTAATTACAGAGGAATATCACTTCTCAGTCACACTGGGAAAATGTTTGCTAAGATCATCGAAAAAAGGCTGAGACCATTGATAGAATATCAAATTTCAGAAGCACAGATGGGCTTTCGACGAAACAGAAGTTGCACAGATGCCATTTATACATTGAGACAACTATCAGAGAGGGCAATAGAACATGATAAGACATGTTTGTTGACATTCATAGACCAAGAAAAAGCCTTCGATAGAGTTGACAGGAATATGTTGTGGGAATGTATGGGAAAAAAAGGAATCAGCAATCATCTCATTAATATTTACAAAAGCCTGTACACACGTAGTAAACGCTGCATGAGATCGAAGGCAGGGTTGTCAAGAACTTTTATAGTGAACTCTGGTGTGCGTCAGGGCTGTGTACTATCACCGCTTCTTTTTATAACATACATGGATACCATATGTAGCGAAACGAACTTTAATCATGAAGAAGATATTACAGAATTACTCTTCGCCGACGACCAGGTTCTCATAGCAGAAAATACGGAATGCCTACAGAACCACCTAAATCAAATTAGCAACAAACTGAAGGAATATAATATGAAAATAAACACTACGAAGACAGAGACAATGATGATAGGAAGACATAAAGACAATTTAGAAATTATATTAAAAAACAACACCCTGAGACAAACAGAGGAATTTAAGTATTTGGGAGCAATTTTTACATCCGACGGAAAACTGGACAGACAAATTAGCTCCAGATGTGCCAAAGCTAATCAAGTAATGGGTCAACTATCTCCCCTGTTGACACACAAGCAGATACCTCGGAGTACTAAAGTGAATCTTATCAGAACTATTTGTTGGCCAACACTATGCTATCAATGCCAAACGTGGACACTTATATCCTCCAATGAACGTAAAATTGTGACAACAGAGATGAAATGCCTTAGAAGAGCTGCAGGAGTTTCAAGGAAAGACAGAATACGAAATCATGAAATCAGACGAATGCTAGGAATAAAGCCAGTCTTACAGGTCATCAAAGAACAACAAATGAAGTGGTTTGGACACCTAACAAGAATGCACTGGTACTATCCGCCACAGCGAGCCACACTAAAACGTTACAACGGGTATAGAGCGAGTGGAAGACCTCGGAAAACATAGAGTGATGGCATTAAGAACAGATTTACAGAAATGAACATCAGTCTTAATAGTGCTCTTGACAGAGCACATCAACGAACATTACATCTCCTCCCGACACTTCGATGAGGTACAAGGTGGAAAAGAAGAAGAAGAAGAAGAAAGAATATAATAATTGCTCCTAAACAAGCATGCTATAAAAGGCGACCCGCGTGTTTTAGACAGCTGTCTCGGAGGTCCGCATTTTTGTAGACAGCTCTCTCGGAGGTCCGCGTTTTTTAGACAGCTGTCTCTGAGGTCGGCATAAACCTGAAGCTCCTGAAACTGGTTCTCTGGGGTAATATTTTTACACTCATAAATCTCATTCAGTCTAGTTAATCGGGAATTTGCTTAAATTGGACTTTCTGGACCGAAAGGCGCAGACATAGCAGCCGAGTTGTAAATAGCAACACAGTGTGCCAAGTGCCCCTTTGAGAATGGAAACGCAGAAGTTAGAGAAGAAGGTGATGTAGAAGAAAAACACGGAGGAGGAAGACGACGTGGAAAGAAGGACGAAGATAAGAAAGAGAGATTAGGAAAAAGAAGAAGAGTTAAATATTATTGAAGAACAGTAGACAAACCTGAATTAAGCCATTTCCAGATTCCGTCAGAAACATTCGAGAAACCGATATGCCAATCTGACTTGTTAAGTCTGGGATCTGACAGGACAACTCCGCGAAAGGTCAAAAAATCGTTGACAGAAGCGAAGTCGATGAGCTTTCCTTGTGACTGGTTGCAGTACTGTTGAGCTTGGATCCAAGGGACCTTGAAGAGCACAAAATAATATAAGGCAGCTCATTCGTTCATCCACATAGTAGTTAATTAAATTTCGCTTGTTCGTTCTTTATAAATACACAAATAAATAAGAAGTCGACGACGTTCAAGCAGCTTCGGTTAGAACTGTGGTCAGGTTTTGTTTGCGCAAAGTTCAATGGATACAAATGTTTGTTGCATCAATAAAGGACAAGTTTCAACGTCTTCATGCGCATTGGGCAAAAGAGCTAGACTTCTAAACCAATCGGTGCTAAGCGGTTTATGTTTATCGCTTGTGTGATATCCCGGTGGGGTAGAAATTCAGTCAGTCAGTCAGCGGTTTATGTGTAAAGAAGTTATCTTTTTAAGTATTTTCTTTTAAAAACATTTTATATTGTTTCAAATATATTATTATATTAACTTGCCAACTGGCACATAATAACTTCCTCTTTACATTCAACAGCTGCAAAGTCCGGCGAAAAGTTCTGTTTGTTCGTCCACTTCTGGATTTTAGCCTTGTTCCACAACGTGCGTTTTGCGTACATATTCATTTGACAGATCTGGCTTGTTTGCATGCAGACTGTTGGTTCCGTGCTCGTCAGGCGGATGCACTGAAAAAAACTCCAATAATTAGTCACCCAATTAAACGCAATTAAAACTTGGTCTACCCAGGCCCTGTTAGGATCCGAACCTACGACCTGTGGATCCGCAGGCAAGCGAACTGCCGCTACATCACAGCGGGTCCCTTAGGGGCCTATTGCCCTTAACTGTGTGTGGTACTGTCCTGTCTGGACATGTCTTGGTCCTTTCTGTTGGTCATGAGGTCCTTGTGGTCTGTTGTGTTTGTGTGTCCATCTTTCTAACTGTGCTTCTTATCTCTTGGGTTTGTGTGTCCATCTTTCTAACTGTGCTTCTTATCTCTTGGGTTTGTGTGTCCATCTTCCTAGCTGTGCTTCTTGTCTCTTGTGTTTGTGTGTCCATCTTTCTAGCTGTGCTTCTTTTCTCTTGTGTTTGTGTGTCCATCTTCCTAGCTGTGCTTCTTGTCTCTTGTGTTTGTGTGTCCATCTTCCTAGCTGTGCTTCTTATCTCTTGTGTTTGTGTGTCCATCTTCCTTGCTGTGCTTCTTGTCTCTTGGGTTAGTGTGTCCATCTTCCTAGCTGTGCTTCTTGTCTCTTGTGTTTGTGTGTCCATCTTCCTAGCTGTGCTTCTTGTCTCTTGTGTTTGTGTGTCCATATTTCTAGCTGTGCTTCTTGCCTCTTGTGTTTGTGTGTCCATCTTCCTAGCTGTGCTTCTTGTCTCTTGGGTTTGTGTGTCCATCTTCCTAGCGATGCTTCTTATCTCTTGTGTTTGTGTTTCCATCTTCCTAGCTGTGCTTCTTGTCTCTTGTGTTTGTGTGTCCATCTTCCTAGCTGTACTTCTTGTCTCTTGTGTTTGTGTGTCCATCTTCCTTGCTGTGCTCTTGTCTCTTGGGTTTGTGTGTCCATCTTCCTAGCTGTGCTTCTTGTCTCTTGGGTTTGTGTTTCCATCTTCCTTGTTGTGCTTCTTGTCTCTTGTGTTTGTGTGTCCATCTTTCTAGCTGTGCTTCTTTCCTCTTGTGTTTGTGTGTCCATCTTCCTAGCTGTGCTTCTTGTCTCTTGGGTTTGTGTGTCCATCTTCCTAGCGATGCTTCTTATCTCTTGTGTTTGTGTTTCCATCTTCCTAGCTGTGCTTCTTGTCTCTTGGGTTTGTCTGTTATTTATGAATGGGTAGTTTTCCTAAAATCCCGTGTAGTGATATTTCCCCTGTTACTGGGCCCTGTGTCTCGTGGTATATCCTTAAGGTCTCTGCACTTTTGGTTGTCTGTCTTCTCTTGTTTTGGGGGTTCTGATATGGACCAGTCCCGCAAAGGTTCCCTGTTGTCCTTTTAGCGTCCCAGGCAAGTACCAAGGCTGACACCAATACAGAGCTGGGTTAAGACCCTTTAATGCTTTGAAGATTCTTGGCCTTCCCGATCACTAAAAAGAATTTGGTGCCTCCACTAACAGTTGAAAGATGTATGGGCCTCCCTCCATCAATTAAAAGAATTTTGTGCCCCCCCCCCTTTCCATCACTAAACAGATTTGTATTGCGCCCCTCCCTTTTCCATCATTTAAAAGTCTTTGTGAGCAGTCCGTAAAAAATGGAAAAATGGAAAATAATGTATAAAAAATTTTTTTTTTTTTTGGGGGGGGGGGGGGGGGGGGGGGGTGAATTCCTCCACAGTACACATCCTTATGTTTGAAAATTTGTATCATACTTGTTTTTAATCAAAATTTTTTTTAATGACAAAGTCTTTGATCTTACCCTCGGACGAATCGTATGTAAAACATCTTCATACACGGGTAATGGAGATAAGGCACCTAGCCTGGCTTGTATTGTGAATCTGATGTGATGTTTCAAATATACTTCAACTGAGAAAATAAAAGCTCAGCTACACGGCTGATGAATATCATTGTAGTGGCCCCTCCATCTCCATTTGATTGTTATATGTTTACCCGGCTCTCTAGCGTAGTTGGCTAAACAGAACTACGCGGTGACCGTGTGACGAACTCCTTGTGGTCCGGATTTACTCCTGGGGGTAGGCAGAAAAGCCACATTTTCTCCATGATTTACGGTACCTATCATGGAATCAAGGCCGAAGGGTTGCGATATCCATAGTACAGAGCCAAAGGGTATGTATTGGGCATATAAAAAAAAAAAGCAGAGAATCACCAGAGAGATATTACAATGGGAAATAAAGGGATAAAGAAGGCGAGGATGCACAAAAAAGAAACCCAAAAGCAAACACTGTTGAGAGAGGCCAAAGTTGCTGGACTGGATTCTATCCATGATACTAAACTGATAACACAGGATAGAACAGAATAAAGGAATATTTTGCAGCCCTATGTGACTATAATGACACGACAGAATAATTAATGAATTAATGTGCTGAAGGGGAAATAAAAATTATTAATACTATAAATGTATAATATGTAATGTATAGACCGTCGACAATTGTCACTACTGTCAGCATGTACCATTTTTTAGGGCGGTGTAGGCTGGGAGGTGGTGAACCTGATGATTCAGGGCCGCATGGTTAGTGCTGTCGCCACGAACTGTACAGGTTATGGCGGTGAATTTTGCCCCCGACAGAAAAACTTTTCATCACCTTACCAGGTGTCGAACCCGGCTCTCTCGCATAAAATACCGACGCTGAAACCGCTCCGCCAGCTTATAAACTTAAAAAAAATATATATAAAAACAATGTGTGCATGGTTGTGGTGGAGGTGGGAGCAGGGGCGAAAAGGGGGGGGGGGACACTTGGACAAACTGCAAAATTTCTGGAATGGGAACGCGTTGGGTGCTTCAATGTGTCTGAGACCTCGGTTCAGTCGCCCCTGAGAGAAACTTTTTCATTCTGGTTAATCTTTCACTTTCTAGACTAGAGTGTAAAAGTAAAAGTAAAGTAAAGATCCCTTTACACGCCCTTATGGCATATGGGAAGAGCACCCATATCTTACAGACCAATCGGCACTCGGTGGGTAATGTGGTCAGCATTACGCCTACCGTCTTTGCTTCCCCAGGACAGCCATCCTGGTACCCATTTGAGGCTGGGTCGACCTGCGACGTCACCCACCACGATAGAAATCCACGCAGCCCGCAGTGGGTTTCGATCGCAGTACGTTAGATTACGAGTCAGACTCGCAACGCCTTAGCCAAGGAACCCTGGCTGCATATGCACAACAGAAAGGGAGGGGGATTCCAAATGAAATACACAGCTCACAGTGTCGCATCATGCATTCTGCTCAGTAGCTGGGCGACGGAACCTGTAGACTCGTGTTCCAGAAACGGGGAATTTGAATCAACATAACCTAGCGGCAAACAAATAACTTTTCAGCGCAGTCCGTCGACTATCGGGCAGTTTGGATAGTAAATGTTTAAACTAGAAATATTTAAAACAGGAACAACCTAGGATAGAAGAAGATATCAACAAAGGGTTAAAGCAGATGTATTTAACTTAGTAAGAACACATTAATGTAATTTAACTAGTATGTGGGAGCTAATGAGTTGAGGTCGGATACTTTCTCAACAGACGTAGTAAATATATTTAACTAAACTTACCAAATATTGATGAATAACGATGCACTTATTCAAGGAATGAATGTAATCAGGGTAAAATCCCGGCCATTTCTGATCATACCCGGTACTGCACATTTCGTTGGGTATTCCCCACTGTCTACTTGTTGTCCTTGCACTCGGTGAGACGTTTATGTGTTCAGTCTGTCCGCTGCTGGTCCGTTCGTCCTGGCTAGTGCTAGAGCTACTGCTGCTCCGTATATACGTGCTGCTGTTGAAACTTGTGTTGCTAGGGCTACCAGACGCTGTTGCCATGTGAACACTATCTCCGGACGTTACAGAAGTATCCGTGTCCGCCCAGGTCTCATCCGGGCTTTGTGTATCGTAATTGTCTGAATATGTAGTCCCTGGGTAATTACCGTTGGAATCTATAGTGTCTGGGACATTACCATTGGAATTTGTAGTCTCTGGAACCTTACTACTGGAATGCGTAGTCTCTGGGACATTACTGTTGGAATTTGTAGTCTCTGGGACATTGTTCTTGGGATCTGTCGTTACTGAGACTTTTGTCGTAGATTGACCATTACTACGGTCATTTATCGTTGACTGACCATTGTTGATTTCATCACGTGTAGACAGGGAATTATCGTACAACCTTGTGGTAAGCAAACTTGTTTGACTTGTAGATGTGTTGCCATGGATCCTACCGCTTGCGTCTGTTGTTGGGTGGTAACTTATGCCGAGTCCGTTAACAGTCAGGTCGATGGTCTGAGAATCGGGGGTACGATTAGTGTAACTTTTACTATATAGAAAATTCGTAGTATATGAATGACTACTGCTGGTATTGTTGTCGTTATTCGCTGCATCGATTCTGTCCGTAGTTACCGTAGCTGTGCTGGTAAATGAAAATGGCGAAATAAAATTTCCTGTTTTCAGACTGTCGTTAGCCTGCACTCGACGAAACAACCAGGTGTTTATTATAAGTGTTTCGCGGAGTGTCTGATCAGTGCTTGCAATGAAACATTCACGCTGATCGCCGTTGAAAAAGAAAGCTTGACACTTGGCATCCTTTTTACACTCCAGGGCACACTGTATATTAGATCTGCGTACGTACTTTTTGTGGGGTGTCTTTAACTCTTCAAAGAAATCACGATGGAACTGTGTGTTGGAGTCTGGGGAGATACGTGGACTGGAAGTGCTAAAAACAAAACAAAGAAATTAGTAGATTATACAAAATAAGTAGTATAGGTTTAGCCCTACATTCACAGAATCCCCGAAGTAGTTTAAAAAAAAAAAAAGGTCCTTTAACATAAACGGCTCACCGAGTGGTTTGGAAGCTGGTTTTTATACAGGAGACCTACATTTGTCACCTCATGATTCTGATTCGTGACTATTTTGGTATAATTTATAGAGAAATTTA
>CAJHNH020000722.1:227500-239856 GCA_905116865.2 Candidula unifasciata | reverse complement strand
GAATCAAAGTCTTCCAGGGAAAAACTGTCGCTCGTGGGCTGTGAAAATCCTATAATGTTGACGTTTTGTTGTTTTTCACTTTGTATTTCTTATTGCAAGCCCTGCATTCTATTCTTGTATTTGGGGTGTGCATCAAACAGAGTTTTCCCCTTGGGAGCATGCTGTCCAGGGAAATCTGATCTCATAACTTTTTATGTCCCAATGAGTGACGTATTTTTCAATATCTTACACTCAATGCGTGCGGGCTGTAGACCAAAAGGCGGGTCTGAGGTTGAACACATTTTAAATTTGCCCGTTTTATGGCAGTCCCCATATAAATCCGGGCCCCCTTGTAGGTAAAAAAAAATAACCAACGCCCCCAAACGCTTGGTTAAATTGGGGATTTTTCTTAAAGTTGGGACGTTCCCAAACCGCAAGGAAAAACCCAACCCCAAAAACACATAAAAAAGGTCAATAAAACGGATGTACATCCCACACCATAACTAGCCAAACCCAAAAGTTAAAATGAAAAACGAGGATTTCCGCCAGGGAAAGAAAAGAAAGAGAAGAAAAGAAAGAGGGAAGAAAAAAAAAGAAAAAGAAAAAGAAGAAAAAGAAAAAGGAAAAAAGAAGAAAAAGAAGAAGAAGAAGAAGAAGAAGAAGAAGAAAAAAAAAATAAGAAAAAAAAAAAAAAAACAAAGAAAAAAAAGATGATATGAAAAAAATTTGAATAAACTAGTAATCTACGATACTTTTCATTTGTTATTTTGGAAGTTTTTTAAAACCGAAAACAGCAAAAAAATCAAATTTTCGAATAGGGGGCCTCTAAAAATGTGGAGTCAATAGCTTTTTTGGCAGCCTACAGAAAACGAGGGGGCAACTGAACAGATAGTAAAAGAAAAAGGCAAGGGGCTTTTTCATAGCTGGAAAATGTGTTGGATTCAAAAAAAAAAAAAAATGCAAAAGTAAATGTTAATTCAAAAATCTACCCCTATTCTGTCCGAGTGAAAACTGGGGAAGATTTAAATAAAGTAAACGGTTTCCACACATTCTGCTGGAGGGGAAATGCTGCCCAAACATTTGATACAAAAATCTCGGGGGGGTGATGTGGTAAACATAACCCGGCCGCCTTTCTTGCTAGGGCTATATCTGGTCCCCCTTTTAAAGGTAGGCCCCTTTGGAGCCAAAGGGGTCTTTTTTGGGAAAAGGCTCCCGCCAGGACCGCACGAAACCCCTCCAGACCCGCCGTCCCGAAAAAATTCTTTCTTCCACCACCACGCAACCCCCGCAAAAAAAATTTCCCACCTTCCCCTTTCCAAAACCCCCCAAAACCTTTGGGTTTTCTTTAAACCCCCCCAAAAACCCCCTTTTCCGACCCCCCTCTGGCCCCAAAATTTGGCCACTTCCCCCCCTTGAACCAAACATTATTTACCACTTAAACCACCCCTCCGCCCCAAAAAAACCCTTTTCCCCCCCCCCCCAATAAAAGACGGACCAAATTCCCCCCCCCCAAAAAAAATTTTTAACCCCCCGGGGCCCCAAAAAACCTAAAAAACTGTTTTCGGAACCTGACCCCCCCCTCCCCTAAAAAAAAATTTTCGCCAAATTACCCCCGGGGTCCCCCAAAAAACCCAAAAATTTTTCTCCCGTTTCCACCCTCTCCAGAAACAAAAAATGTATTCGGAAACCAATGTACCCGCGGCTCTCCCAAAAAACTAAAAAAAATGTTTCGGTCAATGTACCCGTGCTCTCCAGAACAACTAAAACAATTAGTTTGGATCCAAGTAAAAAGCGGGTTTTCCCAAACAACTAAAAACAATGTTTTTGGGGTCCAAAGTACCACGTGGCTCTCCAGAAAAAATAAAAAATGTAGTTCGGGTCCAAGTACCACGCGGTCTCCAAACAAATAAAAAAAAATTAGTTCGGATCCACAGTCCACGCGGCTCTCCCGAACAACTAAAAAAATGAAAAAAGTTCGGATCCCATACCACGCGCTTCCAGAACAAATGAAACAATGTTTTTTCAGTCCATGCCCACGCGGCTCTCCAGAACAACTAAACAAAGTAGTTCGGATCCACAGTCCACGCAGCTCTCCAAAAACTGAAAAAAATGTATTCAATCCACGCACCCGCGCTCTCCAGAACAACTAAAAATTGTTCGGGTCCCCCAGTACCCCGCGGGCCCCAAAACAACTAAAACAATGAGTTCGGATCCCTGTTTCCCCCGCGGTCTCCGCGATATCCTAAAACCGACCTAAAGGGGTTTCAACTCATGGGTTTTGGATTTAAAAAAAAAAAAAAAAGGGAAAATTTTAACTCACCCCGTTTTGTACCCTAAACTATATTTAAGGAAAAAGACCCAAAAAATTTATTTTAAATAGAACATTTTGGGGATTCAAAATATCTCGAAAAGGGGTTTGGGGTTGTAAACGTATCATTTTTTGGGCAAAGAAACACTTCGGCCTGACTGGATTCTGTTGTGGTTTGGACAGAACGTTCACGGTGAACATGAGGCCTGAAAAAAAGAACGGAGACGGCCAACATGACAATAGACACAGGTTATCAAGGATACTCTGGGCTTCAAGGTTCGCTGTCTATTGGGGAAAAGGCTGACACGGGACTGTGTAACATTCAGCAAAACTGTGTTGAGAACTCTCACCTGTAAAAAAACTGTTTTTATAAATAATGATGATGATGATGAATATGAGGTTTGAGGTTTAACAATGGATCAACATCATGGGCACGGTGGTAACCATAAGTGTCCCTTCTTCTTCTGACAAGTCTATGTCCAAAGAAGCTCAGCACAGTGCCCCAGGCTGTGTAGCCCCGGGCGAGGATCCTAAAAATATTT
Organism: Candidula unifasciata; assembly: GCA_905116865.2. Lineage (NCBI taxonomy): Eukaryota > Metazoa > Mollusca > Gastropoda > Stylommatophora > Geomitridae > Candidula > Candidula unifasciata. The sequence continues at coordinate 237,027 of CAJHNH020000722.1, read as the reverse complement.
TTGGGTAGATTTTTAACTAAAAAAAATTTGCCTGGGTTTGCCGTTGACTACTTTTTTCGTTTACCCAGAGACCAAAGGGGTATTTCTAGAAGTCCAAGTCCACGTGAAAAATGAAGCCCCTACCGGGGATTGAACCCGGAACCCATCACGCACACGAGCGGACATCATTCCCGAGACCACGCATATATCTGTCAGAAGCCAGTCACTCTATTTAATACACATAGCCAAGGAAATGCTTGTTCTGTGAAGGGTGTCCATTTGGAGACAAGAGGCTCCAGCCGTACCTGGACACGAGCAGGGTGCTCTTGTGCAACAGCGTTGTCTGAATGTATAGCGACTCCGCAAGTGATCTATCCCTTATTCCAGTTAGCTGAAATCTATGGCACACATCTTATTTTAAGATCGCCCATGTATCTCATGAATTTCCAATACCACATTGAAGTGATATTATTTCGAATTATTACTTAAACAGGACTTCATTTATACAATTTAAAGGATTTTTCTTTTCACAAACAAACTTCGACTAAAAGCAGCAATATTCAGATAACCAGCTCATAATTCTCAACCTTCTGTATGGAAATTTCCATACGAACAACAGACGAAAGAAATACTTTTTGTTTTTCTTTCATGTGACACTGTGTTACTTTATCATCTCAGTTTGACTGTATGTAGTTCCAAAAGTCCTTATCCGAATGTACTCAAGTAAATTTGCAAAAAGTTTCTAGAGACCAAATTCTTCAGACTTCCGGATTCAATGAAACGCTGCATCTCTGCCAACTTAGTGTCTGGTAAATTGCCTCCTTCTTGTAGGTAAAACTTGCGCAGCCCGCCAGACAAGAGCAGTTCATGGGCCACCATCCTCTCGCTGGTGCATGTTTTCGTATGTCAGGGTCTAGTCACAACATAGACCGTGGACGTTCGTCTGGCAGACGCACACAAGAGATCGTCTTCTCCAGCCGTCCAGGGGAGTACAAATCCGTCATAACCTAATCATGTCGTGTCACTTCAGAATCGGTGCCAGGTTGTCGCTTCTGATTTGACTAGGCTGCATTCTGGTGGCTTTTCCCCAAGAGGATGTGGAAGTGGCATATTCGGAGACGTCGCTGATGAGAAAAGGAGAAGGACCTTAACAACAACAACAACTGATAAATAACAAAAAAGGCTAGAGGGTGCAAAAGTCTCAGGACTGAATGGGGAGGAGAAGAAGAAGAAGTAGAAGAAGAATAAGAAGAAGAAGAAGACAAAGAAGAGGAAGAAGAAGAAGGAGGAGGATGATAAGAAGAAGAAGATGAGAAGAGAGAAGAAGAGTAAGAATAAGAAGAAGAAGAAGAAGAAGAAGAATAAGCAGAAGAAGTAAGAAAGATAGAAGAAGATAGAAGCGAAAGAAGAATAGAAGAAGAAAAGAAAGAAGACAACATAGAAAGACAAAAGAAGAATACCCAAAGGAGTAAAAGCAGAGAAATAAGAAAAGTAAAAGAAGACAGAATCGAGAAGACATTGAAAAAGAAACAAGAAGAAGAAGAAGAAGAAGAAGTAAGAAGAAGAAGATAGAAGATGAAGAATAGAAGAAAGAAGAAGAAGAACTGAAGAAGAAGAAGAAGACGAAGACGAAGAAGAAGGAAGAAGAATAAAAGAAGACAGGAAGAAGAAGACAGAAGAAGACGAAGAAGAGAAGAAGAAGAGAAGCCGAAGAAGAATGAAGAAGAAAGAAAAGAAGAATAAGAAGAAGAAAGAAAAAGAAGAACAACAGTTAAGATCGAAGAAAAGTCGTTTACGATAATAGCTGAACATTCTAAGTACCCCCACCCCCTCTTTTTTATTCCCCTCAACCTCCACCCTATAATAATAAAAGTCTAAAACTCCTAAATGCGACTTGCCAGAAGTCAACCATCGTGTCTACCTGTTGAATGTAAGACTAAGCCTAACAGTGATGTTAGGGCAGGTAAAAGCTACAGCGGAAACTGTTTGAGAGTGGGGAGGGTAACAGTATCTCTGGTAGACGTATGCCAGCGATTAGACACGGACTAGACACAGAACAAGCCATCGACTGCTTACCTGGGTAAGTGTGAGGTCTCAGGATGAATTATGCTGATTGCTGTGATGGACACAGCCGCCATGTTGACGGCGATCCGCTCCGTTGATGACAAGATCTACATTTTGAAATACCGACAATTTGCCTAAGGAGTCGCTGGCTAAGATTGTCATCAGAGTAGTTTGCCGCCGTCTTGCTGTCTCGCCGCATACCTTAAACCACTAGCTTTAGATATGGACCACCAAATGTAAACTTCTTTTGTTGGACAATTATTCTGGCTTTTCTAGAGATACTACGGATTATCTTGACTGCCTACAGCGACACTTATATGCATACATAAATAAACACATACTTACGCACACACACGCACACACACATATACCCACACACACACATACCCACACACACACATACACAGACACACACACACCCACACACAATACCCACACACACACACATACCCACACATATACCCCCCACACATACCTACACACACACACCCACACACACACATGCCCACACACACATACCCATACACACACACACACCCACACACACATACCTACACACACACACCCACACACACATACCCACACACACATACCCACACACACACATGCCCACACACAGACACAGACACAGACACACACACACACATATATATACACACATACCTACACACACACCCACACACACACACATGCCCACACACACACACACACACACAGACACACACACACACACACACACACATATATATATAATGCAAAAATTATAAAGCGAGGTTTCCCATAACATTCTACTTAATGCTGACAATATGTGAATTCAATGTGATGTTGAAAGTGATGGCGTAATCCGGTTAATATAGGTACAAACCACAAACCAATACACAACTTCTTGGAAATAATCCTTACATCTCTAAAATGCTAAACACTTCTTTTCAACCTACCTAAAGATGCCTAATATCAAAACAACACATTATTCATTCATTCATTCAGTAGCATGTCCCTCGCGGAACCTCAACAACACATTAACGGTATCAAAATACAGATTTAAACGCGGCAGGGCTTTCGATGAATTGGGATACGTATGGAAAAACAAAAAGAATTAAACCCAGAATAAAAAGAATAATCTTTGCTGACAATGTTTGTAAAAATTTGCATTGTAAAGCGTGTTAAAGTAATTTACATCGTTAGTGCTGTAGGGACTTTCAATGAAAATGCAAACTTGGCAGATAACGGTTAAAACAAAAAGAAGATAAATACCCGTTTGGTGTGGTCACTTTAATGTTGCGGGACAAAAGCCCTAACCTGTTTCACAATCCTCTGGATTTTGTCTCTGTGCAGGCGTATTGGAACCCGAACAGGGGAACAGATTGGCTGGTGTTGTGTGGTGGACTGATGAATGGCAAACTAGTTGTGGTAAAGGCTCTTTGGGAGCAAGTGAATAATTCGAAAGCTCCGATAGATTACTACCATCTCAAGAGAACTAAGAGCCTGATTTTGAAGAAGTACTGTATGTCATAACACAGCTTAAAAACAATTAAGCAACTGGTTCTGATGGAACTGATGCTGAACTTATGTAGGCCAGTGGTCATGCATTGCGTGTAATGATTTATGAATTAATAAAACTAGTTTCGAAGACGGAGAAATTACCTCATTAAATGAATATGTCATTTTCATTACCCATTTTTAAGAAAGGAGACAAGTATACAAGCTATGAAATACTATCGGCGGTACTGATAAACAGACTAAAACCATACGTCGAAGATATATTGGGAGATTACCAAGCAAGTTTTCCACAGAACTAATCAGATATTAATTTTATGGCAAATAGCAGAGCAAAAGTTGGAACATGGAAGAGATGTAATAACGTGTTTGTAGATTTTAAAAAAAAAAGCGTATGGATAGTGGTACATAGAAGCAGTTTATGGAGTGCTATGAATTGACCTTTGGAAACACCAAAGAGGTTAAATCACAATGACACAAACTATGAATGGAAAGCACTTCATAGAATAGTAATCACATATAGAGGCAGAAATTCAAACACTTTTTCAAATAACCTCTCGTTTAAAGCAAGGGGATTGCTCTGTTCCTCACACTTCTGGTCAACTTGGCCCTGGAGAAAATTATAAGGAAATTGAGACAAGAGTATACTATAGAATAAACTACAAAAATACTTGGTTGTGCAGATGACATTGATATGGTTGAAGAAAATGAACCAGAGATTGTAAAAATATTGACTCTCTTAAAATAGGCAGCGCACAAAATGGGAGTAGTTATTAATCAAGATAAGAATGTTAGATGACAGATAGGTCAGAACTATATACAAGGAAGATGAATGGCCTTAGACCACCAGGAAGACCAAACACAAGGAAGATGAATAGTCGTAGACCACGAGGTAGACCAAACACAATGAAGAATAATGGTCGTAGACCGCGAGTTAGACCAAACACAATGAAGATGAATGGTCGTAGACCGCGAGTTAGACCAAACACAATGAAGATGAATGGTCGTAGACCGCGAGTTAGACCAAACACAATGAAGATGAATGGTCGTAGACCAGCGAGTTAGACCAAACACAAGGGAGATGAATGGTCGTATACCACGATGTAGACCAAACACAGGGGAGATGAATGGTCGTAGACCACGATGTAGACCAAGAAGATATTAGAGAGATAATGTCCAGAGAGATTTGCAAATACTTGCTGTTACCAAGTGAAAACAGAAGGCCAGCCAGAGAGATGAATGGAGGCGGATGATATCTGCAGCAACGAACCTCAAAAGACTAGAATGCTGAAGAAGAAAAAAAAGAAGAAGAAGAGAATGGTACAGCAGTGGTCGACACTCTACATTCAGAGGAAAGGCAAGACAGACTAAATTCAAACTGCTACTAGCACCACCAGCTTGGAACTGTTTTCTGGCTGATGAGGATGGAACGCTTATGGGAATTTCCCGTGTTCTGTGATGTTGATTTTTAGCTTAGCTCAACTATAGGGAGCAGGAATGTCCACAATGTACACTCAACAGAGGAAAAGACGCCTGTGTTGGTTGGGACATGTCTCTCCTATGAAGTACGGTCGCATTTCTAAGGATCTGTATGGTGATCTTGTGACAGGGATACGACCTGCAGGAAGGCCAAAGCTACGCTACATCGCAGATCAGATGATCTTGAACACGTTGTTGCTCATTGAATAACCCACTGCGAGTCATCAGTCTGGCATAGGAGAGGGACGAGGCTTATGCATTCTGATGTGGATATTTGGGTATGGAGAACGCTCATGCTCCTCAACAAGGCACTTGATGATGATAATGATGTGTCTCGATACTTGGCAAATCACTTTCGAGATACCCAGTATTTCACAATCTTGACCTGCAACTTGATATGTCACAATTTCCACAAACAGTCTATGCATAACTGAAAATATTTTTTTTTCAGTGATGCCAGTGCGCCGTCTAGGGTTGGCATATGTATGATTTCCTTGTTGTTGCCTAAACATAGACTTCTAACAATGTTTCATTGTTTATCTTAATGCCAAGAATATAAGATCAGTACTGCTTGTATTTAAAAGATACATGACTTAATTAAGTCTTATGACGTACTGATTGCAAGCCGTAGGCTGATTCACAACCTGTCAGAGATTCTACTGATTCTATGTTAAGCTGGAGTATAGGCATTTTTTTAACGTCAGTTTAGACAGGGAAAGATCGTCAAAGCGTAGTTTTCCCTGAATTTACTCAAATGGTTTCAAGAAATTTTTAGGATAAATGTTTGAAGACAATCAAATTCAAGCAATAAGCTTCCTGCTCTCACACAAACCAGAAACTGGGTAGTTATATCAACGATTACATGGATATCTAAAACATTACATTTGTAAACGTAACAATACAGCCAGTGAAACACACCCACCCTGTTTCAGAGAGCGACACAAAAGGCTTAATGTTGTAAGAGGAAAAATATGAGAAGAAATAAGAAAAAGAAGAAGTAGTAGAAGAAGAGAAGAAGAAGAAGAAGAAGAAGAAGAAGAAGAAGAAGAAGAAGAAGAAGAAGAAGAAGAAGAAGAAGAAGAAGAAGAAAAACAAGAAGAAGAAGAAGAAAGAAGAAGAAGAAAAAAGAAGAAGAGAAGAAGAAGAAGAAGAAGAAGAAGAAGAAGAAGAAGAAAGAAGAAGAAGAAGAAGAAGAAAAGAAGAAAGAAAAAGCAGAAGAAGAAGAAGAAGAAGAAGAAGAAGAAGAAGAAGAAGAAGAAGAAGAAGAAGAAGAAGAAGAAGAAGCAATTGAATGTGCTGGGCTGAAAGGCGCATAGATAGCAGTCTATCTGTAGACTTCAACACATCTTGCCACCCTTTTATGAGCGAACGACCAATAAGAAGACAACGTGTTCACACTTGTACTGGCAAAGGAAGGCAAAAACTAGCCGTAGCCACGATATAAACTGAGGGCCTAGTGGTGACAGGGTGATATATTTACGAGCAGGCCCCAGCGAAAATGCAAGATGCGCACATTTTCCATACTTGTTTATGTGATCGTTTGTTCACCTGACTCCGGGAGGCAAAAATTCATACGCTGTAATTTTTCCGCCGGCGACAAGAAGGTAAAGTTTAGGTTGGGCGAGGTGAAATGTGGCAGGGCAGATTGGGCGACGACGACGTTTCTATGTTTCTGATGTTTATATATGGAGGCAGGGTTGCCTTCTGAGACTAAATACTGTTGTGTGTGTTGGCAGTAAATACTGTAGGCAGTTGTCTGTTGTACCCCTGCTGTCACCAAACTAGTCGGTGTGAAAGACAATCAGTATATGTTGGCAATGTTCCGGGTTTAAATCCCACAGCTGAATCATACTTGTCTTCTTTATCCATTGCTTGACCATAAGAACTGTTTTTGTGTATGGCTATTGTTCAAGGATATTTGACTAAATTTTCTCAGGGGCCACAATTTTGAAACTGGGTATTGCAACGGGCCAGAGACTTAGGTCACAGCATAGACGGATTATTATTATAGTACAACTGGCAGTGATCCGCGGGCAACTTGCTATGCCTCGGCAAACCAGATTTGACCCGCGGGCTGCCAGTTGAATAGCCCTGTTCTTATTCGTAGCTTGCGTGCTATGATGTTGTTTCGTAACTCATCCTAACTTTTATTTCTTCGTGTTCACCGGCTGTAAACTCCGGACGAAATTCTGGTTGTTCGTCCACGTCTAGTCTCTAATCTTGTCCCAGAACCTCAGTGTTGTATGCAAATCAGTTTAACGACAGAATTGACATTATAGTATGTAGACTGTTTGATCCCTGCCTCACAGGCAGATGCACTCCGACTTCGACAGAAGCCCACAATTTGTCGACTCTTACGACATACTTTTTAGGGAGGTAGTGGGTCTATTCTTGTTTTCCCCACAATGTGGCCCCTGAACCCACAGATAGACTGACTAACTCATAGCTCAGACAAATTATTACAAATCTGTCTTCACAGTAATTTGTACATAGACAGCAAGGATGTCAGGAAAACACCAGGAATTTCTCGCCTAGCTCGTGTAAACTAAACTTCCCTAACGTGTGTAACTTGATATTGTCTTCTTATCCACATTTATCAAAGGGGGTGCCAAGGAAAGAAAAATCACATCAACCTCTAACTGTCTGATAATAAAACGGATACCTGAAACTGGACGGTACCAAAGGGTGGGCTCCTACAAATAATCACTGTTAACATCCAGTGCCTGATCTTCTTGTTCTTGGACCCTTGTGTCAGAAAACTTATATCATGAGACCAGTAGCCTTTATGAAAGCTATCGTGCAGTCCATATCTTCTCGTGTACCACACACCTTTGTCTTCATTGTGGTGGGAACAGGCCAGATTGCTTCTCTGTTGTCAGCATACAATTGACTGTGTTGGAGCACATGCTCAGTATTTTCGTGTGCCACGCTCCAGGGACACGTCACCGTGTTTCCTACGCCGAAAAATTTGAACATATGTTGACGGAAGTTAGTTGTGCCTTGTCCTCAGTTAGAATATAACACCTAGGTCTCTTGATGAGTTGTCACTTTTTGATTGTACTATGTTATTGCCGCTCCCGGCCAATCTGTCCGCTATTTCATTGCCTTCCACTACTACTAGATCTTCTTCTTCTTCTTCGATCCTTCTGTCAGAAAAACTTATATCAGGAGGCCGGTAGCCTTTATGAAAGCTATCGTGCAATCCATATCCTCTTGTGTACCATACAGTTTTGTCTTCATTGTGGTTAGAACAGGCCAGATTGCGTCTCTGTTGTCAGCATACAGTTGACAGTGTTGGAGCACATGCTCAGCATTTTCGGGTGCCACGCTGCAGGGACACGTCTCCGTATTTCCTACACCGAAAAATTTGAACATATGTTGGCGAAATCTGTTGTGCCCTGTCCTTAGTCTGAATATAATAGACTCTCCCTCTCTAGAGAGGCGATGAAGTGAGTCTTGGGGAGAAAATCTGGTGTGGGTATCCAGCCACCTTTCTTGGATACTAGATTGTATTAGTGTTTTCATCTCTTGGTGGGTTAAGTCGCTATTTGGTTGTACCATGTCACTGCCGCTTCTGGCCAATCTGTCCGCTATTTCATTGCCTTCCAAGCCACAGTGACCTGGAATCCACTGCAGTACAGATTGTTCTACTGAAGAGCCTAAGTAAATCAGCTGTTGCGTCAAGTCTACAAACTGAGTTTGTCTACTAGATAATACCACATACTCTAAACTGATTCTTGCCAAAGGGACGGACAGAAAACCACAGTAACGATCAACTACCTGATGTTATTACCCCACAGCCGTAGCTGGCACTTACCAAAGGAGATAGGGACGCTCGACTACACTCCACATTACCGCCAGTGTGAGTGTATCACATCAAAGAATCGTCTGGAGAACAAAGACATCGATAAATTGTTATCATAGATACCTCGCCACACAGACAGCTTGGCGAATAATGGGTGGACTCGCATGGTTGCCTGCTCGGCCAAGTTGTCAATGGAGAGTGAATCTTTCATCGTTCAAACAAACCTGAGCAAAGATTGAATTATCGTTCATTTCTCTAATTGCCTACACTTCAAAGACACTATTACAATTGTTGTCTATGTCAGAGGAGACCAACTTTCAGCTTGTTGAGGCATTTAAACACTACCTTTTATAATCATAACTAGCTTAGCTGATGCCTTTTATCTCAATGTGTCCTAAATTCTAAAAACGTTAGTTGCATGTCTTTTAAAGAATGTTGCAGAAACAACCCCAGCATTTTATGGCTGTTAGTGAATTTGCAAGGACATTTTGCCTTTAGTAGTTTGCCATTGCCACTGGACGGTCTGCTCTCGATACAAATGCAAGATGGTCTGCCACCAGTTGGGAACGAACCCGGCCCCTCTGCATTACGAAGCGTGTTGGCAACGCTAAGCCACACAGACGGTGACCCTGTTTTCTTACCAATACTTCTTCTTCTTCTTCTTCTTCTTCTTCTTCTTCTTCTTCTTCATCATCTTCCTCTT
>CAJHNH020000722.1:170000-222500 GCA_905116865.2 Candidula unifasciata | reverse complement strand
AAAGAAAATTAGTATCTCGCCAGCTCTCCCGTATCGTGTACTTTCATATTCAAGGAGTCACTTATATCTTGTGCCCATTTCTGTGTTGGTCGGCCCCTGTCCCTCTTTCTGCTCTTACAACTGTTTCCCAGTCTGCCAATACGCTTGATATTACCAAAATATTTTAGTTTTCGAGACAAGATGGTGTTTATAAGCCACTCTTCCTTGCTGTTCAGATCTTTCAGAATCTCAATATTTCTTGTCTTCTTTGTCCATGGCATTCTAAAAATCTTTCTATAGTATTTCAGCTCAAAAGCCCCTATTTTCTTTATTAAAAGGACTAGGAGATCGTCCACGACTCACATCCGTACGTTGCTAAGGGAAGATAATATGCTTGCAACGTTTTAATTCTGATCTTCTTGCTGGTGCTTACAGGAGACCTTTAAGGCTGTTTAATCTTCGCATTGCTTCGTTTGATATCTGTCACAGGTTTCGTTGCTATTTATTATAGAGCCTGGATATTAAAAGTGTGTGACATTTCAATGTCTTCATCTGTTATTGTTATTTTCGGGTGACGGCAGTATTTCGTTATATAATAATGATAACGATAAATGCGCACTTTAACAAGGTTTAACCCCCTTTTGCCCCTTGAAAATTATATGGAGATTAAGCCCCCACAGCGATTTCTCTGTGGTGTCGCCTTCCTCCCATTTCATGCTTTACACAAGTGATGAAAACATCAAGATGAACCTCGGTTTTATAGCCAGATTCGGGAAGTTGCAGCTTGTCCATGTTTAAGTGTGATTGATGCAATGGGGTAAATTGATTGCTTAATCACTAGATAACTAGGCATGTTGATTGCTTCGTTGATCGATCGAATACTGATCTGATTAGACCAGACCTGGATGTTTGATTGATGGCAAAAGCGCTGCAGGCATTAGGTGTTCGCTGGAATGCTTCCTGGAAGGTTCCATTTTATTAGAAAATATAGAAATTCGCTTTCAAAGAAGTATGACTGATTCTTCGTTTGTTTTTTCTTCTTCTTTACCATCATCATTATTGTCGTCATCGCCGCCATTTTAATCTTTGTGTCTTCTTCTATCTAATTGTCTTCACCCATCTCCACTCTTCCTCTCCCTTCTCTTGCCATTTCTTCTTCTTCTTTGTTCGTTCGTTCGTTCATTCGTTCGTTCGTTCTTCTTCTTCTTCTTCTTCTTCTTCTTCTTCTTCTTCTTCTTCTTCTTCTTGTTCTTGTTCTTGTTCTTGTTCTTGTTCTTGTTCTTCTTCTTGTTCTTGTTCTTGTTCTTGTTCTTGTTCTTGTTCTTCTTCTTCTTCTTCTTCTTCTTCTTCTTCTTCTTCTTCTTCTTCTTCTTCTTCATCTTCATAATCATCATATTCTTCTTCTTCTTTATTTTCATCATCATCATCATCATCATCATCTTCTTTTTCTTCTTCTTCTTCTTCTCTTCTTCTTCTTCTTCTTCTTCTTCTTCTTCTTCTTCTTCTTCTTCTTCTTCTTTCTTCTTCTTCTTCTTCTTTCTTCTTCTTCTTCTTCTTTCTTCTTCTTCTTTTTTCTTCTTCTTCTTCTTCTTCTTCTTCTTCTTCTTCTTCTTTCTTCTTCTTCTTTCTTCTTCTTCTTCTTCTTCTTCTCTTCTTCTTCTTCTTTTTCTTCTCCTTCTTCTTCTTCTTCTTCTTCTTCTTCTTCTTCTTCTTCTTCTTCTTCTTCTTCTTTCTTCTTCTTCTTCTTCTTCTTTTCTTCTTCTTCTTCTCGTTGTCGCTGTCATCACCACTGTTTTCAGCATAATAGTAATAATATTAATAATAATAATCAACAGAAGCAAAAGTATTCATTGCGGATTTGTGCTGTGCTACGTAAAAATTACTTTTTATTGAAAGTATGTTTTTCGGTTCAACATTCTTTACTACTACCACCACCACCACCACCACTACTGCTATTACTACCACGACTTCTACTACTACTACTGCTACTACTGCTATTACTAGTAGTCTTAGTAGTCAACAAGGGATGCATTCTTTCTCTGTCCCTTTTTAATGTATACGATGAACATATTCTTAGAAATACAGTTAGTGAAGAGGCCTGAGACAAAGTCTATAGGCTAACATTTAGAGGCACAAATGCCCCAGAACTTAGATGCTGACGACGCAGAACTTCTGTCCATCCGTGCACAGGGCTTGGGACAATGAATTCTCCATGTGGAAATGTAGATCGAAGAAGAGAAATTTTTGCACAATTTGAAAACAACAACAACAAATCCACAGTGTATACAGCACACCAACCACGTATTCAAATCGACGACGACGAGATGGAAAATGCCACATATTTGGATTATTTGGACACAAGAATAAACAACGGCGAGTGTACAAGAAGAAGTCAGAAATACTCTTGTTGTAGCAATGCATCAGCTAAACAACAGTAATATATATCACAGCATTTGCAAGCTAGTTAAAGTGAACATTGTGAGATCATGTGTCTTTTCCCTGGCAACGTATGATTGTAAGTTATGAACACTTACTCGAAGTTTAAATTTAAAGAAAACAATTATAATCTGTTAGCTGAAATGCTACAGAAAAGCTCTTTAAATACCGCCAGCGATGTCCCATTACAATTTGTTTTAGCGTGCAGGTGGCTGGCTTGATCAGGCCCTCTCAGAATGTTGTCTCAGTCTACACCCACTCCAACTCACCCTCCACCATTGGGAAAGTGGGTGCTCGAAGTGCATAAGCAACCAGGTTCCCACCCACATGGATAATGATAATGATTAAGATGATGATGATAATAATTACGATAATGATTATGATTATGATAATGATCGTAATGATGGTAATGATGATGATGATTATCATGATGATCTCTGCCGTTTGTCATTCCTATTAGGCCTACAAAAGGAAAAGAGACAATGATAAAATGATTGTGTTTGTTGAAAGAAAACTGGTTTTGCTAATTTGAACTTGAGTTTGACTGTATTACTTTAGATATCACAAGAATCAGCGAGTCACGAACGCAAATCTGGGTACGGGTTATCTAGTAATGGTACATGTATTCAGCTCGTTACCAGCAAGACAGGTCGATCCATGAGTGTGTCCCTTCTGGGCTGCTACCCAAATATTGACCACTCTATGGTGAGATTTAAAAAGAAATCTGAGCCTGGAGATACATAGAAGAGAGATAATTAGAGAGAGAGAGAGAGAGAGTGAGAGAGAGAGAGAATAAATAGAAAGAAAGGCAAGAATGAGATAACGATAACGAAAGAGAGAGAGAGAGGTAGAGAGAGAGAGGTAGAGAGAGAGGTAGAGAGAGACGTAGAGAGAGAGAGGTAGAAAGAGAGGTAGAGAGGTAGAGGTAGAGAGGTAGAGAGAGAGGTAAAGAGAAAGAGGTAGAGAGAGAGGTAGAGAGAGAGGTAGAGAGAAAAAGAGGTAGAGAGAGATAGGTAGAGAGAGGTAGAGAGAGAGGTAGAGAGAGAGGAGAGAGAGAGAGACATAGAGAGAGAGGTAGAGAGGTAGAGGTAGAGAGGTAGAGAGAGATGTAGAGAGAGAGGTAAAGAGAGAGAGGTAGAGAGAGAGGTAGAGAGAGAGGTAGAGAGAGAGGTAGAGAGAGGTAGAGAGAGAGGTAGAGAGAGAGAGGTAGAGAGAGAGGTAGAGAGAGAGGTAGAGGGAGAGGTAGAGAGAGATAGAGAGAGAGGTAGAAAGAGAGGTAGAGAGAGAGGTAGAGAGAGGTAGAGAGATGTAGAGAGAGAGAGAGAGGTAGAGAGAGAGAGTTAGAGAGATAGGTAGACAGAGAGAGAGAGGTAGAGAGAGAGAGGTAGAGAGAGAGATAGGTAGAGAGAGAGAGAGAGAGGGGTGCTGGAAGAAAGAGAGAGTTAATAAGAGGAAGATACTACAATAATAATCACCTTCTGTTTACTGATTACTCTACATCCATATTCACTATTTTGTTTAACAACATCGGAAATGTTATTTTCACTTTTTGTTTACTGATACCTTCACTTCAATATTAACTTCTTGTTTACTAATATCTTTGCTTCAATATTCACGTCTTGTTTACTGATATCTTTGCTTCAATATTCACTTCTTGGTTACTGATATCTTTGCTTCAATATTCACTTCTTGGTTACTGATATCTTTGCTTAAATATTCACTTCTTGGTTACTGATATCTTTGCTTAAATATTCACTTCTTGTTTACTGATATCTTTGCTTAAATATTCACTTCTTGGTTACTGATATCTTTGCTTAAATATTCACTTCTTGGTTACTGATATCTTTGCTTCAATATTCACTTCTTGGTTACTGATATCTTTGCTTCAATATTCACGTCTTGTTTACTGATATCTTTGCTTCAATATTCACTTCTTGGTTACTGATATCTTTGCTTCAATATTTACTTCTTGGTTACTGATATCTTTGCTTCAATATTCACTTCTTGGTTACTGATATCTTTGCTTCATTATTCACTTCTTGGTTACTGATATATTTGCTTCAATATTCACGTCTTGTTTACTGATATCTTTGCTTCAATATTCACTTCTTGGTTACTGATATCTTTGCTTCAATATTTACTTCTTGGTTACTGATATCTTTGCTTCAATATTCACTTCTTGGTTACTGATATCTTTGCTTCAATATTTACTTCTTGGTTACTGATATCTTTGCTTAAATATTCACTTCTTGGTTACTGATATCTTTGCTTAAATATTCACTTCTTGGTTACTGATATCTTTGCTTAAATATTCACTTCTTGGTTACTGATATCTTTGCTTAAATATTCACTTCTTGGTTACTGATATCTTTGCTTAAATATTCACTTCTTGGTTACTGATATCTTTGCTTCAATATTCACTTCTTGGTTACTGATATCTTTGCTTCAATATTCACTTCTTGGTTACTGATATCTTTGCTTCAATATTCACGTCTTGTTTACTAATATCTTTGCTTAAATATTCACTTCTTGGTTACTGATATCTTTGCTTAAATATTCACTTCTTGGTTACTGATATCTTTGCTTCAATATTCACTTCTTGTTTACTAATATATTTGCTTCAATATTCACTTCTTGTTTACTGATATTTTTGCTTAAAAATTCACTTCTTGGTTACTGCTATCTCTGCTCAAATATTCACTATTTGTTTACTGATATCTTTGCTTTAATATTCACTTCTTGTTTGCTGACAACTTTGCTTCAATATTTACTTCATGTTACTGATAATCTTTGCTTCAATATTTACTGATATATTTACTTCCCTATAAACTACTGGACGTAAATTTGCCTAGAAAAGCCACACAACAGCCAGGGGCTGTTGGGGTTGGTTCTGCAACGTCCTGTAAAGGATACGCAACTAACCTTACTTCCCTATTCATTTCTTGTTTACTGATATCTTTGCTTCAATAGTCACTGCTTATTTTCTGCTTATTTTCTTATATCTGTACTGCAATATTTACGTAGAGTAAAACAACTGTTTAGCTCGCTTTAGTAGGCTGCTAGCAACTCTAGCTTCGCAAACTTTGACAAATAAAAAAGTGAAAGGTAAAATCCTAAAACTGCTTTTAGGTCTTATTGTTAAATTGAGTATTATATAGTAACTGCTACATAAAATTAAAGGAATCACTTTTAAATTACGTCTTATTTACTGATATCGTTACCTGAATATTCACTACTTGTTTCCTGACATTTTTACTTCCATATTCATTTCTTATTTACTGCTATCGTTACTTTAATATTCATTGCTGGTTTGCTGACAGTTTTGCCTCAATATTTACTTCTTCTTTACTAATATCTTTACTTTCATATTCACTTCTTGTTTACTGATTTCCTTACTGTTAAATTCAATTGCTGATGTCTTGTTGAATTTTCACTGTTTTGTTTACTGATGCATTCACTTCCACATTCGATTCCCCCTTTTTTTTAACTGATATCTTCACATCCATGTACTGTTTTTGTTAGCTTTAATTCTTTATACGTTTCCTGTTGACTGATTTGCTTACTCTAGTATTCACTGTCTTCTTTACCGATGCCCTTGCTGCTGTATCCACTTTTTGTTTACTGAATTCTTTACTTCATATTTATCGCTTCTCATAAAACTGTCTTAGTGAGACGTTCCTTGACTTAGATACTCAAAGTCTGCTGAAGTTGGTATGCTTTTATTAGGATCTCTCAGGTAACAGATGAACAAGAAGAAATATGATAATGCACACAATTGTTGGGGGAGGGGGGGGGGGGGATAAAACTAAATAGGAAATAATCAGTTATATGTAAGTAAGACAATAGAAGTTTGAAACATCATAAAATCCATGTCGTCATAAAAACTTACACAGATATTATCTCGTTGACTTCCGGCCCATCTACAACCTAAATCTTCCAAGCTGTGACACCAGGTTCCAGTTGTTTTCTTCTGCCGATGGGGTCATAAATTATGCCTGCACTCATTCTGATGTTTGTGATATGGTCCTCTTGTCCCTTAGCCAGACCTTCCTCAACATTTTGCATCCATGGATCACCAAAACAGGGACATTGTTTCTTCAACCACTCAACATCCAATCAACAGCCACTCAACAGCCACTCAACAACCACTCAACAGCCACTCAACAACCAATCAAACACAGAAAAAAAAAACAACTAATGTTGAAGACTATGTTGCACGCCTCCAGGCGTTGTGGGCATATAGGGCTAGACCTACATTTTATAGACCAGTTGGCATTTAGAGGATGATGTATGATATATAGGTCGTGTGCTGATTCCACTCCAGATCCTCTACTGTTAAATAGATCTGAGTTTATTCACAAAGTTTTCTTCATTATTCTTCAGATGCCTCCGTCGGTGTTTAAATATATTAAACGCCTTAATATAGACACATCTCTAAACCTTGGATAGACCTATAAAGAACACGTTTAGCCTGCACTGCAGCTCATCAGTGGAATCATTTAAAATATCTGGAAGACTCCATGGCCAAATGGTCAAGCCGTTTGCCCTGTGCTCTGAGCGTCGTGGGTTCGTTTTACGGCTGTGTCGTTCCGTTCACGAGTACCCCTTTCACTTCACGAGTGCCCCTTTTACGGAGATCCTTGGAGATCTTCGTGGGAGCTACACAGTTCGTGCTGTGTGCGACGCTGTCGGCAGGTGGCTAGGCTTTTTGCGAAGAGAGGCCTAGCCATATGGGATAAAACCCGAGGCAATGAAGTCGATTCTCTCGACTTTAACCTTTAACCTTTATTCTATTTATACGATTGAAAACTTTCTGAATATTATCTCACTTCGGTCTGCAGGCCTCCTTGGAAGAAAATTGTATGCCAAACATTTGGTATATTTTCCTTGCATTTATTAGTTTCTATACTAAAAAAATTATTATTAGTTAGAACGTGGTTTTCATTTGAACACAATCCAGTGGCTATAATTATTATTCATTTGTTGTCGATGATATTATTGAAATTAATAGATTAGATTAGATTTATAACATTATTAGATTAGATTACCTACCAAATTTAGTATTATTTTTATTTGTTAATTTCCGCATAATTAGAACAAGATGGTTTGTAATTAGGGCTTTAATGTCTTAGATAATGTGCACTATTACTGAAGAAATGATGCAAGAATGAATAACTGTACGCAAGTAGACCAAAAGGGTAGAATGTTAGACGGGCCTGTGTGCCCAGTTTTTATATCTCTGAAAATAAATCAAATTTGTCTGTAAGTTTGTTCTCTTCTTTTTTTTTAACCTTTGCACACACCAATAATTAACAATTATCTTTCTTCATTTTATTTTACAAATTAGATCGTTTTAATAATAATTAGGAATAGCACAGTTAAGTAGATAGACGTAAGGTTGCAGGTCTGAAGGTCTAACGTTCAAATCCTTTTCCAGGCTATGTCTATATTTAATCGCTGTGTAAACTTACCTTTAATTCTCATTTGATGATTTCAGTGTCTGCATACTTTTCTCATTTCCCGTGTGTTATTTTAGTGCTACCAAGTAATGTTTTTTTTTAATTGTCCTTGGTTAATTTAAAATATATAAAAAGTAGTCTATTTTCAAGGATTCATTTCCATTTAACCAAATAGTTGTCTTATTCGTAATGATTTATTTCAGTGTGGCAAAACATTCTTATTCTCAATGACTTATTTCAGTGTAACCAAATAGTTGTCTTATTCTCAATGATTTATTTCAGTGTGGCAACACAGTCTTATTCTCGATGACTTATTTCAGTGTAACCAAATAGTTGTCTTCTTCTCAATGATTTATTTCAATGTTACCAAATAGTTGTCTTACTCTCAATGATTTATTTAAGTGTTACCAAATAGTTGTCTTATTCTCAATGATTTATTTCAGTGTTACCAAATAGTTGTCTTATTCTCAATGATTTATTTCAGTGTTACCAAATAGTTGTCTTCTTCTCAATGATCTGTTTCAGTGTTACCAAATAGTTGTCTGAATCTCAATTATTTATTTCAGTGTTACCAAATAGTTGTCTTATTCTCAATGATTTATTTCAAAACCCAACTTTTTTATCTACTACATATCTTTTGATGTCTTCCAACAACCATCTTTTAACGTCTTCCAACAAATATCTTTCAACGTCTTCCAACAACCATCTTTTAACGTCTTCCAACAAATATCTTTCAACGTCTTCCAACAACCATCTTTTAACGTCTTCCAACAAATATCTTTCAACGTCTTCCAACAACCATCTTTTAACAACTTCCAACAACCATCTTTTAACGTCTTCCAACAAATATCTTTCAACGTCTTCCAACAACCATCTTTTAACGTCTTCCAACAACCATCTTTTCATTTCTTCTAATAACCGTCTTCTCAGTCAAATTCTCTCAAACATCTCTGTAAATCCATTTCTTCAGAGCTTCACTTTTGCTCTCGCTTATCGCCCAACCTTCTAGTTTAAACAGTAGAATTTTATATAAAATCATTTTGCAAATTTTGTTTTTAATGTGTCAGTTACCCTTCTAGGAAAGTGATTTACCAGAACATCAAAGAATCAAATGGTTCGGTCATCTCGTCAGAAAGGAGCACAGTCATCCAGCAGCTGGAGCTTGTTACATGAGGAAAAAAAAGCCTAAAGTAAGAGGTTGACTGAGAAAGAGATGGGTGAAGGGAGTAAAAGAGAAACAACAGAAACATAATATGACATTAAAACAATCAAAGCAAATTGCAGAAGACAGGAAACTACAAAAAACTCTTCTGTGCGACGCATAAGAAGTATGACAAAAGAAGAAGATGGAGAAGACAGGCTCCTAGATCGGCTTAAATGGGTACCAGGTACTGTCCTAGGGAATTTAAAAAATGTTGTTATCGCCATGTAGGATGCCATTTTTTTAAATGCCCGATCTGGCTGTTTCCAGGGGCCGCAATATATCCTGACAGTTGAACGCGGTTCTGTGACCTCTCCACGGATGATCCTCATCCGCATATTGGCACTTTGTGTCATCAGATGTTAATCGCTCTGTGTGATGTCCTAGTGAGGTAACATTTACCTACTGTCATGGGAAAGTAAGGTGGCAGGCGTGATGTAGATCACATCACCTGCCCAACGATGATCAGTCTAGAGAAACTATGGATTTACCATCATTTGACGAATCCGACACCTACGCTTTTTAAAAAGTCCTTTTTTTTTTTTACTTTATCTCACTAAATATTATTACGTTTATTGTGTTCATGAAAATACTTGTTGTCATGTCGGTGTTCTGTTTGTTTGCTATTTCACCGCGTCTTTCATCTGAAATGTCAAGTCAAAGAAAAGAGAAACTTGTCAATTATTTCAGGATCTTTCCTTTAGCTGTGATTTTCATTGTTGGCCTCTTTATTCCACTGTTCCGATAATACAATTAATTGTGGAAAAAAAAAATAGTATTACAGTAAAAACTTGTTAACACCGAGTTCGTATTAAACAATTAAGTGCTATTGCAGGACTGTCACTACTGTGTATGCGCTACGGTTTTTTTTTTATGGCGGTGTAGATAGGCGGTCGTGAGCCTGAGAATTTAGGGCCCTATGGTTGGCGCTGCCAGCGCAGAATGTGCAGGTTAGGATGTTTAAATTTGCATCTGACAGTAAAACTTCATCATCTTACTAGGGATCGAACCCCTGTCTCTCGATTGAGAAACCGACGCTGTAACCGCTATAATAGATTCCTAGGAGACTAACATGTAATTCATATTACCTGAATGCTTTTTCTAAGCGAGTTCGCTTTAGATAGGTGTGATAGTCTATGTTTTGTAGCTGAAATTTGGCATATATATTAAAGAACTAAGTGAATTGAAAGATAAGGTGCTTGTAGAAAGCCAAGGAGGGTGGCTTGAATGGATGCCAAACCTCAGCACGTCGACAGTCCAGGGAGTCACCTGGATATTCTGTGCAGGATATATAGCAGTCCAAGGAAATGAAAGAGCGGACTTTTCTGTTGCAAAAGCGATAGCTACAGGAACACTCGTACTGGACAAAGGCGACATGTGGAAGACTATTTCTGAACGAATACTGACAGAAGGCACGAGATTAGGTTAAAAAAAAACGTGTGTAAGAATTTGTGAACAAGAAATTAGGTGTGGACCGGGCATGGAGAGGCAAATGAGGGTAGAGAATGACATGTGAATAATCAGTGTTCTACAGCAACAGTTAACATCAACACCTCAAGACATTTGCTGCTGCAGACAGGGCGTCTGTGGGTATGTTCTGTGTGCTATGATGTCGATTCTTAAATCAGTAGATCATAAAATCACACAATGCATTTCAGATGCGAAAATTAAAAAACTAAATAAAGGGTAAAAGCATAGAAACGAATTCTGCCTATTTGTACAATTAAAGTCACTGGCGTTAGCCCGGCTCTCTAGCGAAGTTAGTTAAACCTGACTTTCGCGGCGGCCGGGTGACGAAGTCCTTGTGGTCCGGGTTCACTCCCGGGGGTAGGCAGAAAAGCTACATTTCTCCCAGATTAACGGTACCTATAATGGAATCAAGGCCGAAGGGTTGCGATATCCATAATACCGAGCCAAAGGGTTTACAACTCATCGTTTCTGGATACGTTGATTAAAAAAAAAAAAGTCACTGGCGTTATCTTGGAACAAATCGACCTCTTCTTCTTCACTTTCTATTTTACTGCTTCGGGTGTCAAAGTGGATTTGATGTTCTAGTGTCTGCTCTTCTAGCCGCCTCGATCACAGACACATGATGCTGTTGTAGTATGTCTCTGATGTTATCTTTCTATCTTGTTCTTGGTCTACCTTGTTCCTTGTTTGTCTCTGGTGTATACCGTGTATGGTATTACGTAACAAGACATTCTCTAAGTGGGCAGACCATTTGAGTTGAGGTAACTGCACGTATTCTTTGCCAACAATTTATCTTCTGACCTCATTTCTAATTTGTATATCATCTGGTCCCTATTGCAACCATTTTCAGACATCTCGTTCCTGTGACTTATCATTCTCTTTATCTTGAGACAAGTACAGAAGCTTCAGTTGTTGTGAACATAGATACCATCAGAAGAAAGATGCTTCACTGAGTGTGTCCAGACGAGTCTTTACAAAAATGTGTCTAGTGTCTTAAGCAGAGGCGCCGACACGAAGAATTCACTTGTGGTGGGTTTGGTGGGAGGGTTTGAGGAATAATCCCCCTTATAATTTTCTGAGCTGGTTGAGGGGGAGGGGGAGCGATGGGGTGGCCTCGAGGGTATTCATTATCATCGTCATGTAGCAGGTCATTTGCAGAACGTCGCTCTCATCACGGTCTGCCTGAAAGAAACTCGGTCTCTCGCCAGCTCTCCCGCCTCGTGTACTTTCATACTCAAGGAGTCCCTTACATCCTTTGCACATCTTTGTGTTGGTCGACGCCTCTTCTCCTTCCCGGTACCATCCCTTCTACTATAATTTGTTTCCAATCTGTCGTGGCGCTTGATATGACCAAATTATTTCAGCTTTCAAGACAGGATGCTGTTTATCAGCCAATCTTCCTTGATGTTCAGATCTTTCAGGATATCTGTATTTCTCCCCTTTTTCGTCCAAGATATTCTGAGAATCTCTCTATAGCATTTCAGCTCAAAAGCCCCTATTCTCTTTCCTAAGGACTGGGAGATAGTCCACGACTCACATCCGTATGTTGCTACAGGAAAGATTTATGCTCTCAAAATTCTAATTTTGATCTCCTTGCTGGTGCTTAGCCAAAGACTTTAAAGGCTGTATAATCTTTGCATTTCTATGGCCATCCTCCTTATAATTTCTTTCAGTCTCTATTGTTGTTATTATTGAGCCTAGATATTCAAAGTTTGTGACATTTTTAATTTCTTTACCAAGGGAATTAGGTTTTCTTTAAAAAATTATATTAAGTGTTTTATTGTGATGAATAATTTTGTCATTATTATTATTATTATTATTATTATTATTATTATTTTTATTATTATTATTATGTGCTGGATTTTGAATAATATACTCTAGTTATATGTTTGAAGTAATAGGAAATATATTCACAAATACTTGAACTGGAGATCGTCTGTAAGAGACCACTTAGCCACTTTCAAAATCCTAATCGGGGTGGGGGGGGGGGGGTGAGAGGAGGCTATTAAACATGTTTGTAGAGAGACGGAGAGGAGCTCAAGGTAACTGAATCCCCATGTTCTGTCGTCTATGCCTGTGTGCCGAGGCCCCGCTGCCTTTACCTACTTCTCAGTCACCATCACCATTCAGCTGGTCCGTAACAGAACGTCGCTCTCGTTACAGCACGCCTGAAAGTCTCCTTTCCTCCAGCATTTCTTCAACCCTATGTGCTTTCATATCTAATGGAGGACTAATCGAGGTCATAAGAGTGTATGGGCATTTACAGCTCGCTCTTCAGGCAGAACAGTTAAGGAAGCCAGTGGTGCTTTCTCCATGACCACCAGCAGCATGACGGTGGAGGTGATGGCGGTGACACAAGCTTTCATGCGACTGCGATCACAGGACTATTCCCGCGTGTGTGTGCTGAGTGATTCATTGTGTATGATCCGGCGGGTCGAGGCAGGCTGGTTACGCAGACAGTGGTTTGAGTCGTTGCAAAATTCTCTTGTGTGTGCAGTTACTTTCATATTCGTCTCAGGGCATGTAGGCGTTGTTGGCAATGATAGACTGGCAGGTGCTGCATTAATTGAAGATAGCCGGTCCATGTATCACGCAGAAATTGTCATTGCCCTTAGAGAGATAGGACGTTCTGAGAATTTTGGAAGCAACGTGTCCACATCAATGCTAAGAATACGCGAATTGGGAGTAAAGATCGGCACAGCCACGTATAAGAAGCACACTGGACGCACACGATTGTCTTGTTAACCAACATAGGACTGGTACTATTAACCGCACGACGCTGATGAATATGTTGAGAGGGGAATCTGAGCGCCTATGGATGTGTCCGGAGTGCTGTGAAGATAATCTATCTCATAACTCATAGCTAATGCATCTTTAATATTTTGTATCCACTTTCGTGGAGGTCTGCCTCTGCTTCGATTCCCGCGAAGTTGACCCTCCTTCACCGTTCTCTCCAAGCCTACCATGACATTAAACATGGCCACAATTCCTCCTGTTCCTTTCGGGACAGGATGCTTTTTATGAGCCAATTCTCCACAATGCTCAGATCTGGTAAAATATCGGTGATTTTCTTCTTCTTGGTCCAGTTTTCTACGTATCTTTCTGTAACACTCCAAGTTTTTTTTATTCTTCCATGAGTCCACGAAACACATTACTTTACAAACAACGCAAAACATCCTGTTACTGTTGTATAACTTTTTTTTCCCTGTGAGGTTTACGCTTCTCATTTTCCTCTACAGTTATTACCGCCTGAAAAAAAAAAAAAAAAACTAGCCCATCGGCTAAAAGATTAGACCAACCGGGGACAAAAAAGAAACAATACAAATTGCCATCAATTATTAATGTCACAAAATCCAAGAGATTAATGTGAACGACAGTGGGAAGCAGGATCTGACGAATGTATATACCCAGGGTATAAGCACGAGGGTAGGTGATTAGGAATGTACTGAGTGCTGATGGCTTGCAGCACTAAGAGAATGAATGATAATAACAATAGGGAAATATATTTATTACACACACAAGAAATACTTGAAATTATTATTATCAGTGGTGATGATGATGGTAGTGGTGGTGATAGTGGTAGTGATGGTGATAGTGGTAGTGGTGGTGATAGTGGTAGTGATGGTCATAGTGGTAGTGATGGCCATAGTGGTAGTGATGGTCATAGTGGTAGTGATGGTGATAGTGGTAGTGATGGTGATAGTGGTAGTGATGGTCATAGTGGTAGTGATGGCCATAGTGGTAGTGATGGTCATAGTGGTAGTGATAGTGATAGTGGTAGTGATGGTGATAGTGGTAGTGATGGTCATAGTGGTAGTGGTGGTGATAGTGGTAGTGATGGTCATAGTGGTATTGGTGGTGATAGTGGTAGTGATAGTGATAGTGGTAGTGATGATCATAGTGGTAGTGGTGGTGATAGTGGTAGTGATGGTGATAGTGGTAGTGATGGTCATAGTGGTAGTGGTGGTGATAGTGGTAGTGATGGTCATAGTGGTAGTGATGGTGATAGTGGTAGTGATGGTCATAGTGGTAGTGGTGGCAATAGTGATAGTGATAGTGATAGTGGTAGTGATGGTCATAGTAGTAGTGATGGTCATAGTGGTAGTGATGGTCATAGTGGTAGTGGTGGCGATAGTGGTAGTGATGGTCATAGTGGTAGTGGTAGTGGTAGTGGTGATAGTGGTATGGTGTGGTGGTAGTGATGATCATAGTGGTAGTGATGGGAGTGGTGGTAGTGATGGTCATAGTGGTAGTGATGGTCATAGTGGTAGTGATGGTCATAGTGGTAGTGATGGTGATAGTAGTAGTGATGGTCATAGTGGTAGTGATGGTCATAGTGGTAGTGATGGCGATAGTGGTAGTGATGGTGATAGTGGTAGAGATAGTGGTAGTGATGGTCATAGTGGTAGTGATGGTCATAGTGGTAGTGATGGTCATAGTGGTAGTGATGGCGATAGTGGTAGTGATGGTGATAGTGGTAGAGATAGTGGTAGTGATGGTCATAGTGGTAGTGATATTGATAGTGGTAATGATGGTGATAGTGGTAGTGATAGTGGTAGGGATGGCGATAGTGGTAGTGATTGTGGTAGTGGTTGCAATAGTGGTAGTGATGGCGATAGTGGTAGTGATAGTGGTAGTGGTGGCGATAGTGGTAGTGATGGTCATAGTCGTAGTGATGGTGATAGTGGTAGTGATAGTGGTAGTGATGGCGATAGTGGTAGTGATAGTGGTAGTGATGGTCATAGTGGTAGTGATGGTGATAGTGGTAGTTATGGTGATAGTGGTAGAGATGGTGATAGTGGTAGTGATGGTGATAGTGATAGTGATGGTGATAGTGGTAGTGATGGTCATAGTGGTAGTGATGGTCATAGTGGTAGTGATGGTGATAGTGGTAGTGATGGTCATAGTGGTAGTGGTGGCGATAGTGATAGTGATGGTGATAGTGGTAGTGATGGTGATAGTGGAGGGTGGCAATAGTGATAGTGATGGTGATAGTGGTAGTGATGGTGATAGTGGTAGTGGTGGTGATAGTGGTAGTGATAGTGATAGTGGTAGTTAAATAGTATGACAATCACAAATGTGGAGATTGGGTTGAGACCTAAATAGGTTCCGGTAAATCAAGAGGTAAAGAAAAGACGCTGTTATTGGATAGGACACATAGTGTGAGAAAATCTGTGAACAGTATGTCTACATTGTCTTTACACTGAAACGCATAGTTTCTGTTTAGTCATTAGTCATTATTCGGGATTCCAGTATGACTGCAGACTGATCGTCCCATTGCAGCTTCGCTAATGCGCCAGTGGAATTCACACAGAAATGCCCTATACCGCCTCATTAGAAACTAATTAAAACTTGTCAGTCCTGTCGAAGTATTGAAGCCTGCACACGGAAAGTAATAATGCATAAAGCAGCTGTAAAATTTGCCGTAATTTGTCACTCGCCACTTGGTTGCAGTCAACAAGACACCGAGGGCACAGCAGAACTAATAATTCCCTATGTAGAATCCACAGCTCATAGTTTCGTACCAAACACCCAGCTCAGTAGCTGGATGACGAAACCTTATGACTCCAGTTCTACATGGAGAATTTGCAGCAGCGAAACCTAGCTGAAAACAAATAATTTTTAAGAGGTTCAGAGGCATAGAAATAAAAGCAGAGCACACACACACACACACACACACACACACACACACACACACACACACACACACATACACACACATATATATATGGAGAAGGGGGTTAAACAGTAAAGTGTAAAACAGAAAGTGAAGGACATGGTACAAGCTGCATGCAGTAGCAAAGGTTAGGGAGACTTGGCTTAAGTTGGGAAAGGGGGGGGGGGGAGGCCTATGCTCCTTTATGGAGATAACAGGGAGCAGTAGGAGAAGTATTGCCGTGACTTTAATAGTAACACTTGTAAAAAAATCATCGCTGGCAGTAAAACAACAACTTGAAGTTACAGTAGTAAGAGTAGTAAATAATGGCTGTGAGAGAATTTGTAGTAATAGCAGAAGAAGGAGTAGCAGTGGTGGGTGTCGAAAGTGTAGTCGTAGAGGTTACTGTATCAGCATCGTTAGCAGTAGACCTATTAGTGTCAGCAGTGGTATTGTCAATAGTGGTAGTGTCAGCAGTGGTAGTGTCAATAGTGGTAGTGTCAGCAGTGATAGTGTCATTAGTGGTAGTGTTAGTGGTGATAATGTCATTAGTGATAGTGTTATTAGTGGTAGTGTCATTAGTGGTAGTGTTAGTGGTGATAATGTCATTAGTGATAGTGTTATTAGTGGTAGTGTCATTAGTGGTAGTGTCATTAGTGGTAGTGTCAGTAGTGGTAGTGTCAGTAGTGGAGGTGTCAGTAGTGGTAGTGTCATTAGTGGTAGTGTCATTAGTGGCAGTGTCATTAGTGGTAGTGTCATTAGTGGTAGTGTCATTAGTGGTAGTGTCATTAGTGGTAGTGTCAGTAGTGGTAATCTCAATAGTAATAGTGTCATTAGTGGTAGTGTCAATGGTGGTAATGTCAGTGGTGGTAGTGTCTGAGGTGGTAGTGGTAGTAGTGTTAGTAGTGGTAGTGTCAGTCGTGGTAGTGTCAATAGTAATAGTGTCAGTAGTGGTAGTGTCAGTAGTGGTAGTGTCAGTAGTGGTAGTGTCAGTAGTGGTAGTGTCAGTAGTGGTAGTGTCAGTAGTGGTAGTGTCAGTAGTGGTAGTGTCAATAGTAATAGTGTCAGTAGTGGTAGTGTCAATAGTAATAGTGTCAGTAGTGGTAGTGTCAATAGTAATAGTGTCAGTAGTGGTAGTGTCAATAGTGGTAGTGTCAGTAGTGGTAGTGTCAGTAGTGGTAGTGTCAGTAGTGGTAGTGTCAGTAGTGGTAGTGTCAGTAGTGGTAGTGTCAGTAGTGGTAGTGTCAATAGTAATAGTGTCAGTAGTGGTAGTGTCAATAGTAATAGTGTCAGTAGTGGTAGTGTCAATAGTAATAGTGTCAGTAGTGGTAGTGTCAATAGTAATAGTGTCAGTAGTGGTAGTGTCAGTAGTGGTAGTGTCAGTAGTGGTAGTGTCAGTAGTGGTAGTGTCAGTAGTGGTAGTGTCAGTAGTGGTAGTGTCAATAGTAATAGTGTCAGTAGTGGTAGTGTCAATAGTAATAGTGTCAGTCGTGGTAGTGTCAATAGTAATAGTGTCAGTAGTGGTAGTGTCAATAGTAATAGTGTCAGTCGTGGTAGTGTCAGTAGTAATAGTGTCAGTAGTGGTAGTGTCAATAGTAATAGTGTCAGTAGTGGTAGTGTCAATAGTAATAGTGTCAGTAGTGGTAGTGTCAATAGTAATAGTGTCAGTAGTGGTAGTGTCAATAGTAATAGTGTCAGTAGTGGTAGTGTCAATAGTAATAGTGTCAGTAGTGGTAGTGTCAGTAGTGGTAGTGTCAGTAGTGGTAGTGTCAGTAGTGGTAGTGTCAGTAGTGGTAATGTTATTAGTGGTAGTGTCAGTAGTGGTAGTGTCAATAGTAATAGTGCCAGTAGTGGTAGTGTCAATAGTAATAGTGTCAGTCGTGGTAGTGTCAATAGTAATAGTGTCAGTAGTGGTAGTGTCAATAGTAATAGTGTCAGTCGTGGTAGTGTCAATAGTAATAGTGTCAGTAGTGGTAGTGTCAGTAGTGGTAGTGTCAGCAGTGGTAGTGTCAGTAGTGGTAGTGTCAGTAGTGGTAGTGTCAGTAGTGGTAGTGTCAGTAGTGGTAGTGTCAGTAGTGGTAGTGTCAGAAGTGGTAGTGTCAGTAGTGGTAGTGTCAGTAGTGGTAGTGTCAGTAGTGGTAGTGTCAGAAGTGGTAGTGTCAGTAGTGGTAGTGTCAATAGTAATAGTGTCAGTAGTGGTAGTGTCAGTAGTGGTAGTGTCAATAGTAATAGTGTCAGTAGTATTTGTGTCAGTAGTGGTAGTGTCAATAGTAGCGGTAATTTCAGTTGTGCTAGTGCCAGTAGTGGTTGTGTCAATAGTGATAGTGTCAGTAGTAGTAGTGTTAGTGTGAGTAGAAGTGGTAGTTTCAGTAGTGGTAGTGTCAGTAGTGGTAGTGTCAGTAGTGGTAGTGTCAGTAGTGGTAGTGTCAGTAGTGGTAGTGTCAGTAGTGGTAGTGTCAGTAGTGGTAGTGTCAATAGTAATAGTGTCAGTAGTGGTAGTGTCAGTAGTGGTAGTGTCAATAGTAATAGTGTCAGTAGTGTTTGTGTCATTAGTGGTAGTGTCAATAGTAGCGGTAATTTCAGTTGTGCTAGTGCCAGTAGTGGTTGTGTCAATAGTGATAGTGTCAGTAGTAGTAGTGTTAGTGTGAGTAGAAGTGGTAGTTTCAGTAGTGGTAGTGCCAGTAGTGGTTGTGCTAGTTGTGGTAGTGTCAGTAGTGCCAGTGACAATATCAGTAGTAGTGAAGTGGCACTAGTAGTATTAGTGTCAGTAGTAGTGGTCGTGTCAGTAGTAGTAGTGTCAGTAGTAGTAGTGTCAGTAGTAGTAGTAGTAGTAGTAGTAGTAGTAGTAGTAGTAGTAGTAGTAGTAGTAGTAGTAGTAGTAGTAGTAGTAGTAGTAGTAGTAGTAGTAGTGTCAGTAGCAGTGCAGTGTCAGTTGCAGTGTAGTTTCAGTAATAGTAGTAGTGTCAGTAGTAGTAGATTGTCAGTAGTAGTAGTGTCAGTAGTAGTAGTGTAAGTAGTAGCAGTGTCAGTAGTAGCATTAGTGTCAGTAGTAGTAGTGTCAGTAGAAGTAGTGTCAGTAGTTGTAGTGTCAGTAGTAGTAGTAGTGTCAGTAGTAGTAGTGTCAGTAGTAATTGTTGTGTCAGTAGTATTAGTGTCAGTAGTAGTAGTAGTTTAGTGTTAGTAGTAGTAGTTTTGTGTCAGTAGTAGTAGTGTAGTGTCAGTAGTAGTAGTGTCAGTAGTAGTAGTAGTAGTAGTAGTAGTAGTAGTAGTAGTAGTAGTAGTAGTAGTAGTAGTAGTAGTAGTAGTAGTAGTAGTAGTAGTAGTAGTAGTAGTAGTAGCAGCAGCAGCAGCAGCAGTAGTAGTAGTAGTATTAGTAGTAGTGGTAGTAGTAGTAGTTATAGAAGTAGTAGTAGTAGTAGTAGTAGTAGTAGTAGTAGTAGTAGTAGTAGTAGTAGTAGTAGTAGTAGTAGTAGTAGTAGTAGTAGTAGTAGTAGTAGTAGTAGTAGTAGTAGTAGTGGTTGTGTCAACTGTAGTGTAGTGTAAGTTGTAGTAGTGTCAGTAGGAAGTAATAATGCCAGTATTAGTGGTAGGGTCAGTTGTAGTAGTAACAGTGTCAGTAGTGTAGTGGTAGTACCAGTAGTTGTAGTGGTAATGTCAGTAGTAATAGTGTCAGAAGTAGTAGTAGTGTCAGAAGTAGTAGTAGTGTCAGTCGTTGTAGTGATAATGTCAGTCGCAATGTAGTGTAAGAAGCAGTAATAGTGTCAGTAGTTGTAGTGTTTGTTTCAGTTGTAGTAGTGTTAATAGGGTCAGTAGTGTAGAGGTAGTGTCAGTAGTGGTAGTGGTAGTGTCAGTTGTTGTAGGGGTAAACGCTGCTGTTTTACTGCTACAGTAGTTCAAGTAGAGTATCACCAGCATTAGCAGCAGTAGTTGAGTAGTAGTCCTGGTGATGTTCGCAGTAGTACTGTTTAAGTTGTGGCTGTTCTGGCTGTTGTAATTTAGGAGCTTAAACAGTTGTTGTTTGTTGTTGTTGATGCTGACAATATGTTTGTGGTTGTCCGTAATGAAGTATGGGTAGTTGTAAAAATGAACGGACAACAGGCCAACAAAAATCATTCGATGGTTATTTTTTTTTTAATGTGGCCCAAAGTGTCGAATCAATTCGCACAAAATAAAATGTTTACAGTAAACTTGTACTGAAACACCGAGGGTTGCATGTATACATAGGTCATTCACAAACACAATAAAACCGCTATTTAACGTTGCGTAATAAATTATAAATGAACACTGTAACATAAAAACAAAAACCCAAAAAAAAAAAAAAAAGAAACAGATACTAATGATTTAGCGACAGTTGAAAAAGTGATATCAACAATCATTAACACTGACAGGTCAAGAATTGTCATGTTTATGAATATAAAGAGAAAACTGTACAAAGACAACAAAAACATATCAGATTAATTAATTATTTCTCCTAACAAAACATAACATTACAAGTA
Organism: Candidula unifasciata; assembly: GCA_905116865.2. Classification (NCBI taxonomy): domain Eukaryota; kingdom Metazoa; phylum Mollusca; class Gastropoda; order Stylommatophora; family Geomitridae; genus Candidula; species Candidula unifasciata. The sequence goes on along the minus strand of CAJHNH020000722.1, from coordinate 201,803 downwards.
AATAAATGCAAAATATGGCAAGCGCTATAAAGTGTCTTAGTGCAAACAACACAAAAATAATTTGTATTATCAGATGTAACGTTCAATTAAAACAGTGAACAAAAAAAAAAAAAAAAAAAAAAAAAAAAAAAAACAGTAAAAAATAAACTTTCAAACAAGTCTAGGTACGCAATCTCAATAATTGGGTTGAATATGTAACACAAACAAACGTTCAAACACAATTTTTCATGTTAAAACAGGAGAACGTTTAGAATAAGACTAACGACCTCCAAATAGAAACATACTGAAGCGGTTACTGTATCAGTGGTAAATATACTAGTTTTGTTTTTATATTGCTTTTCACAGCGCACTAGCTAAAGTTATGATTCTCATGGCACTCCGGAAACTTCAATAGGTGCTCACATTCCCACCTCAGTATATACAACGCGGGGTTAATAGAGCCAGTGTTAAGTTAGTAGTCAAGACTTCTGGTTTGTCTGGTGTGCCTCTCGTGCTTAGCTGTACTAACTTTAACTCGTAGATCTCACATTCTTAGCAGTTTGAGGACTCGCAGATGTTGTTATAGTTTTTGGTACAGTGTAGGAAACGAAAAAGTTAAAAACTGAAATTTTACAAACACCTGCTTTAAATAACATGAGAGACGAATGTACACATACATGATACCTAATAATTAAAAAATGCAGACTGACTACATACTAGTTAGAAAAAGCTGTATAAATGCCATGGTAAGTGTGAAGACATTACTTGCTGCTGACTGTAGCAACAGTACTTGTGTCACGTTTGAAGGAAGACAACAAAAGTTAGGAGCAATTGATTCAACAAAGATTTTCTTAGATCAGATAAACAAATTCGTGAATGATACAGAGTAATTGTCAGACGCATTCAATGCTATAAACAAAACACAAAGACAAAATAAACAATAGGGAAGCTGCAAAAAAAAATGTGTTCATAAAACAAACACAGAGATACTGCCGAAAACAGGACAAAACATCAAGAACCAATTGATGACTGGAGAGATCGTGTAGCTGATGGACAAAAGAAGACAGTGACAGATGTCAAAGGAGACTAGTTGAAGGTAAATAAAGCAATGACAGATACACGCACAAAGGTAACAGAAAACTAGTCACACGAATAGTGCAACATAAATTGTCATAAAACGCCAAATATTCAGAGACAATTAATTTATTTGTCAAAAACAAGATTTAAAACACGAAAGAAGCGAAGTAAAGAAAGGACCTTTCCATGATTCTGGCGCTAATCCTTTCATGTTCTAACCCATTTTGCTCTCGATGGGGGATGTGGCGGCGTTTATTTCTCATGACATTTGCCCGCTAGCCACTCTTGGCTGGTTTGATTTGACTTGACAGGCAACCACACTAACTATTTAAAAAAAACAATTAATTGTTAACAAATGAAATGAGCAAAGGTTGTAAAATGCGCTGTCGTAACCAGGTTCCTACTAGTCTCAGACCTGCCTACACCTCTCTGCGGTCGGTCATCTTGGAAATGCACCAGAACCAGCGTAGATATAATGGACGTTTCCTTCCTGGTCGGAGGGGTGGGGGGGGCAGACCTGCCTCGAGGGCAGAGAACCAGCAGTCTGCACACAGATGAATCAGATCTGTAAAATAGCTGTGCACGCAACATTTAAATCCTAGATACAGACCAAAGTCTAGAAGTAGACAGACAATCCTGGCCTTCCGCCAGAGTTTACAGCCAGGCAACACGGAGAGGAAGTCTAGAAGTAGACAGACAATCCTGGCCTTCCGCCAGAGTTTACAGCCAGGGAACACGGAGAAGAAGTCTAGAAGTAGACAGACAATCCTGGCCTTCCGCCAGAGTTTACAGCCAGGGAACACGGAGAAGAAGTCTAGAAGTAGACAGACAATCCTGGCCAGACAGGAAGTCTAAGAAGTCTAGAAGTAGACAGACAATCCTGGCCTTCCGCCAGAGTTTACAGCCAGGGAACACGGAGAAGAAGTCTAGACGTAGACAGACAATCCTGGCCTTCCGCCAGAGTTTACAGCCAGGGAACACGGAGAAGAAGTCTAGAAGTAGACAGACAATCCTGGCCTTCCGCCAGAGTTTACAGCCAGGGAACACGGAGAGGAAGTCTAGAAGTAGACAGACAATCCTGGCCTTCCGCCAGAGTTTACAGCCAGGGAACACGGAGAAGAAGTCTAGAAGTAGACAGACAATCCTGGCCTTCCGCCAGAGTTTACAGCCAGGGAACACGGAGAAGAAGTCTAGAAGTAGACAGACAATCCTGGCCTTCCGCCAGAGTTTACAGCCAGGGAACACGGAGAAGAAGTCTAGAAGTAGACAGACAATCCTGGCCTTCCGCCAGAGTTTACAGCCAGGGAACACGGAGAAGAAGCAGACGAGTAAGGACACTGTTCATTAATAAACGGATAAAGCAACGGCTTGTCCAAGTTTTTGGCAGAGTCGAGATCCATGGTTCCATGGAACGTGAGGAAACGTGAGCAGCTCTACACTTATCGACACATGAACACACGATGAAGGTAAATATTTTGTTCTACCTACGGTAGACAATCTTTAGAAGTTAGTAATAGATTTTTACCCCACTAGGACATCACACAAGCGACAAACACCTGATGACATAAAGTGCCACAATGTGGATGAGGATCACCCTTGGAGAGGTATCAGAAACCGCGTTCAGCCATTTGACCATATTTATGGTCGGTATATATTGCGGTCCCTGGCAAGAGCCAGGGTGGGGCTTTGAAATAACGAAAAACAATTTAGGAAGAGTCTGGGGCTGCGGTTGTGTAGTTTCTGAGTCACGTGTTGCAACTATATGCTCTGCCGGAAAATAAGAATATTTATGCTAAACGCTCTGATAAGTAGATAGAACATGATACTCGGTAATGAGAAAGACAAAACAAATAATGACATTTGACAAGACAGACAATTCGGAACGGTGTGGGGACGTAAAGACAATTGCAGATCGATAGAACTGATGCTGGATGGCCACAGAAAGTGGCATACAGGAATATAGTGGACATTACAGTTCCAAAACCAAAAAGCAACATCTACTGACGGACATAAAACCTACGTTCTTTGGCGAGACACATAATGATAGTGGTTATACCCTAATATTTCTATTATTTGCTGTCCAAGATATTTGTGAATGGTGTATATTTTGAAATAGAGAGAAAGGAAACAAAATTCAAACTTGAAAAAAGGATTTTTGATACCTAAGAAGAATAAATGACATTTAGTGACAAGATCACAAAGACAGAATAGAGCTAGTATTAGATCAGTTTTCGCAAAGCTCAGTGTACTAAGGCTTAGGTTGTTGGTTTACACATGGAGAATGAAGGATGACAAAGCGCCTAAAGGTATCCTCTGCGGTGAACCGCTCCTGGGCAGATGTCAAGGCCGGTCCTCTACTACGAAATAAAGATGTGTGAAAGCGGAATATGAATGATACAGATACTGACAGAGATTCACAGGAACCGAATACCATGGATCGTATTAAATAGAGGGGACAAATCATGCATGGAATGAGAATGAAAGAAGAAACGGGAGCAGATCTTCTAAGAAGAAAAGAAGAAACACACTAAACATAAAGGATGGCAACAACGCTTCTGAAATCCAATGCTGTAACTTTGGAAAACTTACCTTAAGTCTGGCGGGTCTTGCTAGTCCCAATCGCCATCGCCATGGGCTGTGAGTCCCTGCTTCCTCATGGCCCAGAATAACACTATCACTAGGAAGGACGGAAAGGTACCAGCTAAACAAGGAATGCTAATCAATAATATACAGTGCTAAGATTTTTTTTTTTCAATTCTTCTGTCAAAAAAAAAAAAAAAAACCCAAATGCAAATGACGTTTAGGGCTGCTTTAGTTATACATGCCGTAATGTGGTAATATGGTTCTTTTTGCCTGTAGGTACACATATTACTAATGCAGTCAAAATAAATGCTACTGTGTTGTACCAATCCACTATTTTTAGTATAGCTGATGTTGCTGTTGCTGTTGCTGCTGCTGCTGCTGTTGCTGCTGTTGCTGCTTCTATCATGATTACTAATAGTAAAAGGAAAGAAAAAAAAATTTAGCTGCGTATCCTTTGCAGGACACTGCAGAACTAAACCAGGCATGTTTTGGCTAGTGTGGTATTTATAGGCAAATGTAGTGATAATACTGCCTTCTGCTAGCGCTGCCGCTAATCTACTACAACCACCACTACCACCACCACCACCACTACTACTACGTACTACTATTACCCTTAGTATAAATACTAACACCACCACGAGTGTTCATGTGTGATTGCAGGACACTATCAACAGGCATGTCTCAGGTATCTATAAGCTTCTCCTGCTCTGCACTAATCTAAAGTGCAATGTGTAACATCAGCAAATTTGCCATCTGTCGCACATACCACACAATATACGTACTCAGGCACAAACCTGTTTTACAACTAGTCGCTTCTGTTGTATTTTATGTACAGTAATGAAATAGACTAGTCATGAACTCAGTGTGTTACAAATTTACAACTCTATTCTTTTCTACATAAGACAAGCCACTGAATTAGTTTTTCATAGATTTTCATTAAGCCCACTGAATCTAGAAGCAGTGGTTGCTTAGAGGTTAGCATGTGTCTGCCTGCCTGCCTGCAAGTCAGTGATTCAAATCTCCATCGTGATGTGTGGGATGCCGCCATGGTGTAGTGGTTAGACACTTTCCTACGCATCTGAAGGTCGTGGGTTCAGGTTGTGGGGGAGCAGATTTGTTTTTCTCTTCAGAAATGACCTTGGTTCCCAGGGCGACCAAGATTTGAATGGGTTCCAAGTAAAGTCCTGCGAAGTAAAGGTGGCCGGCATGATGATGATTGCATAGGGCACCGAATGCCGGTTGGTCTATAAAATAAATGTCTAGCCCTTCATGCCCAGTTCACGCAAAGGCGTGTAAAAGGGTCTTTACTCTTATTTACGCGGCGAATTTCTTTCCAATTTAACATTTGGCCCCATGTCGACCCAACTGAAAATGGGTAAAAGGTAAACTCATGAGAATTGAGGGGTGCCAGTGTTGTGTTGACCCCCACCAACCACTGATTGCTTATGGGTCCATAGAAGCGAGCCTAGCATCATAAGTCCCATGAATCCTTGGTCTAAAAAGCTTGTTGACATACTTTTCATTAACCATTGAATATATGTGACACAACAAGCGCTCTGACTGTAAAGTTGGGAAATAACAAGCCTACGTATTTTGTACAAATGACAAGCATCAATAAAAAAAAAAAAAAAAAACATAGCAACAACGGTAACGAAATATATCTTATGGTTGGTACAACTTCATCATCAATATGTGCTTCATATCACTGAAAAATTCAAGTGCCGTTTTGGTACTACAAGTGGACACGAACTTTCTTTTGAGGCCACCGTTTGATCTAAAAAATACGCGAGACTTCAGTAATGTAATGCAGTTTATCAGCGGAATGAAATCAAAGGTTAAGTGGAAATAATAACAAATCTAGTCTGTTGGAGACAGCTATGTTCAAGTAGACTTGCGTTTCCGGCTAATTTAGGGTCAAAACGTTGAGATAGATGTATGTCAATGATCTATTTGAAACCTGCATTTCGAAATTAAGTTGTATCAATTATTAATTAAATTTTTAACACATAATTTTTTTGTAAAATTGCCCGGCTCTCTAGCGTAGTTGGCTAAACCGGATTGCGCTGTGACCGGGTGACGAACTCCTTGTGGTCCGGGTTCACTCCCGGGGTAGGCAGAAAAGCCACATTGCTCCCAGATTTACGGTATTTACAATGGAATCAAGGCCAAAAGGTAGCGATATCCATAATACCGAGCCTAAGGATTAACAACTCATGGCTTCTGGATACTAAAACAAAGAAACAAACATTTTAAATTTATTGTTGTGTTAAGCTATCATATTCAGACATCAAAAACAGTGATAATAAATTAGTCAAGAACTGCGGACCACCTCTTATTTTCGAATGTCTTCTTGGGATACCAGCTTTTTTATGGCCATTATAGTTTTATTTATTGAGGAATTGCTTTCTGAAGTTGAATTTGTTTTTGTTAATGTTTTGGTTGTTTGTTATTGGTAACAGATAGTACGGCCGCCTTACACTTACGGACCACCAAGCGAGAAAAAACTGTTCTAAGGAATCTAATTAAGAGACGTATATCAGGAAAAAAAAACTGTATAAACTATTTCAGACCACTGTGTCAAGGCTGTCTTGTGTCTAATATCTACTTCAAACTATGTTTTTACAGTATTTTCACATGGACATCATGCTTCCAACAACTGTAACTTATATCAGACTCAATTAAACAACATTGGGAACCCTCGAATACGGACAATGATTTCATTCTAGGGGGTGTGCCTAATTGAGGGTGTTAACCTAGATTGAGTTCGGTTCTTCTTCTTCTTCTTGTACTTGTTCTTGTTCTTCTTCTTGTTGTTTCTTCTTTTCTTTCTTCTTCTTCTTCTTCTTCTTCTTCTTCTTCGTTCTTGTTCTTTCTTCTTCTTCTTCTTCTTCTTCTTCTTCTTCTTCTTCTTCTTCTTCTTCTTCTTCTTTCTTCTTCTCTCTTCTTCTTCTTCTTCTTCTTCTTCGTCTTCTTCATCCCCTCTTCACATCCCCTAATCTAATCTCTGTGATTGCATCTTTGACGATCACACTATCAGAGAGTTCTGTGTATAGTCTCGTTTTTTTTTTTAAGGAAAACAAAGGGTTAGGAAGGGGGCGGTGCAGGGGCGAGTGATGTGGATCTTCTATAAAGTAAATTACTGCATGAAGTTGAACAATGGGTTAAAACACATTTTTAAAACAGAGTTAAAATCACAACTAAGCATAAGTAATTGAATGAAACTGCAGAATGCGAGAGGGCGACGCCTTTTCTGTCCTGATGAGTGACACTTCATTCCGTGCAAACTTTACACACCAGAAAGTTTGAACATTCATGTCCCAGGTACCTGCATGAACTGCATTCGTCAAAATGAAGGTACATTTATGAAAGTCATGAATTCTTGAACACACTTTCACCTCGAATTTCATGTTTAAAAAAGGTCAAGAAATCGAACAACACACTATAAACAGTTTGAAAAGTCGTCAAATGACAGAGCTGTTCGCTTGAGTACGACAGCCACTTAGACAGCTTTCAACTGAAACATGGCCATTGTTCTAGCGACACTATTGTACAGATAGAGAGTTTTGTCTTGTTTGAACCTCAAAACCCCATCCTTCCCCTGATGGTCACAGGTCACGTGATACACACGTAAACTGCGAATGTTTTGTGTATCTATTGATAGATAATGTATGCGCATCTTCGCTTCCCTTCAGCACTAGTCGAAGAGTCTCTATGTCGTTTTGTATGTGGCCGTGGTCTCTGGTTTCACCAGTTGAAGATCATACGAAGAAACAAATTCCATTGGAAAAAAATTCTTGAACATTGTGCAGCAAGCATAATATCCATCTATGGCGACTGCAACCACACGACTGCTATAGTAGTAAATCATCTACCTTGCAATATGGTAACGTCTTTAATAGCGCCACAGCCGTTCAAGAAGTTGGGACAGCGTCTTCTGTCACTCTTACTTATAATGGCACTGACCAGATAAAATGTTTTAAGGTTTATATTCACGGCTCACTCGTAGCAACATCTCCACAGAACCCACCATCTCGCTTTTCTGTGCTCCATGTGGAACACCGCCACATCCTAATTGCTGGTTTAAAAAAAAGTTTTTTGCAATTAAAAAAAAAAAAAAATTAAGTTACCTTAATGTTGTGAAAAGTGACCATGATTTAGCCCAAATGACTCTTGCTTGGCAAATATAATCGTTACATTTTCTGTAATCTAATCACCGGCCCTCCTTGGCGAACCAGGCTAAGCAGCTTCTAGTATTCCTAACTTGACTAGCATAGCGAGCCAACTGTTTGGTGTTGTACTACGAGTCAAAGCCTACAGGTGTATCTGTAACCAATTCCTTTGTCGTTTCCATTGACACGGCATTTCTGACACGTACCCACATACTTTATATTCTACACCTGTGTGTCCTTTTATTTCTATATCCTGCTTCCAAACAGTTTGAATGATTTCTTTAAGTGTTTTATGCTACTTTGAAAGAACAATTAATCAGCAGAAGAATGGCAGATTAAATTCGATTAATGCATTTGTTACGTAAGCTATTATTATCAGTTTTAACATAACTATTCTTCGACACCTCTAAATAAGCACCTGTGTGTTTTGGACCAGCCGACAAATTGGACTAGTTCGTGGTTTGTTCTATTTATATCCATCCACGTGTTCTATAGAATTTGCTGTCAATGATTTACGATTGAAAAGAGTCTTCTTAGGTGGCTTAGATAGAGACAGAAGGGACTACACATCTTGACAACGATCTCACAAACTGACTGAGTTCACTAATTGCTCTCTGCAGAATACTGCATGTCCCAGCTAGTTTCAATAATTTAGTTATTTTTTTTTTTTTTTTAACGCAGTGATCAGGCACTCTATGGCTGATTGTTTAAACCAGTTTGTGTGGTTCGGTTGATGTAGTCTGATTCATTGTCCTCATGATATTGTCCCTGCTTTTACAAAGAAGCTATCCAGATAACGCGAAGACTTATCCACGATATTTCAGATCCAGGTATGCCAGAAGATAATAATTAATTCATATAAAAATTTTATTTATCGTATCCTATAGAATAGTTAGTCCGCTACATAGAAAGCTGAATGGTACTTGTCTGAAGCTAGTAACTAAATTCAAGTACTTAGAAAATAAATTCTAGAAGGGACATCGGAGTTTGTAGCTGAAGCAAGATAGCATGCCCGAGGAAAGCTGCTAACTGAATTATCAGTCTCAGCGATAAAACATACTTTTAGAGGGATTGTGGGACAATACTTTGAGCCAAATTGATACAGAAGAAGAAAGTCAAATGGATTGCTCATCAGCACGCGGCTACAACTACAAACACAGACACTGCACACAAAACTAACTGATGTGAATCACAAGGTCACCCAAGAAGACGTTGAAATGATGGCATTAAAAAAACTCAACGTCCTACACGGAGTGATAAAAGTCAGTGCTAACCATCCAGTTTTGGAGTCGATGATCACACTTCATATTTTGGTTTGAATCCTTGTAAAACAAGATATACATAAATAATTCTCTCCAAGAGAACATGATTCGTTTTCCTTTTCTTTTACAAATCACGTGAAATTTCTAGTTTGGCTTTTCACTGATATTTCACGCATGTCCTTCAGTTTAAAGAATTGCTGTCAGGGTGAGCAGAGTTTGTTAGAGGAGATTTCTCTCCAGCACGCGGAAATTGTGATTAGTCTAGTGTGAACACTCACAGCCATGGAGACATGTTGGTGCGTGCATGTGTTTGATCCAGCACCTTGTCCGTCAAACTAATCTCTACATTACCCTAATACACTTCTTGAAGAGAACGGACACATTAAATATTCATATTTGGGGTCTGTTTGGCAAGCCGTCTATAAATATGAGGTTCTAAATATACAGTTGCATGTTGCAACATCGTGGTACTTCCTACACAGATGAACTTGGCTGCTCTGGGATATGAAACTAATATACGCGTTTGTCAATATTACTGTAAACATATAAATATTAGTTTTTATGTAATTTTGTGATCTGTAATTTCGACAGAATCGTCAACCTCATTAATTCAGACTTGCATAAAAAAAATCCTCTGACAATTTCCATTAGCAGATGTTCCTAGATTGTCTATTGCTATCTTCAAAATAAGACTAAATACTGTACTGTATAACTGTCTCTACTATGCGAAGGACATATTTTCACTTGCCAATCAATCAAGCTGAAGGTATCGAAAACTGAAATTGTCTTATTGTTCCAGTTTGCATTTTTTCAAATAGGCTGCATCGAGACAATATGTCTGACTTTCTATAAAATCTACTTATTGAAGTATTTTCTTCCACAAGCAAGCAGTAAAATAATTCCTTCCAAACATCAAAGGACTATTTCGGGGCATGTTTCCAAAAAGAACCAGATTCCGAAGCCTCTCTATCGTGTGCGGGACTTGGATAGAGAGACAGAGAGAGAAAGAGCAAAAAAGGGGATACCTAACGCAGTCTGATCTACAGAGACAACAATGGCGCTGAGCACAAAAACGCACACAGTGACAAGGCAGCTAACATAAATATCTAGCAATGACTAGCCAATAGTCTTTAAAACTCAAACTATCGTGTGCCGTTAAACAAAGAGTTCCGCGACGTGAAATGTTTGTAAGCAATTCTACTCTATCTGACTTGTGAATGGCAACTACTGCAGACACTCTACGTACAGTGTTTGCCTAAATATTACCGCTTTCTTAACCACGTCACACGGCACCCTACATGTTAAGATATGCCATAGTAAACTTGTAATTTTACTAAATAGATTTTTACTTTTCTGTTTTTACCTGCAGGGATTCTATTTTTAAATATAGCTTTCAATGGGTTAATTCAGTTCCTAAACATGTATCAACGTGTCATTACTAAATGGCTTGTATGCTATTTTTAGATTAATGAAAATATCTTAGCTGCCTATATATATATATATTTTTTTAAATTTCTGAAACTTTCCTGATCTAGTTTTTTTTTTTTAAATTCGTATTCATCTGAAGTTGCCAGAAGTAGTTTTCTCAGGTAATATGAGATGTTGAGACGCTGACTTGGACACTAGTTCACGGTCATTCAGATATGTGATTAATAGGTCCAGTTGTTTTGGTAGCGAGATTACAGTTTGTCCAGTCTGGACACGAGCACAGAGACTCATCTGCATACATCGACTATAAAAATGTCATCTCTCGACTGAGGCCGAGCGGGTCCGGCAGTTTACTGGTGCAGCCGTTGTCGTCCAGGACTGCTAAGGTCGCTGAGGCTGTTGGGAAGGAAGAGTGCGCGTGAGAAGGATAGGGTTGAGGTGTATGTCAGACGGCAGCACTGTTGCCCACAGTGGCGTATTGGCAAGCGGAGAGTGTTGGCTGTCGAGGCGGCATCGAGGGGTAAAATGGTGACGAGTGAGCCTTAGCTTTGAGCCGAAGCGCTGCAATGCTGTTAGAACACTGGTCGCGGTTGTAAATATAGGGCGGGGCTGGAGGTCCATATGGGCAGGCGGCTCCGGGAGAGTTCATAGATCCTGGAACACCTCCAGATCCCATCATGCTGGAGTTGATGCTGCTGATCGGACCCGGTGACGATGAGAACCCACCTAGAGACTGAGTGGAGACCACGGACGAAAGGTGGGGATTCACTGGGCTGTTCATGTTGATGCCCCAAGGGAAGGTCTTGGAGCTCAAAGGCGAAGGGACTTTTGTGGCCCAGTTCTGATAAGGATATCCAGTGTAAAGCCCATCATCGAAAGGAGGCTGCATAAGCCCATTAAACTGTGGACCAAATCCAGTCTTGAAAGTTTCCATGTTTCTTTCTCGCTTCCTCCATTTGGCACGTCTATTCTTGAACCAAACCTGAAAGCAAAATAAGGAAAATATCACCAGATGATGCTAACAGATCAATGAAATATTGCAATGTTTACAATGAGAGGAAGATGAAAGAAGGATAGCATGTTACTGTTGCCCCATTAATATTGTAATCTACAAAGTTTTACGCTTATCAACTTACATGTACAATTTATCAGCTATCCTATAGATGTCGCATCACTACTGATTTCACAATGACTAGCACAGTATATCAAGCAGCGTCTAAGAAAAGGTACACTCAACACACTCACTACATTCAACAACGGTTTCAAGCCATTTTTACCGAACACACCCACAACTTTCAGGAAAGGTTTCAAGCCATTTTACCGAACACACCCACAACTTTCAGGAAAGGTTTCAAGCCATGTTTACCGAACACACCCACAACTTTCAGGAAAGGTTTCAAGCCATGTTTTTACCGAACACACCCACAACTTTCAGGAAAGGTTTCAAGCCATTTCACGAGCCACACCCACAACTTTCAGGAAAGGTTTCACATTTTTACCGAACACACAAACGTTTCAAACCATTTTACCGAGCACACCCACAACTTCAACAAGAAGGAAAGGTTTACTGAGCACACCCACAACTTTCAGGAAAGTTTTTCAAACCATGTTTACTGAACCATGTTTCAGGAATGGTTTTAAGCCATGTTTACTGAACACACCCACAACTTTCAGGAAAGGTTTCAAACCATGTTTACTGAACACACCCACAACGTTCAGGAAAGGTTTTAAGCCATGTTTACTGAACACACCCACAACTTTCAGGAAAGGTTTCAAACCATTTTTACCGAACACGCCCACAACGTTCAGGAAAGGTTTTAAGCCATGTTTACTGAACACACCCACAACGTTCAGGAATGGTTTCAAACCATGTTTACTGAACACAACCACAGCGTTCAGGAAAGGTTTCAAACCATGTTTACTAAACACATTCACGACGTTCATGAAAGGTTTCAAGCCATGTTTACCGAACACACCCACAACTTTCAGGAAAGGTTTGAAGCCATGTTTACTGAACACACCCACAACTTTGAGGAAAGGTTTCAAACTATGTTTACCGAACACACCACATTCAGGAAAGGTTTCAAACCATGTTTACCCCAGTGTGGGTTCCGGGGTCCCATTGTGGGGAAAACAAGAATAGACCCACTGCCTCCCCAAAAGCATGTCGTAAGAGTCGACTAATTGGGGAGCTTCCTTTGAAGTCGGAGTGCATCTGCCTGAGAGGCAAGGAACCAATAGTCTTAATTCAAGAGAATGAGATCTGTAAAATTGATGAACACGCAACACTCAGGTTCTGGAGCAGGACTACAGTTCAGTAGTGGACGAGCAACCAGAACCTTCCGCCAGAGTTTACAGCTGGTGAACGCGAAGAAGAAGAAGAAACCATGTTTACTGAACACAATTACCACATTCAGGAAAGGTTTCAAAACCACGTTTACCAGATTACCTTTAAGAAAGGCTTCAGACTATGTTTACCATGCATATTATATCCAGGAAAAAGTTTCAAACCATTTTTACCAAACAAATTACATTCAGGAAAAGATTAAAACCATGTTTCCTGAACAGATTACATCCAGAAAAAGTTTCAAACTTTGTTTACTAAATAAATTACATTCTAGATAATTTTCAAACAATGTTTACCAAACAAGTTATAGTTAGAAAAGGTTTCAAACTACGTTTACCAAGCAGATTAATTTCAAGAAAGGTTTTAAACCGTGTTTAGCAAACAAATTACATTCAGGAAAGGTTTGAAACCAAGTATACCAAACAAATTTCATTCATGAAAGGTTTTAAACCATGTTTACCAAACAAATTACATTTAGGAAAGGTTTTAAACCATGTTTACCAAACAAATTACATTCAGGAAAGGTTTTAAACCATGTTTACCAAACAAATTACACTCAGGAAAGGTTTGAAACCAAGTTTACCAAACAAATTACATTCAGGAAAGGTTTTCAAACCATGTTTACCAAACAGATTATATCCGAGAACAGTTTCAAACCCTATTCACAGACGACCAACCTGGCTAGAACAAGGATCCCTTCCACAATTTAAACATCATCAGGATTGGGTCATAGGTCACAGACTAACAATATATGTATGTATGTATATATATATATATATATATATATATATATATATATATATATATATATATATATATATATTTTTTTTTTAAGACATAGGGGCCTCAGTTGTGTGTGTGTGTGTGAGTGTGGTGTAAATAATAATCTTCCCAAAACATTCAAGAAAAGCTCTTGTGTCATTTTAACTTGGATCAACTCAGTGTATTTAGAAAACACGAAAGAGATCTACATTGGAACACCTTCATTATATCAACACACAGGTGTTATCTGAACAGCGACCCCTAATATCGCTTCTCGTTTGATCCTTTTCCAAACACTTGTCCCAGTAGGATGCAATGGGGATGATAGTATTTCCTGTCTGTCATTGACTGGGCACGAGTGACAAATAATTCTGAGTCTAGGTACCTATAATTATTTTCTGGGGTCCATGGAATCCTTGGCAAGGTGGGTGGGGTTTGACTCGTGGAAAAATATTTATCTTTAAGATAACTCTTGTCTGATGCAGGGATGCCTGCCGCGCTGAGGGACGTTACATAAACAGTCGATTTAGAATGTGACACGAAAATGTTCTAACTGTGACATGTAGATTGTCACATCTAAAATGTTGTGTCCCATATCTGCGTCAAACTAGCAATTATATTTTCCATAAGGGATTGAAAGAAAATATGTTTTTGACATGTCAGCTGCAAGTATTTATTATAGACAATTAATTCCTAGCTCCTACACAAAAGTGGTGTAACGTCTCGATTGGTTTGTGCTTATTATTTTGACACGAATACATTCAAAAGCAGTAAATTAACAGATCCCATTCCACGCGTTGACACATACGGCATATATGGTGCTTGCTCCATTATTATCTAGACCAGTTAGACAAAGCATCTATTTGTTCTGTCTTTGCATACATTTTGGAATTGGCTGTGTGCCGATGTTCTCTTTTTTGACGTCATTTCTGATGTTATCTCTTCTGGTCAGTCCTGCGGCCCTTCTGAGACATTTCATTTCCATGGTTACTGATTGTATTTTCTGGTTTGTTGTTAGTGACCAAGACTGAACAGCCTTAAAAGTCTATGGTTAAGAACCAGCAAGGAGATAACAATTAGAATTTTGAGAGCATGCATCTTCCCTGTGGCTACATACGGATGTGAGTCGTGGACTATCCCTGAGTCCTTAAGAAAGAGAATAGGGGCGTTTGAGCTGAAATGCTATAAAAAAATTCTCAAAATATCTTGGACAAAGAAGATGAGAAATATTGACATCTTAAAAGATCTGAACATCAAGGAATATTGGCTAATAAACAGCATCCTTTCTCGAAAGCTGAAATATTTTGGTCATATCAAGCGCCACGACGGATGGAAAACAATTATAGCAGAAGGCATGGCACCAGGAAGGAGGGGCAGAGGCCGACCGACACGAAGATGGGCAAGGGATATAAGTAACTCCTTAAGTGTGAAAGTGCATGAGGCGGGAGAAACTGGCAAGAGACCGAGTTTCTTACAGGCAGACTGTGATGAGAGCGACGTTCTGCAAAGGACCTGCTACATGATGATGATGATGTTAGTGACCATGTCTGCTGCTTGGTAGTCTAAATGAGAATGAGTAGGCTCTGTGCGAGTTGTTTCTTTGTACTGATTGGGATTGTCTTGTGCTGTAGAAGAAAATAAAGTTGGGGCAGAGGTAGGTCAGGGGTAGGCTTAGCTGTCCCAATACTTGTTTTACCGTACTGCATCGGATTGACATTTATTACTTAGGTTTGGCATCTTAGGTAATTGTTGTTCCACATTTTTTTTTTAAATATCCAGAAAATATGAGTTGTTAAGCCTTTGATTCAGTACTCAAGATATCGCAACCCTTCAGTCTTGATTCCAAAATATGTACCGTAAATCTGGGAGGAATGTGGCTTTTCTTCCTACCCCTTTGCCGTGAACCCGGACCACAAGGAGTTCGTCACCCGGACGCCACGCAGTCAGCATTAACCAGAGGAGCTAGTGAGCCGGGCATTACTATTCATTAAATCCAGATGGCGCTTTATGCTTTTTTAGTACCACAGTTAAGCCCTCTTTCTTTCTTTCTGTTGATATTATATCTGTATTTATAGTGCTGATTCTTATAATAATTGTTTAACCGTAGATGTGCGATGTTGTAGTAATTGGTCTGACTATATTCACGTCCTGGTCGTCAGCAAAAGGTAGTTCATTGAGGCAACATTTCTGTGTACCCAGTTTAATCCAAGTCGAGAGCGAGGCCACTGATCATTGCTATCACAGACTAATGTCTGTTTCGACGACTAAATTCTGTTGCTATCTTGTCTTTTAAAGGAAGCACCGTGGCACCAAAATCATAATGACATAAAGTAGATAGCGTGATGCATCATCTACAGTGTGTTATCGTCTACAACAGGCACATTTCACCCCATTCGCTAGGAAAACAAAATTACGTGACAAGGGTTGCTATCACTTAAAAGGGGAGAGAAATAGCCAAATTTGCGCTGAGGGGAAATAAATCTTACAATTATAGATACAGACAATGTCAATTTAAAGAGAATGGGCTGTTTCATTTAGCTTTTTTTCTCCTGTCTATTTTGCCCTTTACTTAACAAAATGACACGTTTTATAGTTGTAATTTTGCTAGGAAGAGACTTTATTAAAAGGAGGTAAAGGCAGGGGCGGCTTCTGTAAGATACGAGGGCTGATTGAGGACTGGTCTGTTTGCTGTACACTGACACAACAATTAAGATCTCGTTCTGATTGACAGCGGAAAACCGGACACGTTAATCTAGATCGATACTAGATCTCTGGCTCCTACAAGGAAGGTATAAATTAATTTCCAGCATCGTACTTCCTCTCATTCCTCCTACATAGCATGTTTAGAGGCTGGGAGTAGTTCAATCAGATAGGAGCCCAGTGTCTGTTAGAACAAGCGCAGTCCGGGCAGATATGACACTATTTTAGCCCAATCTCCACATCAGTTTTATTGTGAAAGTGATTTTGCTCCGATAAACAATGGTATTTGTTTTATACGCCAAAGAGCATTAGCGCAGACCGCAGTAATCGTGGAAAGTTTTAACACGGGTAAATACAATACTGTGCGGATTTAAATGATATCCTAATAAAAATATGTCTGACAGAATCGATACAATCACGTTCATCACAATCATTATCATCATTGTGTGCGTAACACGTCGCATGGGCCTAATGTCATGAGAAAGAGAATACTGACTAACATGGTGACCCCCCCCCCCCGGGCGAAAAAAAAAGGGGGGGGGTAGAAAGAATAACAGGCAGAGGAAGAAAGAGAGAACGTGTTGGACAATGTGCCCTTGTGGTATGGACATTAATTCGTCTCAGAACTGATTGTAAGCACATAAGATAGAAGGCCGTGGACAGACATGATCCTTCGCGCAACACAGGATAGATTATTACAAAAATGGGTCGCAGTTTATTCCTTTACCTAATATTCTGTGAAATCGTTTCGATATCATAGACAGAATCCAGTCAAGAACTTTTGGCCTCTCTCAACCACCTTCGTTTCAATTGCTTCTCTCAGATCATCCTGGTGACTTCGGTCCGTTTGTTTCCCATTTAAATGCCTCTTTAGCGATTCTCTTATCGCTTTTTCTCATCGTGTGTCCAATATTTTTAGAAAGCGATCACACTGCTGTTTGCTTTACATGACAATATCTCCAGTCTAGCTTATGTAGGAAAGAAAAATTCTTATTCTAGGCATTTCGGCTTTACCGGATATATAGTGCCAAATTCGTTTTTCCATAATTGTATTGGTAACTATCGTCTTTGAGATATAACTCTGTAGAATTCACATTTCTTTAATGAGAATCAAATCAGATAGGAACCCAGTTCAACCGTACAACACACAGCCACATTATATGTGGGAGAGGTGGGGGGGGGGAGGGGGCGTAGGGTCAACTGATTCTTATATCCCATAGCAGACTCACTTTTTCTGTTCACATACTAACTCAAATAGTAGTTTTTAAATATCAGAACATTTTCTGGTACACAATTTTTTATTTTTTTCGAATTGGGTGAGTGCCCTAGTGAAAATTAAAAAAAAATTAAAAATCTAACTTTTTTAAATGCAAGAATGAAACTCAGAGCGACAGTCCCAGGGGTAATAACGCTAAATACTGCGCCACACAACTCTTATGGTAATTCTACAGAATAAAACCAGAGTCGACAAGGTAAGGGTCACTTTCAAGATTAATACATCATCACTATTTTAAAAAAACTGTCAGGTGTAGTGAAAAACTAGAAGTAAAGAGCCAAATAAAATCAGTATCACTGTATGCAATGCAACATGGAAAGCAAGTCAACTATATGATGGTCAGCCTAGTAGTGTCAGGACTGATCTGGCTTCTAATAATATTAGTTCAGAGGTAGTCTATATTAATATTAATAGCGATGTGGTCTCTAATAATGTCTGTAGCGATGTGGTCTCTAGTTATGTCTGTAGCGATGTCGTCTCTAATAATGTCTGTAGCGATGTGGTCTCTAGTAATGTCTGTAGCGATGTGGTCTCTAGTTATGTCTGTAGCGATGTTGTCTCTAGTTATGTCTGTAGCGATGTCATCTCTAATAATGTCTGTAGCGATGTGGTCTCTAATAATGTCTGTAGCGATGTCGTCTCTAATAATGTCTGTAGCGATGTGGTCTCTAATAATGTCTGTAGCGATGCAGTTTCTAGTTATGTCTGTAGCGATGTGGTCTCTAGTAATGTCTGTAGCGATGTGATCCCTAGTAATGTCTGTAGCGATGTGATCTCTAGTAATGTCTGTAGCGATGTGGTCTCTGGTAATGTCTGTAGCGATGTGGTCTCTGGTAATGTCTGTAGCGATGTGATCTCTAGTAATGTCTGTAGCGATGTGATCTCTAGTAATGTCTGTAGCGATGTGGTTTCTAGTAACGTCTGTAGCGATGTGATTTCTAGTAATGTCTGTAGCGATGTGATCTCTAGTAATGTCTGTAGCGATGTGAACTCTAGTAATGACTGTAGCGATGTGATCTCTAGTAATGTCTGTAGCGATGTGGTCCCTAGTAATGTCTGTAGCGATGTGATCTCTGTGTATATCTGTAGCGATGTGGTCTCTAGTAATGGCTGTAGCGATGTGATCTCTAGTAATGTCTGTAGCGATGTGGTCTCTAGTAATGTCTGTAGCGATGTGATCTCTAGTAATGTCTGTAGCGATGTGGTTTCTAGTAATGTCTGTAGCGATGTGATCTCTAGTAATGTCTGTAGCGATGTGGTCTCAGGTAATGTCTGTAGCGATGTGGTCTCTGGTAATGTCTGTAGCGATGTGATCTCTAGTAATGTCTGTAGCGATGTGGTCTCTGGTAATGTCTGTAGCGATGTGGTCTCTTGTAGTATTAGTATGGGTATGGTTTCTAGTAATGTTCAGCAGTAATGCGACAAATGAAAAGAAAGACAAGGACGGATAGCACACGGGTGGCGGCAGTACAATAAACATACTTTAGATAGAAGAAAACAGTGAGTAGTTAAATTAGACGTCAAAAAGGAATGTTTCTGCCAAGTTAGAAAGTCCACATTTATCAGCAGGGAACTTGATGATGCTGCTGAAGCCGATGATGATGATGAACTCGTGAATTGTACTAATAACTAAGCCATAATCGTTAAAAGTTAAACACTTGAGAGAGAGAGAGAGAGAGAGAGAGAGAGAGAGAGAGAGAGAGAGAGAGAGAGAGTAGAGAGAGAGAGAGAGAGAGAGAGAGATACAGAGAGAGAGACAGAGCACTAGCACAATATTATCAAGTCGTTCAGGAGTTCAGGAATTGGAACCACAAGCTATGACGTCAGCGGGGATATGTGCACTAATCCACGATGACGTCAGAACATCATGCTAACTCCGTCTTCCCCAGTCGGATCACTCGGTCATCACACATTAATCCAGGTCAGCGAGGCACAAGAAAGAGATTGCCAGAATCTCTATAACGCCCACTGACACACGTCATACAATTAGAGAGAAAATATCTCTCCGTCGGAATGAACGGTGATTTCTTTAGCCCTTCAGGTCAATTATGAAGCTTACCGGTGTGTCGCCATTTTGAAAATGGAATAAATTTAGCACACAACTGCGTCATACTAATGCAACCTGGCAGTCTCTAGTCTATTTCACAACGCATTTGTTTTTTTTTTTTGCTTGTCTCCTTGCGTCGGCGTCTGTGGCTAAGCCGTTGCGAACCCTCCGTAATGCCGTAGTGCCGGGTTCGATCCCAGCGGCGAGCCCTGCGTTGGCTTCGACATTGGTATCGAGAAGCCGGCCTTCCAGAAGGCAATGGCAAACTACTAGACGTAAATTTGCCTAGAAAAACCACAACAGCCAAAAATTGCTGGGGTTGGTTCTGTAACCTCCTGTAAAGGACACGCATACATTTTTTTTTAATATCTCCTTGCATGCCCAAAAAGAAAACACAAACCGAACTAGCATATATTTTTTTTTTATGCCACAACCATTTTTATTTCACCAATTCATTTAAAAAAAAAAAAACACACCAACAAGCACACACAAAAACGCGGCTTCTGAATGCGTTATTCGTACCAACTTTGTGATGTAGACACCCTCGAAGAACAAACGCAGAATCACAACATGTGGGATGAGATGTTTAAGAAATGAGGTGAGACAAACAAGAAGAGATGGGGCAGCAATGAAGATCTGCGAAAATATGAGTCACGCTACCAATGAATGATTTCAGAGAAGATAACAGAAGCAAATGATTTGGCCATCTGGTCGAAATGGAACACAGTCAGCCAGCAGCTAGAGCCTACTAAATAAGAACAGTAGGCTACAAAACAAGAGGCCGACCAAGAAAACTACTGATAAAGGGAGTTAAAAGAGACACTAAAGCCACGCAATATGACAATAACACAAGCTAAACAAGCCAACACACACACACACACACACAAAGAAGGAAAGTACACACAATTCCTTCTTGCGATGCTTCGCGGCATTAGCAGCACGACAAAAGAAGAAGAAGACGCATTTATGAATATACAAATGGCAAATACCTACTGATTGCAAGTAAATGAGTGGGATGTAATGTTTAACGATTTCAACTCCAGTGACTCATTGCTGATGTCCGAGGGAGGCAATATATAATAGACGCTAGCTTCTCAAACTGTCCTCCCCGTGTGGGTTTCGTGATCCCTTTATGGAGAAAAACAAGAATAGACCCACTGCCTCTCCAACAAGCATGTCGTAAGAGTCGACTTATTGGGAGTAGCTTTCGATGTCGTAGAACATCTGCCTAAGAGGCAGGGACCTACCGCCTGCATAAAAAAAGTCAAATCTGTAAAACGGATGTGCACGCAACACACAGGTTCTAGAACAAGACTAAAGTCCAGAGGTGAGATCAACAACTAGACCTTGCCGCTGGAGCTCACAGCGGCTGTACGCGAACAACAACATCTGTTGGAATTTATTTCAGTCCAAGTCCATTTTGAGGAGAATTTTCGCGAGTTGCTCATTTTCTTATTAACCTAGCAGATACCCCCCCCCCCCCCCCCCCCCCCCCCCCCAATGCACAAGGTAAAAAGAACAGTGTACATGCACCTGCAACCCAAAACTATTTTTATGTGATTTCAGAAACTGCTTATCCCTCGAGAAGCTCTGTTTAAAAAAAAAAATAGTATTTTAAAATAGTAGTGCAATAGTGAAGAGATTCATGGCGTAAAGGGAAAAAGTCAGCAAAGAGAAGACAAAAGTTAGGGTACAAGGTCTTAACGACAGACATGCAGTCTACATAGATGGTGAAGAGAGCTGGAGACAGCTGACCGTTTTACATTTCTGGCAGCCACCGTGAATAACAAACTATCGCTGGACCAAGAAATCAAATTTAGAATAGGTAAGGCCGCAACAACAATGAGTTGATTTACAAAAAGAATTTTGGTGAACAGAAAGCTGACGATTAAAACAACACTCTTGTTTTCTCAGTACTCTTCTTTTTGGCAGTGAAACTTGGTCAGCTTTTTCGCACCAGGAGAGACAGCTAAATATCTTTCACGTACGAAGAATACTTGGCTTTAAGTGGCAAGACAAGTTCACAGATATTGATGTATGGGAAAGAGCAGGTTCTGTCTCCAAATGCTCAGATGTCTCAGTCAGACCTGGACAAGTGACGATGGTAGAGCCCTTAAGTAGTCAACACCGGATGGGTAGAAGATGTGAAAGCCGGCCTCCTCTACACCAGAATTATGTGCGCCAGCGGGAAATGTTAATTAAAAAAAAAGTAAAAGAACATAGATCTAATCCGATTCTCTAATTGTTGCGTAAGAAGGTGATCTTTGATCTCAGTCTTTCCAACAGATCTTCTGACAGATGTTTGCGATGATGATGATGATGATGACGAAATAAACGCCACCTGCAGTAGTTTCGAGTCTTTCTAGAATAAAGTGTAGGTTATTTCAAGCGGCAATACTTGAGCTGGATGTCTACACAACCCTTCCCCAACACACCCCCCCCCCTGGTTTTTTCTGGCTTCGACAGGTGTAATCTGCTATTTCTATAACGGCCACTATCTACCACTGTTGACAAAACCGTTCGCATACTTTGCATCCGTTTGGCTGGCAAACTCCAAAAGTAGGTAGATGAGCAAACTAGAGGCTTCTGTATTAGAATCAGTCCCGAGCTAACTCGATGGAAGCCTCAAGCAAATAGAATTCCGTCCAGAACGATGGCCTCTGTTGACAAAACACATCACACTCGTCGGAATTCTCGGCTAGATTTCGTTTCGTTCATGGGCGGCATTTTCTGACGCAGATGCGCCGAAGAGATAAAACGTCGACCACAGACTAGGGCAACTGTGCCAGCATATATTAATAATTTAAAATAAGGTGACGCTAGTTTGAACAAATAAACTAAATTAGACTAGCTGGAATTATTATAGAAAATAAATGATTCTTTTATGGGGGGGGGGGGCTTTTTCAACAGAAAATATAGCGAGCGTTTGTTGCTCATGTCAAGATGACATAGTCCTTGGTTGGGCCAAACTTGCTGGCTGAGACTAGTTTGAAATGAACACCTCGTTTTGACTGTGATTCCGGGTTAGCATAGACACTAAGAAGAGAAACAGATCGCCAACATCGAATTAACAAATCGACACTGATAGCTCAATGTTGGTATGAAGTTTTTGTATTTGCACTCCTATCTTATTAGTTGCATCTGTCCTCATCACTGTTGCCAAACTAAATGTATGATTTGAACCAACAACAATCAGATCCACAGGCAGGCGTCTAAAAAGATAAAAGCCTGAAGGGTATGAGACTTACTGGAGACAAAGACAGCCAACAAACGCCAACACCTCTGATGGAAGAACGAATGGCGATCAGGCAGACAACGTAACGATAGCTAAACTGATCCAACGTTATTTATTTTAATATCAGAGCAGACAACAGAGCCAAAGAATCTTTTCCAGATTAATTATCCAGCTTACTTACTGTCGACAAGAATCATAATAGTGGGCGGTTATATAAGGCTATATAAATGCAACAGATGCAAGCTATCTCGGAAACGTGTCCACTGCATCTTGGTCTTGCCAGGCATGTAGTCCGTGTTGGTTTAACGGGTAGACGGTAAGAGCAGAGTGATCCGTGTACACTTAACGCGCACACTTGAATGTGTGCTTCCTCGGCGTCAGCTGTGTGTCGGCAGACTCATACAGAAACCTTCAACGAACCTTATGTTCTATTGAACTAAACCTATAGGTACTACAGCCATCTTTCCTTTCAAATAATTAATTCTACGGAGTTCTTCTGTTCCTGAAAGGGATTGTGGTTGCTCAGTGGACAGCCAGATAAATGAAGGTGCATAGATGTTCAGTTAGAAAGATGTGGATGGACAAGAAGCAGACGAATGAAGGTGCATAGATGTTCAGTTAGAGAGATGTGGATGGACAATAGGCAGAAAAATGAAGGTGCATAGATGTTCAGTTAGAGTGATGTGGTTGGACAAGAGGCAGACAAATGAAGGTGCATAGATGTTCAGTTAGAGACATGTGGTTGGGCAGTGGTGAGGTTTACATGCTTAGCGGTCTACACCTGTTTGAAAATAATAATAATATTAATAATATTATTAATAACAACAATAAAAGTAAAAAGAAGGTACTTTTTTTTAAGGACATGGGTAGTGAATTGGAGATATTATCAGTACTGTTATTATAATAATAATAATAATTATTATTATTAGGTAAAACATTTGTTATAGGAAATGACGGAATGTTGTACATTATTTTAACACTTCTCTTAAAAAAATAGCTGGAAAAAGTCCATGAATTAAATGCAAGTCAACGAAGACGTGACGGGAGTAGATGTTCAGTTTCCCACCCTCACTATCTATCCCCTTCCCAACCCTCACTCCTTACCCCCTTCCACTCTCACTCCCTATCCCCTTCCAACTCTCACTCCCTACCCCCTTCCAACTCTCACTCCCTACCCCCTTCCAACCCTCACTCCCTATCCCCTTCCAACTCTCACTCCCTATCCCCTTCCAACTCTCACTCCCTATCCCCTTCCCAACCTCACTCCCTACCCCCTTCCACTCTCACTCCCTATCCCCCTTCCCAACCTCACTCCCTACCCCCTTCCAACTCTCACTCCCCCTATCCCCTTCCCAACCTCACTCCCTACCCCCTTCCAACCCTCACTCACTCCTACCCCCTTCCAACCCTCACTCCCTATCCCCTTCCAACTCTCACTCCCTATCCCCTTCCCAACCTCACTCCCTACCCCCTTCCAACTCTCACTCCCTATCCCCTTCCCAACCTCACTCCCTATCCCCTTCCAACTCTCACTCCCTATCCCCTTCCAACCTCACTCCCTATCCCCTTCCAACTCTCACTCCTATCCCCTTCCCAACCTCACTCCCTACCCCCTTCCAACTCTCACTCCCTATCCCCTTCCCAACCTCACTCCCTACCCCCTTCCAACTCTCACTCCCTATCCCCTTCCCAACCTCACTCCCTACCCCCTTCCAACCCTCACTCCCTACCCCCTTCCAACCCTCACTCCCTATCCCCTTCCAACCCTCACTCCCTATCCCCTTCCAACCCTCACTCCCTATCCCCTTCCAACTCTCACTCCCTATCCCCTTCCAACTCTCACTCCCTATCCCCTTCCCAACCTCACTCCCTACCCCCCTTCCAACTCTCACTCCCTATCCCCTTCCCAACCTCACTCCCTACCCCCTTCCAACTCTCACTCCCTATCCCCTCTTCCCAACCTCACTCCCTACCCCCTTCCAACCCTCACTCCCTACCCCCTTCCAACCCTCACTCCCTATCCCCTTCCAACTCTCACTCCCTATCCCCTTCCTAACCTCACTCCCTACCCCCTTCCAACTCTCACTCCTTATCCCCTTCCCAACCTCACTCCCTATCCCCTTCCAACTCTCACTCCCTATCCCCTTCCCTACCTCACTCCCTATCCCCTTCCAACTCTCACTCCCTATCCCCTTCCCAACCTCACTCCCTACCCCCTTCCAACTCTCACTCCCTATCCCCTTCCCAACCTCACTCCCTACCCCCTTCCAACTCTCACCCCCTATCCCCTTCCCAACCTCACTCCCTACCCCCTTCCAACTCTCACTCCCTATCCCCTTCCCAACCTCACTCCCTACCCCCTTCCAACCCTCACTCCCTACCCCCTTCCAACCCTCACTTCCTACCCCCTTCCAACCCTCACTCCCTACCCCCTTCCAACTCTCACTCCCTATCCCCTTGCCAACCTCACTCCCTACCCCCTTCCAACTCTCATGTGTGTATGTATGCTTACATGTGAGTGTAAATGTGTGGTTGTGGGTGTCTGTACATGTGATTGTATGTGTGTGTATGCATGCATGTGTAGGTGTGTATATATGGAATGTGTGTGTGCATATTTGTCCATATATGTATGTGTGTGTCTTTTCTGTTTGTGTATATATGCAGATGCGTTTATGTATGTATGTATGTATGTATGTATGTATGTATGTATGTATGTATGTATGTATGTATGTATGTATGTATGGATGGATGGATGGATGGATGGATGGATGGATGTATGTATGCATGTATGTATGTATGTGCTAGGTATGTCGGTATATGAATGTGCATGTATGAGAATGGGAAAGTGTGTAAGACTGTGTACACATGATGAATGTATTATATTCTATAATGTATATTTTTATTCTATATCGATAACATGCATTTTAGATAACAGGCAGTGGTACTCTGAAAAACGAGTGCTTAAAAGGGCCGAATGTCAGACGGGCCTGCGTGCCCAGTTTGTAGCCCTTTGAAAATAAAGTTTGTTCGTTCGTTCGTTCGTTCGTTCCCTATCCCCTTCCAACTCTCACTCGCTACCCCCTTCCAACCCTCACTTCCTACCCCCTTCCAACCCTCACTCCCTACCCCCTTCCAACCCTCACTCCCTACCCCCTTCCAACTCTCACTCGCTACCCCCTTCCAACTCTCACTCCCTACCCCCTTCCAACCCTCACTCCCTACCCCCTTCCAACTCTCACTCGCTACCCCCCCTCCAACCCTCACTCCCTACCCCCTTCCAACTCTCACTCCCTACCCCCTTCCAACCCTCACTCCCTACCCCCTTCCAACCCTCACTCCCTACCCCCTTCCAACTCTCACTCCCTACCCCCTTCCAACCCTCACTCCCTACCCCCTTCAAACTCTCACTCCCTACCCCTTCCAACTCTCACTCCCTACCCCCTTCCAACTCTCACTCCCTACCCCCTTCCAACCCTCACTCCCTACCCCCTTCCAACTCTCACTCCCTACCCCCTTCCAACTCTCACTCCCTACCCCCTTCCAACCCTCACTCCCCTACCCCCTTCCAACTCTCACTCCCTACCCCCTTCCACCCTCACTCCCTACCCCCTTCCAACCCTCACTCCCTACCCCCTTCCACCCTCACTCCCTATCCCCTTCCAACTCTCACTCCCTACCCCCTTCCAACTATCACTCCCTACCCTCTTCCAATTCTCACTCCCTACCCCCTTCCAACACGCACTCCCTTCCCACACTCACTTCCTACCCCCTTCCAACTCTCACTCCCTACCCCCTTCCAACTCTCACTCCCTATCCCCTTCAAACTCTCACTCCCTATCCCCTTCCTACCCTCACTCCCTACCCCCTTCCAACACGCACTCCCTTCCCACCCTCACTTCCTACCCCCTTCCAACTCTCACTCCCTACCCCCTTCCAACTCTCACTCCTTATCCCCTTTCCACCCTCACTCGCTAACCCCTTCCCACTCTCACTCCTTATCCCCTTCCCACCCTCACTCCCTAATCCCTTCCCACTCTCACTCCTTATTCCCTTCCCACCCTCACTCCCTAACCCCTTCTAACTCTCACTCCTTATTCCCTTCCCACCCTCACTCCCTAACCCCTTCTCTCACTCCTTATTCCCCTTCCCACTCTCACTCCCTAACCCCTTCCAACTCTCACTCCTTATTCCCCTTCCCACCCTCACTCCCTACCCCCTTCCAACTCTCACTCATTATCCCCTTTCCACCCTCACTCCCCACCCCCAAAAATGCTAATGCTTTTTGTATTCTCCACTTTGCTAGGTAGGCAGCGGGATCTTTCAACCTCATGATTTAAAACTGCATGGCTTGTGCTGTCGCCACGAAGTGTGCGGGTTATGATTTATTTTGCCTTGGACAGAAAAAAAAAATATTGTCAACCTTACTCGGGATTTGAACCGGGGTCTAAGAGGACAAATAAAAAGGACTTTGAGATAATTGTTGTACAATTTGTTTGAGTAGAGGTGAAGCGGAGACATTTTTCCAGGGATCACCCAAGCTACGCAAACTAAGCCTAGTCCATACATTGATCCAGATGGCTTTATGCAGAATGTAAACAATGACATGCGATTGTTCCCTCAACTAACCGAGCAGACTTCCCTCAGCTGGACCAACATGTGATTATTTCCCGCCAGGATGGAGATATTCTGGGCACTTCCCAACGCGAGCATGCAGGATTCCATTGACGCCCCTGATGTGTGACATAGACGTTGCCCTTGGGTGGGAGCCTGACCTACTGCAGGTGCGCCTAAAATAGTATTGTCTAGCGGATTCGCTTCTACAGGGTGTCTCTAAGATTCCCCACACATGCCCCTCCAAGTTTTTTTTTTTTCTGAAACTATATACATATATATGTGTATGATATGCTTTACGTGACTGTCACTATTTTGATGACACATTTCAATGAGTGTCATTAACTGCTAAGAACACGTATGAGCACATTTGGAGTCATGCTTGCAATGCCGTCAAGGATACGTATATAGGTCCCCGGCGTATAAACTTACGAGATGCCCTATAGATATAGGCCAACACCGAATATATGATCAACCTGACGGCGGGTCAACACTGTTGATGTCCTGTGAGGGACCGCTAATTATAAAATATAACATTAACTAACCACTGGCATACGACCAACTTCGGGTTGGGCGGTTTGCTTATTTGGTCGCATGATGAATCTGATTGGAGACGGAACAATAATTCTTGAGTCTCATGTGTCAGCTCTAATGTGTAAGAGTTCCTTGAAAGGTCGTGCATCTATCGAGTGATGTAAACAGGGATGACTCACTCAAGCTAATCCAACCAAAATTAATCCAGTGAGCTAAGAAGCTCAATGAACGGGAAATGCACAGAAAATAAAATACGACGCCCTGTCCTGGGCCTTTTTGTGCGTCGAGGAAGGTTCTGGTCGAAACACCAATTTTACCTAATCTGTAAGTTGTTCCACTCTTTCTTTACACCCCCCCCCCCGCCCCCTTTTTTCCAACCCGCTGTCGTCAGGCTTCCTATTCACAGTTCAGTAGTTTACTTCAGTGACTGTCGCCCTGTGTTTGGTGTTGGTGCGTCAATTCTGATTTGATTCCCAATCACCGTTTTCGCGAAGTATGTGTTGCAGAGCTTTCGGGTTCCCTCTCCGATTCAGAAACTAGCAGTATGTGCCGGATGGATAGCGGAAGTTCACACCAGTAATGGCGCAACTGATGAGGTAACCACGTAACGATACAGTACATGCTCATTGGCTGGCTGTTAGGCTTGCGTTGGTAATGTTTCCCCTGATGGTTATATTTAGGGCGTTCGTAAAGTCTCACTACACTGACATAATAATTATTGCGACCCCATGTGGTATGAATGTTTCGTTATTCTGAAGCCCACTCTGGTTGTTGTCGGTGGCCCTTTTACAACCTAACAGTTGAACAGGGTTTCTCTGACCCCTCCACGGGTGATTATCATCCGAGTGTTGGCACTTTGTGTTGCTGGGAGTTTATCGTCAGTGTGATGTCCTGGTCGGGTAAAAAGTCAGTCAGTTAGTCTCACTACACTGTGTATACTAAACAAATTTGAAAGCCCCAAGTACATGGCGTCATCAAAAAATGTGCTACTAAACAACTCATTAAATTAGTTGCAATAGCTACAATATTTACTGCAAAGGTCTAATGCTGTTTTGAGAAAGCTAGAAGGTGCCAGTAAAATATGCATTTCAACAGGTCTTATAAATATCCACCAGTGACTTCAAGACATAACTGGACACGTTTCTTTATATTGTCAAATACCTTCTGCAACGTGTCTGTTGTTATTTCTTAAATGGTAATTATTATTGCATTTGTTGATAACACCTTTCTATTTTGGGTACAGGAAGTCACTCAGACGACAGCCATTCACTGTATATTGCTTCGCGTTTGACTGTATGGAGCACACATCTTGCTGACATCATATAGTTAGCTTTTCACATTTGTTTCACATAAAAAGTGCAGCGAGACTTTATAAACACCCTGTATTTCCCACCAATTGACCCAACTCATTCTGTCACAAATAGTGTTTGTATTTATCTATCCTATTCTAGTCGTCTGTAAACAACTCCTGTACTGAACAATCGCCACCCATAATCATTCTTTCATCGATAGTTATATATTTTTTTAATGTTCATATATATTTATTTATAGACACGTTTGAACTCTCCGTAAAAGAAGGAATTGAGAAATGTGACTATGATAATGGCAATGCATGAAAACGTTAATATTCGTCGTCTTCGTCGTTGTAGGAGTGGTAGTAGGAGGAGGAGGAGTAGTAGTAGAAGCTGGAACAGCAGCAGTTGTGTTGGTATTTGTAGTAGTATTAGTAGTAGTAGCCACAGCAGCAGCAAGAGTAGCAGCAGGAATAGCAGCAACACAAGCAAAAGCAGCAGTAGTAGTCTTAGTGGTTGTAGCAGCAGCATTTGCAGTAGTAGTGGTAATAGTAGCAGCAGTGTGGCGGTAATAATAGTAGCAGCAGTAGCAGCAAGAGCAACAACAGAAGCAGTAGTGGTAGTTGTAGTAATAATAGTTGTAGTGGCAGTAGCAGCCGTAGCAGCAGTTGTAGTAGTTGTAGTAGCAGTGGTTGTAGTAGCAGTAATGGTGATGATAGTAAAAGTGATGGTGGTGGTGGTAGTAGTAGAAAGAATAGTAGCAGCAGCACCATGATTATATATGGTAGTCTGTACAACATGGGAACGGTATACATCTGTACCACATGGGAACGGTACACTTCGGTACAACACGGGAACTGTACACATCCGTACAACATGGGAACGGTACACATATGTACAACATGGGAACTGTACACATCTGTACAACATAGGAACGGTACACATCTGTACAACATGGGAACGGTACACATCTGTACAACATCGAAACGGTACACATCGGCAAAAGGGAACTACTTACCCTAACTCTGGCCTCAGTCAAGTTTGTCCAGGCGGAGATCTCCTCTCGGGTCGCCATGTCTGGGTACCTATTCCTGGCGAACGTGGCCTCAAGCTCCTGTAGTTGCTGGCTGGTGAAGTGTGTCCTCTGACGTCGCTGGCGTTTTTTCTTTTTATCATCGTCGCCGCCGTCGTCTGATTTGTTCTTGGACGCATCGTTGGAATCTATTGAGGCAAAAACACGACTGATGAAATACTAAGTATAGGAAATGCAATTAAAACAGCGAGATATAACAAGTAAAAAAACATAAAGCCCCTTGTCAATGCCTTTAGGCGCGTGGGCATAAACGGTTTACTTCGGTTCTATAGAAGACAAAGATGTCAAGCTTTCTTCACTTTCAACCTGCTAAATGCCGTGTTATACCGTAGAGTATAAATGTATGGTTAGTTCTCGCCAGTAATTACTGTCATCCTGACAGCCAATATGCGTAGTGTGGAAACGGGCCAATATACTTATGGAAACGGGCCAATATACCTGTGAAAACGGGCCAATATACGTGTGGAAACGGGCCATTATATCTGTGAAAACGGGCTAATATACTTGTGGAAATGGGCCAGTTTACGTGTGAAAACGTGCCAATATACCTGTGGAAACGGGCTAATATGCATGTGCAAACGGGCCAATATACGTGTGGAAATGGGCCAATATACGTGTGAAAACTACCCAATATACACGTGGAAACGGACCAATATACCTGTGCAAACTGGCCAATATATACGTGTAAATGGAGCTTTTGCGTTCAGCGTACAGCGTACAGCCCGTGGCATGTTTCTGCTGACGGAAGCCGATTGTTGTCCGCGATAAAGGACAGACATATAGTCGAGCCTAGATTGCTGATAATCCCGCTGTTGCGTTAAAAAGAAAAACAGATTAATAGTCAAGAAGTGGCCATTTCTCACGGCGAGAAGGGCGTTGTGATTATAGTCTCCAGACTGTTGTTGTACGTTCACGAGATTGTGCGGTGACTCTCTTCCGTACGTATTCCAAGACTAAGAGATATTTTGTCACTATTACAACATTTACCGCTAGTGTGTCACCATCACTACAGTTATCTGGAACTAGTGTACTGGGCAATAGGTAGGAATTATTGCAGTGGAGTAAAAGTAAAGGACACTCCCTCGACCCCCACCCCCTTTCATGCGTATTTGGCATATACAGGAGCTACATATAATTTTAAGACCAATCGGCACTTGGTGGTTGATGTGGTCAGCATCACGCCGACCGCCTTTACTTCCCATGACTATACCTGATGACCCCTAAAGGCTGGATCAACGTGGAAGCCCAGACTTTTTTTGAAGAAACAATAAGTTTGTATCCGACTGGACCCGAACCCAAGACATTTCGATCTGCAGGCGAGCGTCTTGCCGCTACACCACACTGGCAGCTGCAGTGGAGTTATTAGGGGAAACTGAGATGCCCTCACAATAAATAAGAAACTTCAAAG
>CAJHNH020000722.1:140000-165000 GCA_905116865.2 Candidula unifasciata | reverse complement strand
ATTCCAGGCAATGGGCGGATTTACTACTCCCACACATTCCAGGCAATGGGCGGATATACTACTCCCACACATTCCAGGCAATGGTCGGATATACTACTCCCACACATTCCAGGCAATGGGCGGATTTACTACTCCCACACATTCCAGGCAATGGGCGGATTTACTACTCCCACACATTCCAGGCAATGGGCGGATATACTACTCCCACACATTCCAGGCAATTGGGCGGAGGGGGAGGGCGGGGATTTACTACTCCCGAACATTCCAGGCAATGGTCGGTTATGCTACTCCCACACATTCCAGGCAATGGTCGGATATACTATTCCCACACATTCTATATGCATTTTATTTCTGTCACATACAGTGGTATGTATACGCCGCCTTTTAAATCTTTCTCTCTCTCTCTCTCTCTCTCTCTCTCTCTCTCTCTCTCTCTCTCTCTCGCGCGCGCGCGCGCGCGCGCGCGCGCGGAGACGCAGACCCGGTGTTTCTTCTAGACACTTATTCACAATACGCCTATGTCTCTCCTGTACAAATATTACAAACACAAACAATCGAGCACGCGCGCACACATACGCACACACAATAACGCACTCGTCCAACGCCTATACCTCTCTGACAAAAGCACGCTGAAATATATACCCGGCCTTCATCTCTCATGCACCTTATCTCTCTGTCTCTCCCTCTACAGCATCGACATATAAGCGTCTGTACGTATAATCCCCTCCCCCACCCTCTCTCTGTCTTTCGCTATAAATAAATATATATATATATATATATATATTAAATTGTGCGTACATATATATATATATATATATATATATATATATATATATATATATATATATATATATATATATATATATATACATGCATACACACACCTTTATATATGTATATATGTATATGTATTTATGTATATACACGCACGTATACATTTACATAAATTCACTTTATCTGAGACATATACCCACAGGAACACACATGCACAAACAAGAGGGCACCCCGCTGTGTTCGGAAATGGAAACTCAAAAGTACCTAGTAAGTGCAGTTAATTCGTATGCAAGCTGGGTCAATTAAAATAATTTCATTTAAATGCAATCGATGTTCTGTTGTTAAGTGTGCACAGCTAAAATACTGACTGCACCTAAGCAAACACAACTTGAACCTTATCGTGTCGAACATACTGCCAAACACACAGAGACACAATTCTCCATTTACCGTAATGCCGTTTTTTACCTATGGTATTTGTTGTCATAATTCATTCGTGTTACATACAGTAACTTTAAGTTTGCAGACTTAATATGCGTATATGAAGTCTGAATAAACACAAGTTGTGTCTAGAAAGCTTAATGATAAGGAGAAGAAATGCACAGAGACATAAAATAACTAAATGTTTTATTCTCCTCTTGTTAGTGTAGGTTTAAGTTTCACCACAGACGTGCCACTGACCCGTTCACAGGCCAGTGGCATTCGTTTCCAATGTCCTTCCATGCCCCAATAAAATTTTTTTTTTTTTTAAACAGTGAAAAAAAAAAAAAAAACATAAGTACTGGCAACATCTTTAATCTGGCACATGCAAAATAGACACATAAGGCGTCCGTCAAATGTGCAACCACCATTTACACTAAAAAGTTTCCTATCAGAATTGCAACTCACTGTTGCTGTAAGCAGCCAAACTTGAAAGAAGGCGCGCGCGAGCGCTTATATTCATCATCATCAACATTGTCATCATCATCATGTAGCAGATCCTTTACACAACGTCGCTCTTATCACGGCCTGTTCGTCTCTCACCAGATTTCCCACCTCGTGCACTTTCCAACCCAGAGTGTCCCTAATATACTGTTTTTAACTTCGTGCTGGTCCTCCCCAGCTCCTCCTTCCTGGCACCACGCCTTCCGCTACTATTATTATCCATAAGCCGTGACGGTTAGTACATTCATACCAGCATAGATATATACACACATACATACTTGCATGCATAATATACACACACACACACCCACAATCACATATGCACCCACATACTAACAACATACATACATAAATACACATACATACTTACAAACCTAAATATACATACATATATGCACACTTATACACATAAAAACATACATACACACACATAACACACACCCACAATCACACATAGACCCACATAATGCTTTACATATATACATGCAAACACAAAGAAAGAAAGAAAGAAAGAAAGAAAGAAAGAAAGAAAGAAAGAAAGAAAGAAAGAAAGAAAGAAAGAAAGAAAGAAAGAAAGAAAGAAAGAAAGAAAGAAAGAAAGAAAGAAAGAAGAAAGAAAGAAAGAAAGAAAAAGAAAGAAAGAAAGAAAGAAAGAAAGAAAGAAAGAAAGAAAGAAAGAAAGAAAGAAAGAAAGAAAGAAAGAAAGAAAGAAAGAAAGAAAAGAAAGAAAGAAAAAAGAAGAAAGAAAGAAAGAAAGAAAGAAAGAAAGAAAGAAAGAAAGAAAGAAAGAAAGAAAAGAAGAAAGAAAGAAAGAAAGAAAGAAAGAAAGAAAGAAAGAACAAAGAAAGAAAGAAAGAAAGAAAGAAAGAAAGAAAGAAAGAAAGAAAGAAAGAAAGAAAGAAAGAAAGAAAGAAAGAAACCAGAATTCTAATTAGAATGAAGCAGTTTACAAAAATGGAGCCCCACAATAACGAAATGCCAATGATAAGGGGCAGCACAATGTTCTCACAAAACCTGACACCTTCAAAAGCCGAGTTTTAGACTAGGGCACAGTTTGAGAACCACTACAATAGGTGTGACACAGACAACCGCCAAGCCCATGCCGCCTTTGTCAGGACAGACAATAAGCGTAGAAATACCTTTGATTGCATTCATTCATTAGACACCTACCCTGACAAGTTCCGGTTCATAGCGTTTTCGTAGCTAGTTCATATATAGCGCAGACACATGTCATCCATTTACTTGCACGACCACACCTTTAACAAAGGTGCTATCGAGAACAGGTGAGGGCAATCGAACGGCTGTGCACGGGAGGAAATGGGAAAAAGGATAAGTAATCGAACAGCTATGGGCAAGACTAATACCAATATTCGAGTACAGGGAATGGAGGTGACAACTCCGATGATTGCGTTGACGTAAAACACACAAATGGTGGGCAATTATGATTATTAAGTATATGTCTGTCTGTGTGTGTGTGTGTGTGTGTGTATAAGCATACACGGCAATGTAATTACTGTGTGTGTGTGTGTGTATAAGCATGCATGCCAATGTAATTACTGTGTGTGTGTCAGTTATGACAATCTTTATTGGTACTAAAGAGCTATATAAATCAAATCCTGATATGTGGAAGGGTATCATGCACAGTCCGTTCAACAGTTTGAAAAACAATGTTAAAGCTGCACAGATGTACTTTTATAGACCTTGTCTAAACTTATCAGTGCGCTTCAAAATAAAATAAAAAGACAACCCCCCTCCCCCCTCCCTCTCACCCTGCCCCCCTCCCCCCTCACCCCCCCCCCCCCTAAAAACCATGTCCATATTCTTGATTCAAACCCTGAACTGGTTAGAGACAGTATGATACGTAAGCTGTGTAATAAATGTCGATCCTTAAAATCTAAACTGTAAATTAAAAATGTTATAAAGTCAAGAAGATCCGTTTCGTTGCCGCTGATCGAGAGATTCGCATTAAGCAAGAACTCCGTAGCGCCACAGACGAGTTCCATGGGACCTCTTTAGAAACTGCACTTGTATACCGAACGACGCCTTCTTTGAAAGGGAATCCGCGACTTTCACAAGGTATGGCGAACATCCCAAATATTTTGTCACAGAGACCTCGAATTTTAGACAGAACCCCCCAACCCCGGTAGACCATCCCAACCACCGCACGCGCCTCTAGCACCCCTCTTTCTTCTATTTGTTTCAAACTCTGCGGCAACTGAAAGGAAATGTTCATTCTAGAAAAGCCAACGGTAACACGACATTACAAGGGACCCGTTTTCCACCGTTTTTATTCATACTAGGTATATAGTGCTAGACCTAAACTTTTAGACCAATTGGCACTCGTTGGGTAATGTGGTCAACGTCACGCCACTTGATGTAAGGCTGCAGTGGGAGCAGCAAAAGGTTCCTTAATGAAGTGTCTTTGTGGTCAAAACACGTCCTCTGTTTGAGAACCTTTGCTGCCACTGCAAAGACACCATTACCAGTCATTGACTATTGTCATAGACCTTGCTTCAACCATAACATGTACCTCATTCATGCGAACAGGAAACCCGACACACTGATTGGCAGACGGGTGGGACATCAAAGTGAATTCTAACCGCGGTCAGGAGCGAGTCAGGTCACGCTATCTGATCGCCATCTTCTTTGCCACACGTGACATACTTCTGATGTGGACTATCAAAGACTTGATGGACATATCCTGTGATGTCCATTATTATTAAACATCATTGACTACCCCTCTGCTCCGCATGGTTTGGTGATAAAACTGGAGGGGTAACAATCAAAGGGGGCTGTAGTTAATAGACTCGGCAATAAAAGACAATCGAAACTGGCGAATCAATACGGAGGCGCCATCAGCCTAGGCTCCTGTCGAAGTTGGCCACCTACACAAGAGTTTAAGGCCCGGAGATTTCGCTCACCCGTGTCGGCACTGTGTCTGTGATCTGTTGTTTTTTCGTATATGGTGTGTGCGTGTGCGTGTGTGTGTGTGTGTGTGTGATGTGGCTGGAGTCCATCAGTGTGTTGTGTCCCATAAACAAACATTTGAAGCCGGAGAAGCATTATATACAATAAGCAAACAGACAATACACTAATTGGCACTCATAGAAAGAAGCAAACATACGAAAGGACTGACTAGGCAACAAATATTGAAAGCTATGGTTACCGTCGTGAGAATCAAACCTGTCACTTAACTTTGGAAACTAGTGTACTAAGTTACATGACCAACTAGGCACCTGCTATATGAGAAAGCATCTTTTACTCAAGTTCCGAGAAACATGTGTTTGTATTTTCCTTGTATGTTTGATTGTTGTCCGCCAGAGAAACAGACAGGAAGGAATGAGATTAAGATCAAACTCAATAAACACACTTCAGAAAATCGCAACATCTGAATGGATAGAAAAGAAAGTCTTCGAGACTGGCACTTAACCTCCTCCACCTGGATCTAGACACCAGGTCATGCCTGGTGTAAAAGTTAATGAGTAAGATGATCAGCTGGCGAGAATTGCAATAATATATGCGGGAAAGAAGAATTGACAGAGCAGATATCATCAGCGATGTACGGAATGGACCTATGAATAGTGTCAAATTGTCGACACTAACACGACTGCGTGACCTGTGTGTAAAGGACGGTGAAGCATGTCTATGCTGCCTTCGAGGCTAAACTAGGAGACATTATAAGAAGCTCGGCATGGGAACAATCATTACATTATCTAGGGTTGATGCTTCATCCGAGAACTAAGCCCGTATGAGATTGCCCAATTTGCAATGACGTCGACTGTGATTACATACGATCACTTGCCAGAATATATCCTAACAGCCATTCCAAGCCTTAATAGATGTGGCACGACCAGTGTTTATTATTTCTTTTAAAAATGTATCTATGTGGATGCATGAATGGAAAATGTGGATGCATGAATGGAAAATGTGGATGCATGAATGGAAAATGTGGATGCATGAATGGAAAATGTGGATGCATGAATGGAAAATGTGGATGCATGAATGGAAAATGTGGATGCATGGATGGAAAATGTGGATGCATGGATGGAAAATGTGGATGCATGAATGGAAAATGTGGATGCATGAATGGAAAATGTGGATGCATGGATGGAAAACGTGGCTCCCGTGTGAGCAGTGCAAACATTCTTCATGTAGCTCAGAAGACACTTTTTCGATTACCAAACCCATTCGTGGGGACCCTGTGGTATCAATCGTGGGCAAATACTTCAATGCGATAATCTTTCAATTAAATCCCTTAACAAATCATTGACCTTATGCAACCGCCGGTGAACGTCTTTACTTCCCTGCTTTAATTTCGGAGTCTGGGTTCCTACCTAAAGGTTGTATCAGCCTAGGAATGCACAATCTCACTCCGGGCTGCAGATCAACAGCACTAGTCTCCCATAAACCCTGTTCAACTTCTTAAACAAAAAATTTTTACAGAGAAAAAAAGGAGATCCCTAATGACTACATTGATACGGTAGAAGCTTGATTTAATGTACAGGAATGGAGTTTAACTCGGCTTCACCCTGACGAACACACCATCCGAGCACTGTGTACCAACACACCGCACATAAGCACACAGTTCCCCAAATTAGCAGCACATGCCTACTTGATCAATGCAAATTAATTCCCCTGTGGTAAACAATCACTGCACGTGAAACCACACAACACTCTCCAGAACGCTTGGCCGTGGCTCTATCTCCTCATCTACTAATTGCTATAACGGTGAACAAAGACCGGCTCTGCCTGCGCCTCTCTATCTAAGCAATCGGTGACACACAGGACACGCCAAGTTCAGCATCCAACCATAGCTGCACATGACAACTGTCAGGCGTATGACTTACTGGAATACTAAATATTGCTATTAGAAATACCGCACGCACGTTAATCAGCTGGGAGAGAAGGCATTGAAGAAAGGACAAACACTTGACATAAGTAATACATTATTATCAATATTATTATTTTAACAAATTATCACATGCTGGGATAAAGCGGGCGTGGGTGGGTTAAAAGGGGTTAGGGATTGTGGATTGTGTGAGTCAAGATTGAAAGCTGAATGTCTAATGTAGTGACCTCAGGTGTAACAGCTCGGGCTCTTGCGAGAA
Source organism: Candidula unifasciata (assembly GCA_905116865.2). Lineage (NCBI taxonomy): Eukaryota > Metazoa > Mollusca > Gastropoda > Stylommatophora > Geomitridae > Candidula > Candidula unifasciata. The sequence continues at coordinate 158,197 of CAJHNH020000722.1, read as the reverse complement.
GCAGACATGGGCATTGACACAAGCATGTAGTGACCACGATCTATGCAGGCTGGGATTTGTATTTTAGCCCCAAAGGTTATCCCTTACAACGGCTAGCGACCTGCTAAAAACGTCAGACAAAGCACGAACTCGGTAGCTCTAGTGACGATCCCTGGGGGAGGGGGGGGGGGGGTCTCTCCAAAACAGCACTTGTAAACTGAATGACGACTGAATGAAACAAGCGCACGACATTCAAATCGGGAGGCAAACGGTTTTCCCACGTTGAACGGAGACGACCTAACGGGAAATAGCGGGACAGTCCGATCTGGTTAACTGTGGCTGCACAAACCAACTAATCCTGAACAAGAATACAAACAGATTTATGTTCTTTCTTGCCAAATCCCATTGGTTCCAAAGCCCCTAGCCTATCGGTAACTAAGGTTGTGTAAACTTTTTCCTGATTGGGTGAGTTTTATTATCTACAAGTCGCCTCATTCAATCCCGTCTCTCAGTATCCAGTCATCTCCTTGTGAGATGCAATTTTTTGTTATTTGAAGCCCTACTCTGGCCAATGCCAGGGGCCGCAATATAGCCCTACCATATATATATGGTCTAATGGCTGAATGCGGTTTCTGGGACCTCTTCACTGGTGATCCTCATCCACATGATGGCACTATGTGTCATCGGGTGTTTATCGCTTGTATGATGTCCTGGTGGGGTAAAAATCTACTACTACTACTACTACTACTACTACTACTACTACTACTACTACTACTACTACCACCACTACTACTACTACTACTACTACTACTACTACTACTACTACTAGCACTACCACTACTACTACTATTCCGTCTAAGAAACACCTTAGCCTGTAGATGTGTCCCCATAGCCAACTCATGAGTGAACTGCGATCCCTCATTCTGATGCAATTGCTCTTCCCATTGAGCCAATAATCTTCTTTTACCAGGAGAGGAAAATATAAACCAGCGATCTATCTGACAGAAACATCTAATTTAAATAACAGGGTACATAACCAAACAGGCATAAACATATGACACCCAGCAGCCAGCCACAACCAGGGCAATCGATACGGCACGGTTCATCAATTAGTGGTAACGGTTGAGGGGTCACACGCTGGGTTGGGTTTGTTGTTACTGGGACCGGTCTGTGCTACAAAGTAGATCGAGGTAACATGGAGAACAGATCGTGGTAATATGGAGATCGGATTGTGCTAGTTTGGAGAACCGAAAGTGGCGAAGTGGAGTCGCTATGTTGGTCAAATAGAGAAGACCGAAAAATATATATATGAAGTAGAGGTGTTATCCTGGTGAAGTAGAGAATCGATAGTGGCAAAGTAGAGATGTTATCTCTGTAAAATAGAGAATTGCTGGCGGTAAAGAGAGAGATGTTATCTTGATAAATTAAAGAGCTGATAGGGGTAAAGTAGAGATGCTATCTTTCTAAAGTAAATAACTGAAAGTAGTAAAGTAGAGATGATATCTTTATAAAACAGAGAACTGATAGTGATAAAGTATTTTTTTACAGGATTATCTTTCACTTACATGTTTACCTCAACTGAGGAGTCGGTGCATGGCATTTTTGAAATATTGATTGTTCTTGTTCTTGTTCTTCCTCTTCTTCCATCATAATCCTTCAGTGTGACATTTTTATGAGTATATTTCCTTGATCTTTCTCGTTTCTGAGACAGACATACTGGTCAATAGATTTTGTTCATCCTTCGGTGTGACATTTTATGAGCATATTTCCTTGATCTTTCTCGTTTCTGAGACAGACATACTGGTCAATAGATTTTGTTCATCTTTCGGTGTGACATGTTATGAGCATATTCCCTTGATCTTTCTCGTTTCTGAGACCGACATACTGGTCAATAGATTTTGTTCATCTTTCGGTGTGACATGTTATGAGCATATTCCCTTATCTTTCTCGTTTCTGAGACCGACATACTGGTCAATAGATTTTGTTCATCCTTCGGTGTGACATTTTATGAGCATATTTCCTTGATCTTTCTCGTTTCTGAGACCGACATACTGGTCAATAGATTTTGTTCATTCTTCAGACAGGCTAGTGTATTATGATAACCACTATCTCAATTCTCAGACAGACACAGGGTAGCTTTTCTTGTCAGGCATAGTCAGACTCAGCTAACTGATCATAGTACTTGAGACAACAGCTTAAAATGCAATAGAACTTAGACAGAAAAGAGATAAAACCCGGAATACTTTCTGATGACAATAGACTAGGTAGATGACATGAGTGACTACAACTACCACGGAGAAACGAACAATGGGACGTCAGGGTCTCACAGTGTGAGTTCTGATTATTTCTCAGTATGTAATAAACCGTTTGAAATGGATCAATCTTTGAATCAAACATACCAACAGCCACTTTGAAAAGAGAACTTTTAGTAACACAGCCAAAAAATGTTTCAGGGTATTATTCTCCTACAATAGTTTTCTTTGACTTCCCTGATATCTTTTTAGGCGACCTTTGTTTAACTGATTTCTTGTTTACCGACCGGTTCTGTCTGCAGCGTCTTTACATTCAAATGGAGACATAAATAAAGAGAACAAAAGAAAGACCAAAATGAAACTAACGAATGAAAGAATCAAGATTAAAGGAATGTATAATTGAACTGTTAAAATGGTTTCAGCGTTGAAACCCTACTAGAAGTCTGTCAACCGAAAGGTTTTCTGTTCGAATCCACAAGAAGATACTTTTGTTTTCACAGCTGACCTTGACTATAGGTTGACCAAGCCTAGCATGGGTTAGAGTCAAGTCATGGGAAGTAAAGGCAGTCGGCATGAGACTGACGACATCACCCATCGAGCGTAGATTGGTTTGCAACATATTAATTTTTTATTTTGTCTTCACTTTACTTTACAATGCAACATGCATCTAAAGACGACAGATTGTTAGTATTGGATAGATAATAACTTTTTGTGAAAAATGCAAAGGATGCAATTAGTAGACAGAAAAACTAGTGATGTCTTCAAACCTTATGGATCGATAAGACCATAGGTTTGCGTTAGCCAGGACAACACAGCTGCTGGCAAGGGACCAGAAACTGCAGATAAACATAATGCCTCGCGGCAAGGTCTGAACTAGCACCGTGAACAAAATAATTCGGCTGCTTCGACAGAAGATAGACAAGCCATATTGAATTATAGTAGGTTTGCCAGAGGGTTGGAGCTATATACCTCCCACATCCGGATTCCATTCATTCGAATAAGACTTTTAGTCTCTAATCAGCAGGCTTTATACATGTGCTAGAAGTTTCAATGTTGACATTCTGAGAGCATGCATCTTTCCTGTAGCAACAAACGGATGCGAGTCGGGAACTATCTTTAAGTCCTCAAGGAAGAAACTATGGGCTCTTGAGCTGATTATCATGGACGAAGATGGGCACAGGATGTAAGTGACTCCTTGGAAATGAAAGTATACCAGGTGGGAGAGCTAGCGAGAAACCGAGTTTCGGCTATCCTTCGAATAACGGTCGGTAAAGATGGCGGCCGCAAAATATCCTTTCGAGCCACAGTCACGTGACCTAATTTGCGGTTCTCCGGCAACTTAATTTGCGGTTCTCTGGTGGTTTTCCGGCGACTACCGCCACCGCCACGAGTCCAAGACGCCGCTCAAGCGGCGTGGATTGGGGGCTAAACTAAATGACTAGGACACACGAGCAGCAGCTTCCGCATCTCCTGAAGCTTTATCATCGACAAATAAGAAAACAATAAAAGACTGCTTCCTGGTCGATCAAACCAACAGTGAGTACCGGAAATGTGTTGGGGGTTAAAGGTCATCGGTATCAAGCTGACAACAGAGTTCACCTAGTGATGACCGGCCTGTGAACCAGTAAGTCGAGGATGATGTTCCCAATGCACCACCGATATGAAAGTGTTCCAGGACCTCATTTAGACCTGATAAAGCCTTCAGCTATTTAAAGCCCTGAGGCCCCTACCAGTGTAGACTGCACCAGCTTATCTGAGAAAACTTTAAAATGTATACGTCTTTTAAAAATATTGATAATGGATATGCGTTTTCGTTTAAATTTGGCGGGGGAAAAAAAAAAAAAGAATGTGTCTACGAAAGCACACACATTATATTATATGACCTATAAGAAGCTATATTACAAGAAATTGCATTTTGTGAGCAAAAATTTGAACCATCTTCATCTGAAGGGCTATGCTGTTGACGTCACCAAATCGGGCTAATGATACGTTGCGTTTTCACTTTGACAGTCATGTTTTTAGGTGGGTTCCCTGCTGTTCTCACAACAATTTTCGGAATAAGCTTGAGAATAAAACATATATATAGTTACCCACAATATGTCAACATAGCTGTTAATGCTCAAAGTTAAAACGCCTCAGAGGGAGCTGCAGAAGCTTAGCGGATAGACCATTGCCCGTCCTTCCTCGAACCATAAATTCTGCTAGTATTTTTACCCCAATCTGTCATGGTACTTTACCCGACCGAGCGTTCGAACTAGCATCAAGTGTAATGTTTGTCTTCTAATCCCAGGCTAAGAAAGATACCAAGTACAGCCATGTGAAGTGAAGGTGGCCGGCGTTATATTGATCACATTATCCATTGGTCTAGAATGAAATGCCCAAATGAACCTCTGGTATGATGATGATGATGCTCCTTTTGGTGTATACCAGAACACCGGAAAGAGAACGCTAGAATTTATAACAAGGACACGCACAATTAGCCATGGTACAAGGACAAATGTGGTCGAGTAGACAAGACATATAGCTCATTGCCAAGGAACAAATGTCTTTAGAATCTGCTGGCGTCCGCGGAACAACCAGTAGATTTGTCACTCGGAACACGCGACTAGTGACATCATGGCGTCAAAGAGATATATTGGTGTGTGAAACATTCTGACTGCTATTTAGAATAAAAAACTCTTTCTATCTTTGTAGGCTTTCTTGTGTGGCTTTTAGGTAATGATTCTGTCTTGAATGGGTTAAAGTCGTTGTTGTGTGAGGGAAGAGCAAGTGGAAACACTAAGTCAAATGGAGATGGTGGAATATTATTTTCCAGGGACGGTAATTAAAGTGGTAACTAACATAAAGACCATTAAAATGTCGTTTGTTCTGTTAGAGAGAGGTGCATATGTTAAAGACTGGTGTGACTGGCTGACTGACATTAACTTGTCTGTGCAAAGTCGGCCAAGTGGGGAGTATCTGTGCTGAAGTCTATTCGTTGTTTTACCCGTTTTAGTTCGTGATTTGGCATATGTGTGTATGTATTTTATGTATATATATATATATATACGATTAATTGGCACCTTTTCGTCTTTCCAGACGATAGAGTTATAATGTGCTATAAGTGGAAAGGACTCACAGCCCATGGCGATGGCGAGTGTGACTCGCAAGCTTTAGGAAAAGTCTTCCCCAACGATAGCAAGGCATTTCAGCACCATTGTTGTCAACATTTGTGTCTAGACTGTTTCTTCCCAGACGCTCAGTTCTCATCTTTTCTGCAGTCATTTCGTATTTCATTCTCATTCCTTTCCTGGTGTGTCTCCTCCACACAACACATCCCATGAAATTTTAATTCCCCAAGTCCACCTCAATACCTGAATCATTCATGTCCCCCTTGAACACGTCTTTACATTGCAGTAGAGAACAGTCTTGACATCTTCTACCCGTCTTTAATTTACCATAAAGGGTGCCCTTAGCGACTCTGCAATGATGATAGTGTAAGTGTGACTGTATGTGAATGACATATAATTGTAAGAGCTTAGTGTAAACAACTTCAAAAATATGTCATTGCCTGTATCAAGTGTAGGGCCATAAACTTGATCTTGTTATCTATTGAATATCCTTATAGCGCATGGCATATCGTCTTTCAGAGTTCCACTCTCTTTCTCACCTCTCCCTCGTCTCGCGTTCCTCTTTGTCTCTCTGTCTCTTTCTCCCCTCTCTCTTTCTCTGACGGTGAAACATATACTCTATCACCTCATAGATGTATAGACTTATATGCATATAATATCATCTCTGTATGTCTGTGTTTATGTTTAAATGCACACTGACGAACGACTCTCTTTTTCTCTCCAATCCTTCTTTCCCCTCTCTCTCTCGCTATCTCTCCTATCCCCCCCTCTCTCTCTGCTCTGTGTGTATATGGGTGCGTGCGCGAGTGTATAAGTATGTATAATTGATTGAGGAGGCGGGTGTTAGCTGAGATGGTATCTAGAAATTGCTGCGCAAACTCGGCTCAGATACCGTTGTTTTTGCGATCAAAAACAAGCTAGCGCGTAACTAGATCTGAATGGAATTAATCTCAAAAACTTGACGCGAATAAATTAAATCTCAAATAGGTCTACATTTGTTGAATAAAAAAATATATTCCTCATAAGTGAAATGCGCAATGGGAATCCTAGATTCCGGGTACATTTGGTCTCGGGCTCTAGTGTGGGAAAATAAAAATAGTTGTGCGCATGTAAATGTGTGTATTTTTAGGAGAGAACCCTACCCATAGCAGAATAAAGTTGTTATGTAGGGAATTTTGTATGGGGGAATTATGTGTGGGAGAATTTTGTGTAGAGAAGTTTTGTGTGGAGGAGTTTTGTGTGGGCTATGTCGTGAGGACAGGGTTGAGTGTATTTAGGTTTTATTTTTGTCATTGCGACCAGGGACTGCGGGGTCTCGAGGTATGGCCTCGAGTTCTAGAGGTTCTGGGTTCAATTCCCGGTAAGGGCTTCAGGTCGACCCAGTACAAAATTGGTCATCATCATCGTGTAGCAGGTCCTTTGCAGAACGTCGCTCTCATCAGTCTGCCTGAAAGAAACTCGGTCTCTGAACAGTTCTTCCTCCTCATGCACTTTCATACTCAAGGAGTCAGTTATATCCTGTGCCCATCTTCGTGTCGGTCGGCCCCTGCCCCTCCCTCCTGGTACCATGCCTTCTGCTATAATTTTTCCAATCCGTCGTGACGCTTGATATGACCAAAATATTTCAGGTTCTCCTCTTGTCCAAGATATTCTGAGAATCTTTCTATAGCTTTTCAGCTCAAAAGCCCCTATTGTATTTCTTAAGGACTTAGAGGTAGTCCACGACTCACATCCGTATGTTACCAAAGGGAAGATGCATGCTCTCAAAATTCTAATTTTTATCTCCTTGCTGGTGCTTAACCATAGATTTTTATGGCTTTTCAATCTTTGCATTGCTATGGCCATCCTCCTTTTAATTTCTGGCAAAAAGTCACCATTGTTGTTTATTATAAAGCCTAGATATTCAAAGTTTGTGACATTTTTAATTTCTTCATCATTTATTGTTATTTTTGGATGACAGCCAGTTTTATCTGTGGACATTACTTTCATCTTCTTTAAATTCAAGAAGAGATTATGAACAGACAATTTTCTTGGACAGACAATATTACATTTTCTATTCCCTTTACGACAAAATGGGTAACAGGCAATATTCTGAGAAAAGCATGATGTTCACCACATATTCCAAGGGACGCCGGTTTGTCCTACAACATATGAGTCTTATGGTTACATTCCCCACGGCACTATGGTGCATTGTGCAGCGCAATCAAACATGTCATTTTACTAGCTAACTACTGCATACCTCTGTTTACTGTGGCTGGACTCTGGTCAGAGCCGGACACTAAATAGTCATTTTTTTCTTTTCTGGTGAATACAACACTTAAATCTCCTTGTATGATGTAAATTCATATAGCCTCCCATCCCATTTTCTAGGGTTGCTTTCAGTAGGTTTAACATCTCAGGGACGAGAATCAAACAACCATAAACCTCAGAAACCCTGTTCAACCCTATAGCCACATGGCACTGTTATATAGGAGTACCACACAAGGGTTACGAACTCACGTGTAGTCTAACATGTGTGGGCTGTGTACCTTGTGCGAAGTGTGTGAGCGTGTGTGTGTGTGTGTCTGCCAGCGCGTGTACATATGCTTGTGTGTGTATATATATATATATATATATATATATATATATATATATATATATATGTGTGTGTGTGTGTATGTATGTATATACACACAGACATATATATGTATATAAATATAGACTAAAGGACGTTCAACCCCACCAAGACCACATAATGAGCGATAACCACTCAGTGACATAAAGTGCTACCTTCCGGATGAGATTCTTCCTAAAACCCTATTCGACCGTTAGGTTATATTAGTGCCGCTGGGGGAGGGGGGAGAAGGGGGGGGGGGGGAGCTTTAAAATAACAAAATTGTGCATCGGATATTATCATAAATATATAAAGTTTAACGCGTTTAATTTATCTATATGTTTTTAAAAGTGAGTGGAGTTCAGCCCCACCAGGACTTTACAACGAGCGACAAAACACCCGGTGACACAAAGTGCCACTATTCTGATGAGAATCACCCGGGTAGAAGTCACAGAGATCCCGGCTATCCGATACGTTATATTTGGGCCTCCACTACAGCCAGAGTGGGTGCTGTGAAATAAACATTTGCGGCCCGTTTTAGGGCTAGGTTATATCGAAAGTAAGTTAGTTGTACCTCACGAGGACACCACCATGCTATGAAGGTGGGGCTCATACAAAACGAACCACTGCTGTGTAGGGGAGAAATAGAAGCACATATAAAAGAGACCCATTGCTGGAAAGACTAAATGAATTAATCTATGTCATCATTCTTGAGAATGAGGAAACGAGAGAAGACAGAAAGAAACATGCAATGAACATTATGACAGACACCTGGTATATGTCTGTAAACGTCAGACACGTCAGTCGATTCGCCCTGAACTTTTATCTTTGGTCTTCCACAACCGGTTCTCTCCCCTGCTTTAATTGACTCTAATCAGAAATATGTAGCATTACCTCCCCTGTCTGCATCTGTCACTCAATGTTTGGAACTAGACGAAATTAAAACATGGCCCAGCAACTCTAGAGGGAGATGATATTACAACACCAGAGATTCGCAAGGTCGACTCGGTAAACACTCGGCAACAGGCAGGCCTTTTCACAAGGTCTTCTGAAGCTACAGCATCCAGATAAAGCTCCCGACTTCCGGGAAACTTAACACCAACGTTTCATAAACACGGACTGGCGACGGCAGTGTCTGAGGGCGAAGAGGATCCGGCAGTCGGCGGCGATCTGAAACCAGGCTTGTATTTGTGCAAGATGGCAATCGGACTATTAAGTGTTTTATCCACGGCTACAAGAAATTCATGTAATTATCACCATCATTTACTGTCGTCTCCGCATTGATGGTCGGTTGAGATGAGTCCTCAGCACCCTGTGCGATGAGTTTTCACGGTAGGGTTGACTTTTCTAGTTCATTACCGAGTGGTTAACAGCATCAGTATCTCGTTAAGAAAATGATGGATTTTTTTTTTCTGTGGGGGTGAAAATACAATCCTAATATGTACGATCCGAGGCGACCGAACCAGCAGTGCCACCCTAAAGGACAAACGTTGACCTGTGTAAGGTCGAACATGTTTAACGGTCCCGATTTCTTCGTCTACAACAGGCTTTCTCCAATATGTCAATATGGTACGTGTAATAAACGCTCAAAGAACAAGTCGGCACAGAACCAATTCTAAATTACATACGAAGACAGCAAGCGAAATGGTTTGCCCACTTAGAGAGAATGCCTTGTGACACCATACCATACAAAGCATACATGGAAAGAGAAGAAGGACGTAGAGCACGAGGTAGACCATGAACAAGATGGAAGGATAACATCAGAGAAACTCTACAACAGCACGATGTGCCTATGGTCGAGGCGGCCAGAAGAGCTAGAAACAGAACCTTATATCTCCCTCGACACCCACAGCGGTAAAAGAGAAAGAGAAGAAGAAGAAGAAGAAGAAGAAGAAGAAGAAGAAGAAGAAGAAGAAGAAGAAGAAGAAGAAGAAAAAGAAGAAGAAGAAGAAACGCTCAAGCACATTTAGTTACTTCCGAAGATTCTACTATCCAAGGTCTACAAGTTGTTAATTGATCGTTTCCTTTAAATAATAATAATAGTAACAATAATATTATTATAAGTAGAGTACTGTTGTGAGTCTTGGACAGTTTAGAAACTCCTGATGAAGAAACCCGAGCTTTTGAACTGAAATAATTCATATACATTGTTAGAATGTCGTGGACAGAGAAGAATGAAATAATTCCTAAAACTTTTTAGAATGTCGTTGATTGAGAAAAATGAAATAATTTATAAACATTCTCAGAATGTCGTGGATTGAGAGGATGAAATAATTCATAAACACTCTTGGAATGTCGTGGATTGAGAATATAAACTAATTCATAAACAATTTTAGAATGTCGTGTATTGAGAAAAATGTAATAATTCTTTAACAACCATTCTTACAATGTCGTGAATGGGGAAGATTGTAATAATTAATAAACATTCTTAGAATATTGTGGATGGAGAAGAATGTAATAATTCTTAAACAAAAATTCTTAGAATGTCATGAATGGAAGAGAATGTAATAAGTTATAAACATTCTAAGAATGTCGTGGATGAAAAAGAATGAAATAATTCATAAACACTCTTAGAATGTCGTGGAAGGAAAAGAATGAAATAATTCATAAACATGCTTAGAATGTTATGGATTGAGAAAATGATACAATCCATAAACATTCTTAGAATGTCATGAATGGAAGAGAATGTAATAAGTCATAAACATTCTAAGAATGTCGTGGATGGAAAAGAAAGAAATAATTCATAAACACTCTTAGAATGTCGTGGAAGGAAAAGAATGAAATAATTCATAAACATTCTTAGAATGTCGTGGAGGAATGAAATAATTCTTAAACATGCTTAGAATGTTATGGATTGAGAAAAATATACAATCCATAAACATTCTTAGAATGTCGTGGATGAAAAAGAATGTAATAATTCATAAACATTCTTAGAATGTCGTGGACTGAGACGATGAAATTATTCATAAACATTCTTAGAATGTCGTGGATTGAGAAGATGAAATAATTCATAAACATGAATAGAATGTCGTGAATGGAGTAGAATTACAATGCTAACATTCTTTACTCCTATTTTATGAGAGGCTTTTTTTTTGGGATTGTGTGTTCACCTAATATGTCTGATCAACTTCTTTTGTTGCCTGTGTGTTCTCCATATATGTCTGATCAACTTGTTTTGTTGCCTGTGTGTTCTCCACACATTTCTAATAAACTTGTTTTATTGCCTGTGTGTTCTCCATATATGTCTGATTAACTTCTTTTGTTGCCTGTGTGTTCTCCATATATGTCTGACCAACTTCTTTTGTTGCCTGTGTGTTCTCCATATATGTCTGACCAACTTCTTTTGTTGCCTGTGTGTTCTCCATATATGTCTGATCAACTTCTTTTGTTGCCCGTGTGTTCTCCATATATGTCTGATCAACTTCTTTTGTTGCCCGTGTGTTCTCCACACATTTCTAATAAACTTGTTTTATTGCCTGTGTGTTCTCCATATATGTCTGATTAACTTCTTTTGTTGCCTGTGTGTTCTCCACATATGTCTGATCAACTTGTTTTATTGCCTGTGAGTTCTCCATATATGTCTGATTAACTTCTTTTGTTGCACGTGAGTTCTCCACATATGTCTAATCAACTTGTTTTGTTGTCTATGTGTTCTCCACATATGTCTGATCAAATTGTTTTGTTTTCTGTGTGTTCTCCACATATATCTGATCAACTTGTATGGTTGCCTGTGTGTTCTCCACATATGTCTGATCAACTTACTCCACAGATTATGATGATTTGTTCCTTACGTGTCAAGTAAATTTTTCTTACTCTTTATCGTGATTGAATTTACAGCACCTATAGCTGTCAGTGCCTCATAATTTACTATCTGGTTTTTTTTCATGATATTCTCAACAGCATTATCGAAATCTAGACCACCTTTGCTTCCAAATTAGTTTCCATGTAATTACTCATTGTTGAGCTTTGACATGCACACAGGGCCACACAGAACTTTGAGGTAAACTGAGAAAGGTGACTGTGGTGATATCTCTGCTTCCCACGTCGTTGCTCATCTAATTCACTAACAGAACAAGAAAACAACAATGTCTCTCGTCGACTTTAGCAAGATAGACACTGAGTCATCTAATTACTGACGACTGTGGTATAATTCAATTCCCGTCGGTGAGAAAGAATCGCCACATCAAAGGCGCTTTCAGGCCATGCCTGCACATTTCCATAACAAAACACGGCTCTATATTAAAGCACTGCAGTGTCACCACAAAATATACAATGAAAAGATGGAAAACGATAGAATCTAGTCAACTTCACACGGCAGTTTACGACAGCACGATCTAAGTGAACATAACACATATCGCCTGGAATGATATCGTTCTATGATATAGTTAAACAGCACTATAATTTCCCAATATACAGCACAAAAGAACCTTAACAAGCAAATATATAACAGACAATTATAAATAAGATATAAATAACATAGGATATAACATAATAAATACAATATAATATAACATAATATAATATAATATAATATGTTATAATATAATATAATATAATATAATATAATATAATATAATATAATATAATATAATATAATATAATATAATATAATATAATATAATATAATATAATATAATATAATATAATATAATATAATATAATATAATAATATAATATAATATAATATAATATAAAATAATATAATATAATATAATATAATATATAATAATATAATATAATATAATATAATATAATATAATATAATATAATATAATATAATATAATATAATAATATAATATAATATAATATAATATAATATAATATAATATAATATAATAAATATAATATAATATAATATAATATAATATAATATAATATAATATAATATAATATAATATAATATAATATAATATAATATAATAAAATATAATATAACATAACAATATAATATGACATAATATAATATAATAAAATGTGACATAATATAATAAATCATAAAATAATATAATATAATATGACATAAAAAATATAATATAATATAATATGACATAATACAATATAATATACAATTTTATAATAAACTATAGCATAACAAAACAATATAATATAATATATGATATAATATAATATAATATAATATAATATAATATAATATAATATAATATAATATAATATAATATAATATAATATAATATAATATAATATAATATAATATAATATAATATAATATAATATAATATAATAACGGCGTTCGTGGCTTAGACGTTGCGAGTCCGACTCGTAATTCCAACATACCGCGATCGAAACCCACTGCTGGCTGCGTGAATTTGTATCATGGAATGGGACGTCGCAGGTTGGCCCAAATTAAACTGTGTACCAGGATGTATGTCCTGAGGAAGTAAAGACGGCCGGCGTAATGCTGACCAAATTACCCACCTAGTGCTGATTGTTCTGTAAAAACGTGGGTGCTCTTAACATATGCCCAATGCGCGTAAAGGAGTAAAGAGGGATCTTTACTATACTGTACAGTACTGTACTGTACCTTACTGTACTGTACTGTGCTATACTGTACTGTACTGTGCTATACTGTACTGTACTGTGCTATACTATACTATACTATACTATACTATACTATACTATACTATACTATACTATACTATACTATACTATACTATACTATACTATACTATACTATACTATACTATACTATACTATACTATACTATACTATACTATACTATACTATACTATAGTTACTATACTATACTATGCTATACTATACTATACTATACTATGCTATGCTGTGCTGTGCTGTGCTGTGCTGTGCTGTGCTGTGCTGTGCTATACTTTACTATACTATACTATACTATACTATACTATACTATACTATACTATACTATACTATACTATACTATACTATACTATACTATACTATACTATACTATACTATACTATACTATACTATACTATGGCCACAAAAATGACACGAAAAACAAGTTAATGAATGTTTTTTTTTATAACTCCAGGGCAATAACAATAGCATTTTTAGGTAATGCAAAATTCACTATTTTTTGAAGAAAAAAAAACACGTTTTTTTTTTTAGTTTACTGAAATATGTGTGTGTGTGTGTGTGTGTGTGTGTGTGTGTGTGTGTGTGTGTGTGTGTCACCTGTGTGTGTGGTGTGCGTGTGTGTGTCGTGTGCGTGTGTGTATGGTGTGTGCGTGTGTGTGTGGTGTGCGTGTGTGTGTGTTAGACGAAGAGCTAAAGTAGCATTCATTACGGTTCTGCGTTTAGATTCAACTGACGCCTCATCATGATTGGGTTGTCATGATTGACGGAAATCAAAGACATGTTCGCCTGCCATCATCGGCCCCAGAATCACAAGATCGTGGTAATAATTCATCAGCACTCATAGTTTGTAACTGTCTGGGGGGTGGGGGGGGGGGGTGGTTGTGATTGAATATGAACGGTTTGTATGTTAATAAGTAGAAATGCTGTAGGAAATATTGCAGCCGCAGGCGATACTTCCTCATGCTTCAAATGAGCACTCTCTATCTGGATTCTTGGGCCCCATTTGTGGGGTTGTTGGGGGGGGGGGGGGTAATAGCCCTAGTGCCACCCCTAAACATGTCTTAAGGGGTGTTTCCTTATAAGCCAGAGGGTACCTGCCTGAGAGGCGAGAAACCAACAGTCTGTATACAAATAAGTCAGAAGGGATATGCACGCAAAGTTCAAATTCTTGAACAAGATCAAAATCCAGAAGTGAACGAACAGCCAGAACTTTTCCCACAGTCTGCAGCCACTCAAACGAAAGGACAAGACATTTTCACTTGATTACATTACAGACAATCGCTACACGACACAAAGCAATCAATACAACATAAATATAACACCTTTTGCTTAAAAATATATATTTTACTAAATTACAGCGTTCACAAACGTTCAGTATTGCGTCTCCAGTTTGCATTATCATTTCTCTTTTTTCTAATTTATTGACTTATTTCTAACTGAGACTGTATATAATTTCCTATAAATTGTCATTCGTTTACAAAAATGAAATTTATAGATTTATATTCAAACTTATGACCACTGGAGTGTGGAAGGCCACCAACCTCATAAACACATACACATTATTTATAAAATGTGTACATCAAAGTAAAACATGGTTGCAACATTAGGGGGTCGCTTGCCTTACCACGTTATGATAATTATCAAACAGTGTGAATTTTTTTTTCTTAAGAATAGGCGCGTAACACAGACAGCCAATGCAAGTTGTAAAAGTTATAACGCACATTAAGATAACGCGTGTTACCCTCATATTCAGCGATCGCACCAGATCAGGGTTAATTATACTTCAAATTAATCCACCTTAATGACCAAGTTAAGCTAAATATGATAAGTTATTGGGCCGGTGTCAACAGCTTTCGTGTGACTCTTACTTCTAAAAATACTTCTCGTATTTCAAACAACCGTTAACAACAGGCGAAATAGGGGGCGAGCAGTCGCATTTAGATCTTTAATGGGGATATAAAAGTGTCCCTGGAGTTTAAATGTTAACAGAACACTACCTTTATCTCAGTTAGTTACTTGTGTACCTTTCTATTTAACATTTCGGTCCACAAAAGTGATAGTGGCCACTCTTGCAAAAGCATAAATGATAACGAACTTAGCGTATTCTGCCAAAGGGTGCTAGATTTCAAACTCAGCAGTCCACCAAAACATGTGCGGTAAGCTGGGATAGTCATCTCTCTTCCTTCTATAGTAGCTAAATTCTGTAATGAATTTAGCTGGTTGTTATCAATAGAAGGACATAAACCAAAGGTTGTAAGCAGATAAATCAGTGTCCTTAATGTGGCAGTCCAGTAGGCAACAAAAACAAAATATGTTATCCAATTTCGTTTATCAGAGAAAAGCTATGAGATGTTTGCCTTTCAATTCCACTGCAGACTGCATAAGCAAATTTATTTTGGCACAGAGGGCTAGTTATAGTAGCTGATGTTAGTTGAATACTAATGATGATCATAATAGTAAAAATTGCAGTAGCATTACTAGAAGCAGCAGTAGCTGCAATAGTAAAAGTAGCAGCAGTTATAGCAGCAGCAGTAGCAGTAGTAGCAGCAGTAGTAGCAGCACAGTAGTAGTGGTAGCAGTAGCAGCAACATTGGTAGTAGTGGTAGCAGCAACAGCAGTAGTAGTGATAGCAGTAGTAGCAACATCGGTAGTAGTGATAGCAGTAGTAGCAACATCGGTAGTAGTGATAGCAGTAGTAGCAACATCGGTAGTAGTGATAGCAGTAGTAGCAACATCGGTAGTAGTGATAGCAGTAGTAGCAACATCGGTAGTAGTGATAGCAGTAGTAGCAACATCGGTAGTAGTGATAGCAGTAGTAGCAACATCCGAGTAGTTGAAGAAGCCAGAGGTAGTAGTGATAGCAGTAGTAGCAACATCGGTAGTAGTGATAGCAGTAGTAGCAACATCGGTAGTAGTGATAGCAGTAGTAGCAACATCGGTAGTAGTGATAGCAGTAGTAGCAGAAGCAGTAGCACAAGTAGTAGTGCCAGTAGTAGCAGCTGTATAAGCAGTAATAATAATAATAATAATAATAATAATAATAATAATAACAATAATAACAACAATAATAATAATAATAATAATAATAATAATAATAATAATAATAATAATAATAATAATAATAATAATAATAACAATAATAATAATAACAATAATAACAAGAAGGAAGAGAAGAAGAAGAAGAAGAAAGAAGAAGAAGAAGAAGAAGAAGAAAAGAGAAGAAGAAGAAGAAGAAGAAGAAGAAGAAGAAGAAGAAGAAGAAGAAGAAGAAGAAAAGAAGAAGAAAAAAGAAGAAGAAGAAGAAGAAAGAAGAAGAAGAAGAAGAAGAAGAAGAAAGAAGAAGAAGAAGAAGAAGAAGAAGAAGAAGAAGAAGAAGAAGAAGAAGAAGAAGAAGAAGAAGAAGAGAAGAAGAAGAAGAAGAAAGAAGAAGAAGAAGAAGAAGAAGAAGAAGAAGAAGAAGAAGAAGAAGAAGAAGATAAAGAAGAAGAAGAAGAAGAAGAAGAAGAAGAAGAAGAAGAAGAAGAAGAAGAAGAAGAAGAAGAAGAAGAAGAAGAAGAAGAAGAAGAAGAAGAAGAAGAAGAAGAAGAAGAAGAAGAAGAAGAAGAAGAAGAAGAAGAAGAAGAAGAAGAAGAAGAAGAAGAAGAAGAAGAAGAAGAAGAAGAAGAAGAAGAAGAAGAAGAAGAAGACACGAAAGCGGCTGACGAGCGGAAGAAAAAGGATGATGCCAGTTTTCTGTCTAGGTCGACTGTACTGTTTACTGCTTATCTCAATTTATAAGTCTGCAAGCTCTGGGTATCGAACCGTCCTTACAGACTGTACAACGATATGTAGCCAGCAGTGTTCTAACAGGCCAGCACACTATTACCTATGGCACATCGATTAAACATCATTTTGTGACAAGAAACAGTTTCCAAACGACAGCTCAACACTGCTAAACTGTGCTATGTTTTACAGTATTTTTATCTTATAAATTTGTATTTCCCATATGACACACGCACCAGCTTTATGTGAGCGATAAAAACTGGAAGCTGTGGGTACTTGCAAGTAAACTCATGTTTATAACTTAAAGTAACTGCTCGTAGACTAGACCAGTGTTCTCCAGGTTATTGTCGACAGTCCCCAAGAGTGTCACTTGAAACTCGTTGCCTGCAAAAAATGTACGCTCAGTGATGCACTTTCCAATCATGTAACAACGCTCCAGTCAGGCACATTTAAGTTGTCTGTTTATTTCAGTATATTGCAGAACCAACCCTCAATATTTTTAAGGAGACTGGAAAAAGGAAAAAGGGGGGGGGGGGAGAGCTATTTTACATTCACTAGTTTGTTATTACTGTTTCGATGTCGAAACCAACGCAATGCGATCTGCTGCTAAAGCATCCGCAGCTGGATCAGTTCCGGTACCTTAGAATTACGAAACCCGTTTGCGATGTCTAACCCACAGTCGTGAACACGTAAATATGATTTTCCAACTTCGATGCCATAGATGTTGAATTATGTTAACATTGTTAATGTGGTTACGCTAGTTGGGATTTAAAAGAAAAATGCCATGAGTTGGTTTAATGTGATGAAAAAGAAATGCAATCAATATTTGTAAACGTTTATCTTAGTCGTCAGCGGATCCGGGAGGTAATTAAATTGTCCTTCTGCCCTGATGTCAACAGGCGGAAGAACACTGGACTAGATAACATCGT
>CAJHNH020000722.1:115000-135000 GCA_905116865.2 Candidula unifasciata | reverse complement strand
TGTCTGTCTGTATGTGTCTGTTCGTCTACGTTTCTACCTGCCTGTCTATAGGTCTACTGAATGTTTACCTCTATCTCTAGGTCGGCAGATCCGTCAGTCCGTCTGTAGGTATGTCTGTTTGTCTGCACATATGTCTGTCTATTCGAGTGCGAAATAACGCAGAAAATAAACAAATGCTCTATCTATACAAATAATATTGTTTTAAACAACTCAAATTTTTGTGTAGACGTCGCTTCTCTCTCTCTCTCTTTGTTAAGTCTATGTGCACAGGTGTTGTGTCGGTGTGTGTATTGTGTCAGTGTGTTTTGTCTCCATGTGTTTTGTCTCCGTGTGTATGTGCATGTATATTCGAGTGTGTGTTGTGTCTGTGTGTTTTGTCTCCGTGTGTATGTGCATGTATATTCGAGAATGTGTGGTGTCTGTGAGTGTGTCATTTCCTGTGTATATTGTTTTGTTGTGCGACCGAGCGTGTCTTATACTTTTGCTTATGTGTTGTGCCTGTATTAATGTGTTTTGTCGGTGTGTATATGGTTTATCTGTGTGCGTTTTGTGCCTGTATGTATGTGTTGTGTCTATGAGCGTGTATCTGTATGTTGTGACATTGCGTGTTGTCAGTGTGTGAGCCTCCGATTGTGCAAGTGTGTTTATGTGTTTATGTTTGTGTGTGTATACGTCTGTCTTGCTATGTGACTGTTGTGTGCGTGTGTGTGTCTGTGTGTATTTTGCATGTCTGTTTGAAGATATGCATTTGCAATCAATGTTTTTTACTTTTGCTTTACATTCTAACTATGAATTTTGATACAGGAACATAATATGCTTGACATTTTAAATGCAATTGCCGTGTGAAAAATGAGTTTTTGAAAGGGTCTTATGGAGACGGGTTGCGTGCCCAATTTGTAATCCTATGGAAATAAAGTTAGTTCGTTCATTCGTGTTCTCTCTCTCTCTCTCTCTCTCTCTCTCTCTCTCTCTCTCTCTCTCTCTCTCTCTCTCTCTCTCTCACTCACTCTCTCTCTCTCAAGGCCACACACACACACACACACATAAGATATATATATATTATATATATATATATATATATAATATATATATATATATATATATATATAATATATATATATATGCATATAAACTATGAAGCCATCCCCGAACGGTAAATAAAAAATACCACTAACCTCTACATATGCAGCGGAAACTATCTGAAAATTATCTCCGTACAGATTACATAACCCCTTAAAAGACAATAGAATTAAAAAAAAAATAAAAACAAATTTTTTTCTAGACTGGTCCATTCTGTCTCTCCGATTCTCTTTCTCTCTCTCTCTGTCTCTCTGTGTCTCTGTCTCTCTCTCTCATATATATATATATATATACACTCATACACAAAAACACACACACAGACATAATTCTTTTCTGTCTCTCGATCTCATCTTCCTCCCCCCCCCCCTCCTTATCTCTCTCTCTCCACATCACACCCTACTTTGCCCAAAGTCATAAGTTATAAAACGAAAGAATACGAGCCATTGGGTGTATAGTGTTTGTGATGTAATCTCAATTTTGTATAGTTTAGACCCACCACAGTATCACGCAATAATATCAGACTGTCATTATGGCACCAGCCATCTTTACTTCCCACATTTTTTCCACATTAAATTGTTTTAGGAAACGCATACCCCTATGTGTCGGCGTTTGTGGCTTGAGTGTTGAGAGCTCGCTTTGTAATGCCGGGGTTCCATCTCAGTTGTGGGTGATTTGGAAGTAGACCGTCTTGCGTGGGTTTCGAAAATGGTATCGAAAGTCAACCGTTTAGTAAGCAATGGCAAACTACTGAACGTAAATCTCCTTGGAGAAACAATACAGCAAATGATAGAGTGGCTTCTTCAACGTCCTGTAAAGGATACACAACGATTCTTTTTAAAAATAGCCCAGTGTGTCGGCGTCTGTGGTTTAGACGTCGCGAACGCGCTTCGTAATGCCGGGGTGCCGGGTTTCATCCCCGCTGCGGACGATTTGTCTTGCGTTGGTTTCGACAATGGTACCGAGACCAAACCGTTCAGTGGCAATGGCAAACTACTGAACGTAAAATTTGCCTGGAAAAACCACAACAGCCAAATAATGCTGGAGTTGGTTCTGCAACGTCCTGTAAAGGATACGCAACTAACTTAATATACTCTAGTTAAAGCGCACAGTAAAGCGACTCCAAGGCAATTTATTTGGGAATCAGCCGAATTAGGCCAAATGTCATGAGTTCAACGATGCATGAAGTGGCAGGGCCACGATTGATGTATCTCTGCCAACTGTGGATTTTTGCTTTCTCTAATTACCGTAGCCTACTCGCAGGTGTCACTTACGGTACTCCTGTCAAATCCGGACGAAGAATAAACAGCCTTGGACGACTTAGTCAGAGTTCTCTCCCTTGGCCGCACTCCAAACAGTGATCGGAAAAGCCACAACGAAACAAAGAAGACAGTCACGTCGACATCAGGGCTGCCATTGCTTGGTTGTTTCCCCCAGATCCGGGTTTTTTTCGACGCTGCAGGGCAATTCTGGGTGTTTTTTTGGGTGTGTTTTGTTTGTTGGCGTTTGCCGAATTATATGCTTTAATGATCGATACATTTGCGTGGTTAGGGGGTAGGGGTTAGGGTTAGGGAGTAGGATTAGGGAGTAGGATTAGGATTAGCGGTAGGGTTAGGTTTAGCGTTAGATTTGACAATTTTGACGCCAGTTCCCTATAATCGCGCACAGTCCCATACACACACACAAACAATCGAGGGCCTCTGGATGCTGGTCAAACGCACAATTCGCCAACGATTGGGGGCACCAGTCGCACGCTATTGGCGTCATATTTGGCAGAGTTTCAGTGGCGCTACTCCCACAAACATCATATTGTCGGCCAGTATTTCCAAATCCTACGTCAAAATTTTCACATCTAACCCTAACCCTACCCCTAACCCTACCCCTAACCCTGCCCCTAAACCTAACCCTAACCCTACCCCTAACCCTAACCCTACCCCTAACCCTAACCCTACCCCTAACCCTAACCCTAACCCTAACCCTACCCCTAACCCTACCCCTAACCCTACCCCTAACCCTAACCCTAACCCTACCCCTAACCCTAACCCTACCCCTAACTCTAACCCAACAACCGCATGATGATGACTACACAACCATTCACAATGCCTCACGAAACCGTACGCAACCCTACACGCAACCGCAGGATGATAGGTAAGTGTGTCGTTTATTTCGTTTGTTTTCCGATTACTGTTCGGAGTGCGGCCAAGGGAGAGAACTCTAACTAACTCGTCCACGGCTGTTTATTCTTCGTCCGGATTTGACAGGAGAGCCGTCACTTACTATTAGAAATAGGTAACGACCCCCTCCCCTTCCACTCCCCCTCTTTGAAAAAAAAAAGTAAAAAAATACTCACTTAAAATGTAATTTTACACACATGATACATTCAGAAAGAAGTAAAAATGTGCCCTTAGTCTTAGGCTTAGTCGAGGTTTAAGCTTCAATGCAGTCAGGTTTTCCCACATGCTTGCTCCGTTCCTTAAAGGTAAAGGTAAAGTCGGGAGATGGGAACCAGCGTCACTGCACACGGTTATAAAACACAAGTGCTCTGCCACCAGTACGGACAGCTGATAAGAAACTGCCCGTCTGTGTCGCTGTCCGCACGTAACTCTGTAGCTACAGCGACGTTCCTCTATTTACCCCAGAGTGTCAACTCTGCTACCCATTTCCTAGAGGCTGGGTGAACCCCGGGAGCCGCACGGTTTCGAACGCGAACGTGGCTGCAGCGAGTGGCAGCTGGATTTGAAAGCGCAGCGCACATCAAATGAAATGTCCTTCGCCGTCCCATCTGAAAAACCGGTGATCAAGCAATAAGTCCCCGAAAACAATCCAGAAATATGTGCACGCAGTAAATGCTAGAGGCTCCAAAGTTAGCAGTCGCCACCAGAAGGCACACGCGCTCGTCAATGGGGGAGATGTGGTTTATTATATAGGAATGCTAAGAATACCCTGGACAGATCGGAAAGATTTCCTAAAGGAAATAGACCCACGAAGAGAACTGCCTGCACACATCAGAAGGAGGCAATCAACATTTTTTAGCCATGTCATGAGAGGGAGAAACCTGGAGTACATTCGTGGAACTAGGGAAGTTGCAGGGATAAAATGCAGAGGTAGACAGAGAAAGTTAGTTATAGACAGTTGCAGCTCTCGCTTGGAAGATCATCCGTGTCAGAACTGACTGGAATCCATGGACTAGAAGAAGAAGAGGTAAGACTGGGCAAAACAAAATGGTGCTTCTACACGTCAGAGACAGAAGATTCGAACACTGCAAATATTCAAACTTTCATGACAGCTGGAAAGTGAACATAGAGCAAGGCGAGTAGACCACAGACTAGGCAGCGAAATTGACAAGCCAGCTAGACAGACTAGACATAATGTGGGATTCTGGCTGAAACAGTTTCAAGCACTTCTGTGGATATGTTTGATCGATCGACCAGTTTGTCCCCTCTGAGATCTTCCTTTATGCAGATTTTTCCCGAATTGATTTCGAGGCCCTATCAAGTAGGGGTTGAGGGTGCCTAGGAGTAAGGGGTAGGAATACACGCCTTGCCCCTTAGAAGCATGCCGCAAAAGGCAAGTAACCAAGCTGTTTCTTAAATCGTATGTTTCGAGCTGACATGTGCAGATATTGCGGCACAGTTGTAAACCACACCAGAACGTACCATCAATCCTTTCAAATAATAATAATATTAATAGTATTACCCATAATAATAAGACGAAGAAGGAGACGAACACAACAACAATATTAACAAGAACAAGAGTAGCAAAAACAACAACAAAAAAGCGGGAAAAAAGAGGATCCGATCCCAAGATATTCAGATCGACTGGCAAGTTTCCATGACCTGCTCTTAAGTGGTTCCCTAAGAAGATAATGATGTTGGTTAATTGATCAATGCATATTGTCACTGTTAGTCTGCAAGAGAACCCAGACTTCAATCTCTTTGTCTCATTCTTTAATCTTTAGACAAATAATATAAACAGAAAACTTACCAGATCTGTCGGAAGCGGCGTCACTTGGGGTCAACGTTCGGTGGACAGTGGTGGTGTGGTGTCCATGTCCGTGCGGTGGGGACGACAGAGTGGATTCCGAGGCGGAAGGTAAGGGGTTGGAGTCACTGAGGTGATGATGATGATGATGCATGGTCATTACACCGTGGTGGTGAATGGCGCTGTGGTTGTGGTTGTGACTGTGGTTGTGATTGTGATTGCCACCGACTACTAGTTCCTCCAGACACAATGGTTCATTGATAGAGTTCATCTATATGTTTGTTACAAGCAGTGATTCCCCCTCTAGTGGAAGACTCAATGAGAATAGGATCACCAGGAGCCAACTACGGTCTCCAGTCACTTTCAGTCAGGTTTAATGGCAGGAATCTTGTTGTTCTGTCGGGGGAATGAGAATCAGGGTAAGATCACAGCGATTCTTAGACAATGGCCAAAGTTCTAGTTCCGTAAGAGATCCAAATGGAAGCAATGATGTAGCGACAGGCGTGAGATCAACTCATTCCCTGCAAGGAAACATCTGCAAAAGAACAATAAAAGGTAGTTCAGAATAATGTATATACACACACACACACATACACACCGTATTTTGTATGTGTTTGTGATAGATATTTTTTATCAAAAAATCCAAAATTTTAGAACTGGGGTAGTCCTATACATAGAATGTGTTTAAAATATTTAGTTCATAATTATGGCTTTAAAATGTATAGGTCCAATTCACTATATATATATATATAATACATATATATAATATATATATATAATATATATATATATACTATATATATATATATATGTATGTGTGTATATAAATATAAAGCTAGTCTTTGACACGTGTGTTGGGTTGGCGTCATCTTTTGTAGCTGTGTCAAATGTTAGACATGCAACAATACTACTAGGTCACAACGTAATGAGATCAAATGGTGAGATTCTGATATCACAACATTTGTTGCTAGGGACAATTCCCAAATGTTGTAAACATCACCATATTTTCCGGTGTTTGATTGATGGAGGTTACATATTTATAAAAGCTATTACGCGCCTTACCAACGGGAGAGTTCTATCGTGTTTCTGCAAAGCATATCATCTGTCACATGATGTATCAGCTGATACGCTTATATGATTTTGTGTCACAAGAAGCGCTTAGATACACCTGTCCACTGTCTTTTGCATACAATAAGAAAGTTGAAGTATGTTTGAACATATAGTCCGGAAGCGGACCTTTTGAGACTATTCAAAAATGGAAAAGCAACAAGACAACATTTCAAACCCGTCCCTTTTTTTGCCCCTGCCTGCGCGTTGGAGGTATATAGGCTGACCGTCATTTCATTGAACGAAGTTTTTTCGCCAGGTACACTAGAAAGTATGAAGTATGTTAGAGTCCTATGGAGTCATTCATAGTTAGAGCCGTGATAGCTGTGTTGTCCAATGAGCTGATGACTATTCGTCGCAAATCCTGTTTGTTTATTGTGATAGACAAAAGCTAACATAACTAATTGTTGTTTCTTACCAACTTTTTCTCTTCCCTATAATTTTCTACTCCTTTTTAAAAACTTACCTGACTGAGTAACTTTCTACCCCACTAGGACATCACACAAGCGATAAACACCCGATGACATAATGGGCCACCATGTGGGTGAGGATCACCGTGGAGAGGTCCCAGAAACCGCGTTCAGCCTTTAGACCATATTTATGGCCAGGCTATATTGCGGCCCCTGGCAAGAGCCAGAGTAGGGCCTCAAAATAACGAAAAATTTCATCCTGATAAAGGACGAGAAGTGCTAACAGCATTAACGAAATAAACAGCATTTTATACAGTGTACTAGAAGCAGCAGCGCACAGATAACTATTAAATCTGCCAACACTGGGCTGTCACTGGCGGCAGATGAAAAGACAAATAGCAGTGAAGCCGTAGTATCGCAGTCAGAACAGTTGCCCCGTCGGTCCGTACATCTGAGTTGCAGTCGAGGTGGAATTTTAAAATTCAAATGTTATCCTTGGTCGTCAGACACTAATGAAAAAATAAAAAATAAAAATTTGGTTAGATTTTGTTTTTCAGTTTTCTTCC
Organism: Candidula unifasciata; assembly: GCA_905116865.2. NCBI lineage: Eukaryota > Metazoa > Mollusca > Gastropoda > Stylommatophora > Geomitridae > Candidula > Candidula unifasciata. The sequence goes on along the minus strand of CAJHNH020000722.1, from coordinate 127,859 downwards.
TCCCGGACTACTTTCTGAAAGACTATTACCTAGTGACTGGAAGAGACCTAATCGGATGGGAATCCAAAATGGGCAAATGTTGGAAATCGCATTCAGGCCTTTAACAGTTACATTAGGGCATCAGACGGTTACAGTGTAACCTGGATATCAGACAGGGTGGGACATTTGTATGTTTGTTTCGATAATGTCCTAGCGAGTAAAGACAAACGACCTGCGGTATAGCACAAGCTCTACCGAATTCAGATTGCCGGCAGCAAAATATTGAGCTATCATCACTGGTGGTCAAGGTTCACGGCTTGTATATTGGACCTGTGTTTGTGTCAAATTTAGCAACCTTTAGGCAAAATGTAGTCAAACCGCAACATTTTATTGTTTATTATATTCAGAGTGTGTAGCCTAGGCGTTGCGAAACACACCTTATAATGCCGACGTGCAAAGTTCGATATCCTCGACAGAGTTTGACAGTGTTTAAACATAGCAGAAATTCGAGCTGTTAAACAGAACAATGTTTTGACAGTCTAGCTCCACAAAAGGAAAAGGTTTGCTATTTATTTGTATCTATTTAAACAAAATAAAAAAATAAATAAAAATTAAACATGCTTTCTATGCTGTGGATGCTTTTGGAGTTTTCTTGCATGCATTAATTAGTCGCTTTATTCCAACTGCCTTCCCCTTTTACATAAGTGCGTTTACCCCAGAGTTGTATTTGTTTTTGTTGTGAAGAGGAAACATAGTTTGTATTAACTGTCGTTCAGAACAAGAACAGTATCAGAATGTTGCTTACTTTGTGGTTAACAGTGACCAATATTCCACAGAAAATCTTCGAACAAGACTAAAGTTTATATCCAGAATCTTTACTCTATCACAAATGTCTATCCCACTCTACACTAGACAGTTATTTTATAACATCAAGAAATTCATAGTCTGCTCTAACTCTGACAGTCATTGAGTGTATTGAGGCACTTTTCAACGCTGCCTAAGACAGTTATTTTGTAGCATCGTTTATTCCAAGACAATCATTGTGTTCTCTATCTCTGACAGATCTTTTTTTAACAATGTCTGTCTTAAGATACTTGGACATACTACCGAGACAGTTATTGTCTTCAAGACTGCCAAGGCATTGTCTGTCTCAAGATAATCATAACCATAGTTCCACTATTCCCGACTTAAATCGTTTTATCGCTGTCAGCCAACAGACCCTTGTAATGGTAATTTCTTCTATTGAAGTTGTTATTTCAACTCATGTTATTATTTGTAATGGTCATCTTAGCATTGCGAAAAATGTTTTGTATGCTAAAACAGCAGTCTAGGTTCAATAAATCCATAAAAAGAAGGATTGCTACTACAGGATCGACCCCGCCTGAAGCAATTTAAGACCACTGCATTTTCAAAATTGTCTTGGAAGCAAAGGCGATGAGGTTCCCTATTATCATACCCCAGATGTCGTCAGAGGACAGTCCAACACTTCAGAGGTTAGTAAGACTGTGTTTTCCCGCTTTCTGACGTTTTTAACGACTCCAAAACATCCAAAACTGGCCCTAACCCCAACCCACCTACGTCCGACGATAGAGTGCAGCCTAGATCCCATGAATGCATGCAACCTAAGTCCAACGACTGCGTGCAGCCTATCTACCATCCCCTGAAATATTAGACTGTCCCGTGACCTGTGAATTTCCCCTGTTTGGGGTAAGATATTAATTAATTGCCGGCAATGAGAGAGGGGTTATTGGTGACTCTACATTATTTCTTGGGTGGGCGGGGAGGGGAGAGGGAATAGAATATGTGATAGATTTTCGCGTCACGCTTCAACTATAGTCAGTGTTTTTGTGTGACTTTTCTGGTTAATGTTTTAGAAAGTTAGATGTAAGACAATTATAGCCAGAACTCCTTTAGAGATGGAGACTGGGATAACTGTCACAACATATGGTTTGTGTTGTGAACTGTTGATTCGGAAAATGACAAGAGGAATGTTCTCAGAAAACTCGTGGTGCCTTATATGATTAGTTACATGTGTAACTACAGATCTGTTGTAACTGTTACTTTAATTGGGAATGAACTTTATTTGTGGTGTCGGACACTTGGTGATGTTACTTTTACCAGCTGCCTTGTGTATTTAATGCTTGTGCATACTACTGGATTTTGCGGTGACTACAGTCTGTGTCAGTCCACCAGCTCCCAACCCTTCACCACAAAGACAGTGAAAGACATTCTGTGTGGTTTTTCTTTACAACAGGAACGGAGCAACTATGGGCTGTGCCGTTTGCTATCAATGTGGAACTATGCTTACCTTGTTACCTGTAGGAGGGAAAAACCAATGTCGGGGCCAGAAGGTGCTGGGAGAAGTGACCAGTCCTGTTACAGACTACCTCTTTCTTCCCTAGCTAGACACAGACACAAGGTCCGGTTTTCTAGTTAACCTCATGGTCAACAACCTCCAGACATGTGGTCAGCTAAAGGAGGAAGAGACTTAAGTAATACATATAGATTGTGCTGAAATATTGCATTGATCAGTGAGTCTATGGGACAAAAATACTTGAACAATAGTGAAATGTTGCATTGATCAGTGAGTCTATGGGACAAAAATACTTGAACAATAGTGAAATGTTGCATTGATCAGTGAGTCTATGGGACAAAAATACTTGAACAATAGTGAAATGTTGCATTGATCAGTTAGTCAATGGGAAAAACATACTTGTACACTAGTGAAATGTTGCATTTATCAGTGAGTCTATGGGACAAATATACTTGTACAATAGTGAAATGTTGCATTTATTAGAGAGTCTATGGGACAAACATACTTGTACACTAGTGAAATGTTGCATTTATTAGTGAGTCTATGTGACAAAAAAATCTGAGCTATAGAGACAAATTTATGACAGACCAACTAGCGCGTGAGACATTTATATATAACAATATTGAAATACAACCCAGATTAACAAGACCATGGGACAAATATTCTGAACGATATAGAGATAATGTTTAGATCAATAAGCGCACGAGACATATATACGTGGATAACAATAAAATATGAGCGATCAGTGATCGGTGAAACACATACACGAACAATACTGGCATACAACATAGATAAATGATTGCGCGCGACATATGTTCATAAATAAATCTGATATATGAGAAAGATCAATGAGTGAACGAGACATATGTGCATGAACAATGAGTCAGCCACGCAGGGGGGAACCAATACAAGTAAGTAAGTGATTCTCTTGGCAAGTATTGAGTATATGGTGCTATGTCTATTGCTCGAAGGAGCAGACAGCCGAGTGGTTACAATGTTGGGCTGTCATGTGGGAGCCCCGGGCTCGACAACTGGTAATGGAACAATCGACATCAAAGCACACCGGGCATACCCACAGATGCTCGGATGTAGATGCTAAATGTTCAACTTGACCACTGATTATGCGCAATTGTTCTCTTCCTCTTCTACGCCCTTCCTTACCGGGTCCATTCCTAATTCCTCGTTCCCACATTTCACATATTTACTACGTCCTTTTTAAGACAAAATATTTTGTTTTTTGAAGCCCCACCCTAGCTTTTGCCAGGGGCCGCAATATAGGCAGGCCATAAATATGGCCAATTGTCTGAACGCGGTTTCTGGGACCTCTCCACGGCGATCCTCATCGACATGGTGGCACTTTGGGTCATCTGGTGTTTATCGCTTGTGTGATGTCCTGGTGGGGTAGAAAGTCAGTCAGTTCCCACATTTTTGCATTTCCTCTAACCTTGTGTCGTCTATAAAAATTCATTCATATGTGGTGTTCAGAGTATCTCCATTATCCAATAGGAGTTTTTCCTTTGCTATCGTCTTTGTGGCCAGCAAATCCGCCTTTTCATTCCCCGAACGCCTGCATATTCCTGACTGTATATCCACTAATTTCCTGCTATGCTGACGTACTGATACTTCGTATCCATTTATGCTACACTTTTCAATTTTGAACCTTTAATTTTTTTTCAATAATTCAATAATTATTTTATTTTCTGCTATCCAAATCAGACTCAGCGACTGCCTCCACCTCCAAATTCGTGCTTGAAGTTGCAGATAAAAAAGCTCAGTTTTGTTATGTCACAATCTTTCTTTTTTTTTTCTAGCTGAAATTCCACCCTTTTCAGGATGAAATTTTTCGTTATTTGATATGGACACATATACATTCGAGAGGGAAATGATGATGATGATGATAGACTCACATTTTGTTAGAGACCAATCAGCAGCCTACGGGTGATATGGTCGACATCTCGCTGTCTGCCTTTACTTCCCAGGAATTTACCTGTTAACTGTTTTAGGCTGTGTCGATTGGACAGCCAAGGTCTTGGGGGGAAGCGGGGGGGAGCCAGAGTGAAGTCAGGCAATGAGAGGCAGTAACAAAAGATAATGAACAGTAATTATTGAAATGACTCAGTCTATCTCCTAATAATGTGTATTAAAGGAAAGGAGTATTTGCAAAGTGTGGTAATGGTGGCGGTGGTGGGGGGGGGGGGCGGCAGGATTAGCATAAATAATTATGCATAGGTAACAAATGTAAAGATAGTGTATCTAGCCCGTTATATTGTAACGACATAGGACACCAAATACATGTAGCATTTGATGAGAAGGTGTATGGATGGGATATCATTCACGCAGTTAGTAATTGCCAAGTTACAGTCATGGACAATAATTTGCAAGTTCAAATTTGTTAAGCTGTAGAGATTATAAACTATTGTGTCTGGAATTAACCTGGATACGAAGGGTGGTGAGTTGTGCACGAATGGAAAGTGCCTGATTTTATATATATATATATACAGAATAAGGGAATGATTGTGACATATTTATATACTTATATATACATCTATATATATAAAACTCAATGTTTGTGTGTTTGTTTCACCCCTATAGACTCGGAAACTACTGAACCGAATTAGCTGAAATTTTCAGGATATGTTTGTTGTGATACCGGATTTTGAACCGTCGTGGTTTGAAATTTAACCTGTCACTGTAAGAGATAGGTGACCACAATTAATGCCAAAATATACGCAACTAATATTTATAACTTTAGTGATTTCTAATTATAGCCACGTTAGTAATTGCGCATGCGCCGTATTTACCATTCGCCGGCGAGTTACGTGCAGCCAACGCCTTCTCTAATACATAGCTTCAATGTGATAAAGAGTTGTCGGTGAATTTGGGGGGAGGGGGGGGGGGGCAAACTATTAACTGAGAGAGCTTTAAGTCACAGTAACTGCTTTACCCACTTAAAGTAGCAGCAGCAGTAATAGTTGTGGTTGGGCTGTTACACCATAGTGCTCTCATGTGAAGACCGCCGGTAAGGTTATGGCGTTCTTCTGTCGGCAAGTGCAATTATACATCCTAACCTGACCAGTCTGTGGCGACAGCACTAGCCATGCGGAACCAAATCTTCTGGCTCAAGACTCTCTGTCAACTCCGATGGTAACACAGATAGCAGTGACATTATTTTAGTAGTTGTACTGGTACTTGAAGGATGATGTGGTAAATATTTCACTAGCCCTATTCACTACCTTTTACAATTCCTGCTCCTTATTTTAGTCCAGATGGACAGGGATGTCAATGTCAGTTACAGCAACAACAAAATATCGCCAGCTAGTGATTTTCAAATCCATCGAAGAGGGAGAGAGCAGTAGTCGGTGGAAGAGGGGAGGGGAGGGGGGGGGGGGGGGTAATGACTTAAATTTAAGAGAACTTAAAGAGCTTTACACGTGATTTTCAAGTTCTCATTACCTAATTTGTTTATATTTTACTAACGCTACCTCCGCTTTTCTATTTTTTTACGACTTACTTTGTTATTTACAAGTACAGTTGTAGCTTTACTTCCGTCTCCTATAAAAATACAAACAGCTTTAGCATGTGATAACCAAATAACCACTTTTGTGACCAGTTTTATTAGCTGTGGTTTAGCTGTTGCTCTGTACATCGCTAGCGTGAAGCGAAGACACATTTCTATGTTCTCTATTTTCAATGTAGTCAAATTACGCCACAGCAACGCGTGGCCGGGTACAGCTAGTATACTTATATAAACACACACTCATATATATATATATATATATATATATATATATATATATATATATATATATATTATTTTATTTATATTTATATACTTATATATACACCCACCCATTTATAAGTATATATTTATATACTTGTATACTTATATATACACCCACTCATTTATAAGTATATATTCATATACTTATATACTTATATATACACACACTCATATATATTTATATACTTGTATACTTATATATAAACACACTCATATATATTTATATATTTACATACTTGTATACTTATATATACACACACTCATATATATTTATATATTTATATACTTGTATATATGTATGTATATATATATATATATATATATATATATATATATATATATATATATATATATATTTACATATATATATATATATATATATATATATACACACTAATGTATATGTAAAAAGGACCCTTTTCCCCGCCTTCGGGTGTATTGGGTATATAGGGCTAGACCTCTATTCATAGACCTAACAGCTCTTGGTGGGTGATGGGGTCAGCATCCTGCTGGTCATCTTTACTTCCCGGGACTGTACCTGCTACTCACTCAAGGCTGGGTCGACCTGGGAGCCGAGGTTATTTGTAAAAATGTCCGGCCCTCGTGAGGACCCGAACCCACGACCTACCGATCCGCAGGCAAGCGTCTAGCCGCTAGACCACAATGGTTCCTACTTATGTGTATATATACATATTATATATACATACATATACTTCATATACCTGTTTATGTATACACATACATAAGTGCAGGGGAACACAGGTGGTGTAGCGTCTAGACGTTCGTCTGCGGATCACAAGGGGGCCAGACTTTTTCACAAATGACCTTGGCTGCCAGGTCGACCCAGCCTTGTGTGGCTACCAGGTAGGTCCTTTGAAGTAAACGCGACCCGTGTGGTGTTAACCACATCACCCACCGAATGCTGTTTGATCTAAAAAAAAATATTAGTTCTAGCCCTACATGCCCAATACCCTGGAGGCGTCGAAAGGGGTCCTTTACTTTTTTTTTTATTAGAGAGAGTTTATGCATATATACACAATACACAGAGAGAGATCATCACCGGAGATACGGAGTTCGTGTTTTGTGTAATGCTTTCGGCTGGCGACCAGCTGTACTGTGAAGACAGATCGAGCCATACGAGATACAACCTACTGCAATTAAGACGATTCTCTTGACTTCAACCTTTACCCTTCTTTTACTAAAAGTCGTGGTTTTTTTTTTTTTTACAAACTCTATCATCCACGCCGACGCACGCATATTTTACGGATATCCTTTGAGATCGTCTTTGTATCTAAGGAGCTCGTGCTTTGAGCTGCTACCATCTCGACCGGCAACTGCCCATCTTGCGGAATGAGGCCGAACAAAATGGGGTAAAGTCAGATGCGATGCAGTTAAAATCTGTAAACTCAAACCTTGAATCTTTAAACCATTAAATGCTAAAAGCCTGAAACTTTAAGCCTTAGTCACTTTACAACAGACATGGAAATAAACATTCCAGTATTTTTGTGGAAATCCTAAATGATTTCATAATCTATCACCAGGATGTTAGCATTTGTAAAGGTTTGTTATGAGGACTCGTGAACTCGAAATCATGGTGACAGCTGACAAATTAGATGTAGAAAGAGTAACGGAAAATCAGAAATAAATTAACGGAATGTTGTTTGTCTGCACAGTAGAGGTGAGATAGACACACAGACCTGATCTGATACTGGAGATCATGCGAAATGACACACACTGTCTTTGACATAATATACCATTCTCTTCCCCTCCCTTTTTATGAACACACTCATATACTAATACACACACACAAAGAACAAACTAAAATGTTCCTGGGGCATTTTCTCTCGAAGCCGATGCAACTTTGTCATTCCATGAGGGTTTAAACACCTTATGTCTGGACTGGCATGCAAGTGGTCTAGTCTTGGCTCTAAATATTAATAAATGACCCCCCCCCCCCCCCAAAAAAAAAAAAAAAACCTTCTAAATATAAAGTGACTTTGCTTCCCAGTTTTGTTTTGTGAAATAAATGCGACTAATGTAAGAAGCAAATCCCATCTGTCACTTGTCGTTTCTGTGCGAAACAGATTTATGTCTTTTTATTACAAAACACAAAACATGAAGGAAGTTAGGGCTGAACCAGTACCTAACTAGGTCATGAGTGAGACAACAAATCAAAATGGTTTGGACATGTGTCAAGAATAGCACCAGACAGTGCACCACAGACAGCTCTGTCATTTAGGCATAATGGAAGCAGATCTAGAGCTCGACCATGCAAACGATGGATAGGTGGAATATCCGGGGTGGTAAATACTAGCATCTACATAGCACATACCAAGGCTCGCACTCGATACCTCTTCAAAACCCGACGCTGAAAGGCAGAATAGAACTAGAGATGAAGAAGCAGGAGAAGTACCAAACACTTTTTAGGGCAACTCATTCAATCCTAGATGGTTGGAGTTGTTAGCTCAACTCATTTAATCCTAGATTATTGGACGTGTAAGGTCAGCTCATTCATTCCTAGATGGTTGGACTTGTTAGGTCAGCTCATCCAGTCCTAGATGGTTGGACTTGTTAGGTCAGCTCATCCAGTCCTAGATGGTTGGACTTGTTAGCTCAGCTCATCCAGTCCTAGATGGTTGGACTTGTTAGCTCAGCTCATTTAATCCTAGATTATTGGACGTGTAAGGTCAGCTCATTCATTCCTAGATGGATGGACTTGTTAGCTCAGCTCATTCAGTCCTAGATGGTTGTACTTGTTAGCTCAGCTCATTCAGTCCTAGATGGTTGGACTTGTTAGGTCAGCTCATTCAATCCTAGATGGTTGGACTTGTTAGGTCAGCTCATTCAATCCTAGATGGTTGGACTTGTTAGGTCAGCTCATTCAATCCTAGATGGCTGGACTTGTTTGGTCAGCTCATTCATTCCTAGATGGCTGGACTTGTTAGGTCAGCTCATTCATTCCTAGATGGATAGACTTGTTAGCTCAGCTCATTCAATCCTAGATGGTTGGACTTGTTAGGTCAGCTCATTCAATCCTAGATGGTTGAAAAGTGGTATTGAGAGAGGACAAGCATGCAGAAAACGGTTGCTGGGAATAGAAAGAAGAGATGTCAATCGTCTTCTGCTGGGTACGCTGCGCATGGGATCATTGAGGTGGCTGCTGCATCGGGCGACGGAGCCCGAATGGGTAGGGCTGATATTCTAGGATGTTGATACAGTCAACAAGTAACAAGTAATGAGTCTTCTTCTTCTTCGCGTTCACCAGCTGTACACTCTGACGGAAAGTTCTGGTTGCTCGTCCACTAACTGCAACCTGCAGAACCTGAGTGTTGCTCATCAGTTTACAAATCTCATTTTCTTGAGATCCTGATTCACTCCGACTTCAAAGGCAGCTCCCCAATTAGTCGACTCTTACGACATGCTTTTGGGGAGGCAGTGGGTCTATTCTTGTTTTCCCCACAATGGGACCCCGGAAACCCACACGGGGGATGAGTATTCTATTCTAAGAAGTTGTTAATTTCAGAAATAAGTGTATGGTCGGATAAGTAAATATGTTAGTACCATATGTCCAGATAGGAAGAGACAGTCCGAATTTTAGCATGTGGAAGTGTACAGGTAGTTCTTCGTCTTCTTCGTGTACACGGGCTGTAAATTCTGACAGAAAGTTCTGTTTGTTTGTTTGTACACCGGCAGTAAACTCTGACAGAAAGTTTTGTTTGTTCGTTTGTACACCGGCAGTAAACTCTGACAGGAAGTTCTGTTTGTTCGTTTGTACACCGGCAGTAAACTCTGACAGAAAGTTTTGTTTGTTCGTTTGTCACACGGCAGTAAACTCTGACAGAAAGTTTTGTTTGTTCGTTTGTACACCGGCAGTAAACTCTGACAGAAAGTTCTGTTTGTGTCTCCACTTGTGGATTAATGTCTTGTCCCAGAATTGAGTTTAGCGTGCACATGTTTTTTTTTAAATAAATAATGTCGTGTGAAATCAACAGACCCAGGGCTCGTTGCTTGATGCTGAATGGGTGAAAGGTGCAGGCATGGGTTTTAAATATCTAGCCGCGTAAATAGGTTGATGATTCACTTACTAAACACTCCCTGTTGATCTACGTTAGTGTATCCGACGATTCGACTTCTCCGATAAAAAACAAAAGTGTACGGACCCGTGTGTAAATTTCTCGGCAGTCGGATGGACAAGGGAAGGTCAGTTCGACTTTTGCCAAAAGTGACAATACAAATTACTCCATGAGTCTCGGCAGTGCAATAACTAGATGCTTGCTTGTCGGCTTGAACTTCTTGGGTTCGAGTCCCAGTCGGACGGATCTAGTATAACTAACTCTTGCTTCCAGTTTGGAAAAGCTTGAAATCGGTTCTTAGAAATATCCAGGAAAGTTGAGGCGATAGTCTGACGCTGACCTCGTCACCTCTCGGGCCAGTCGGTTTACTGAAATATGTTTAGCTTTATATGTCTGCGGAACCACTAGCTTGCCATTGTCCTTTACTTTGCTGTTAATTACTTTGCTTTAATTTACATTACAATAATTTACTTTTCATTACGTTACTGTTCTCCGCGATGCTCTACTTTACTCTGCATTATTTTACTTGACAACACTTATTATACTACTGTATTTTAATTTACTTTTTTGTGGTTTGTTTTTATTTAACTTTACTCAACTTTTGTCCACTGTACTTTACTTTTCTTTACTTCACTTTGATCAGCTAGCTTTGAGTTAACTGGTTACATTGCCCCCCCCCTTTTTCCCCCTCCCAAGTATAAACAGCTTTTGCATGGGAGGTGGAGGGAAACAAAGAAAAACATCTGGGGAGCGGGGCATCTCTTTCAGATGGAGGATTTAGGTTACCATGGCTAGTGCCGCCACTATAGCTATCCAGGTTAGTATTTTAATTTTGCACCCGACAGAAAAAATAAATCAAGAAAAAACTACACATTTACCTAAGATTCGAACCTTGATCTCTCACTTGGGAGCCTAACGTTCTAACAGTTGGGCCAGACGCTCCTCTTGTCTTTATATTACTTTATTTTTTCTTTCTTTTAAATATCCAGACCATGCTTTGCTAAAACTTTGGCTCTTGTACTATGGATATCGCAACCCTTCGGCCTTAATACCATTATAGACACTGTAAATCGGGGAAAAATATGGCTTCTCTGTCCATCCACCGGGCGTGAACACCGGACCACAATAGGTTCGTCAGCCGGTCGCCGCCCAGTCAGATTTAGCCAACTGAGCTAGCCAGCCGGGCATTACTTTAGTTTAAATAAGTGTAGTTGACTTTACATTGTTTTACTCGCCTTACATTGACTGGATTTTACGGTACATTATTTGATATATAACCTGACAAAGGAATATATGGGTATCACTACAATGTATGCAGTTATAAGCTTGACACAGCAGAGGTACGTGTGGCTTAGGCACTGCCAATGCGCTTCCTAATTTCGAGGTACCCGATTCGATTCCAGTTACTTCTTCTTTTTCTTCTTGCCTGGTAAACCCGAAACGCCAACGAAAGTTGTGCTTAGTTCTGCAACATCCCGTCAAGGATATGCAACTAACATTTTTATTCGTGGGGGTGTAGTATCTAAGCTTTCCCATCCCAAATGGTGCCTCGACAGCCCCAAAGTCGCCGCCTCAATTGTGAAAGCGACCACCGGGCTGGGAGGCAGAGTGGCAAGCGGCTTGACCACGAGATTACTTGGTTTTGAATGTATTCTGTTGTAAGGTAAGTACTACAGCAACATTAACCGTGCGTAGCTGTTGTCCTTGTGCAAAGTTAGTTCTACGGGTCCCACGACACCCCTGCACATTCACCTTAGTATAGGCGTAGGTGGCTTAAGAGTTGCGAACGGGCTTTATAATTCCAAAATATCCGATTAGATACAGCTGACAGATAAACCAGAAATGTAAAACTCAAGTTCTGGAAAAAGACCAAAACCAGAAGTGGACGAACAACCAGAACTTTTTGCCGAGATTTTATACAGAAAAAAAAAAAGATTCAGCAAAAGTGGAAGCAGACTTCCGTTGATCTCCACAATGGTATAGAACGGCGGCCGTTTAGTCGCAATAGCAAACTACTGAATGTTAAATTACCTAGTAAAAACAGTAAAAACAAGCAACCACAAGATTTTGGCGCTGGTTAGGCAACATCGTGTATAAAGTATACGTAACTAATTGTAACATAAGAATGTTGTCTAAAGAAACGTCAACAGACGAAGATCTCAAAACTATGGTCACCAATGATAGTCCCGACACAGATCGTTTCCTTTTGAGGGTTATACTTATATTAGCATCATTTATAGCTTAGGGATTTCACCCGTCAAGCGATGAAAACCAACCGAGGGAGCTGTTAACTGTCATCTTCATCTACGTTTGAACACTTCCAGAAAACAGACAGTTCATATGGACCATAAGAAAACCTGATGTGTTTATATAGAGTGATTTATCCTACATTTCGTAAACAAAGCCGAGGACAAACGGAAAGCATTGTTTCTAACGTACAACAAATACATATGTGGCCAGAGTAGACAGCACTTTCTCGATATGGTATGGCAAAGGTAGAGAGTACTTTTGCGGATTGTCTTTCCCCCCTACTTTTCTTATTTCGAGTTGCCCTATTTCCCAAACCACCATAACCCACTACCGTAGTGCCCTTGTAGACAAGCAATGGTGCCCGACGTTAGGATGTCGGTAAAATCTATACCCACAGCCCGGACAGCATACAGATCGACTGTCTCTAAGCCCAGACAGGAAATATATACCACTTACTTAAAT